>CAKNXH010000202.1:218052-280161 GCA_932178445.1 Andricus quercusramuli | reverse complement strand
TCGTCTGGAACTGCCTACTTTCCGCACTTGTAGCACAATATACTATTGAATGCCAAAGCTTCATATTTCGAAATTTAATATTAACATAAGACATTTCTTCCACGAAAGTTAATTTCAGTCTTCAGAATTAAAATTTGCTTATTTGTCATTCTGCGATTTTAAAAATCATTGAAATTTGTCAGCACTTCTAATTATAAATTTTTCAGTCTGAAAGAAATAGATGTAGACTACGAATGAAAAACTTGCCAATTCTAAATGTTTAAAAATTAAACAATTCCCATTTTTAACTTTTTCCAATTCTGTAATATTTTAACTTCAAATTGAAACCTAGCGTCCTTCAAAACAATAATTATTTGGTTTGAAATTGTTTATTTAACTTTTTTTATGAATTTTTGCGTTAAAGCTTCAGTTTTAGGTAAAAGCTACTTTTTTATCCAATCTTAATGATTAAGATCTGATTTTATTCCTTGAAAGATTCTATGCATTCCAAAAATTACGAATGTCCAAAAGTAAAATATCATCCGAGAGGACACTAAAAGTTTCATATTTCCGTTTAAAAACTCAAAAGTCAAAAATCTGATAAAATCACGTCGCTAACCAATTCTAATCTCGTTCCATTAAAACCACGTATACTAACGTACTTTGATGTGCTGATTACGAATATAACCTCGAAAATATTGGCCAATTACACGTTCAATGTGAATTCGAAAAATAGTTATCAAATTTCCAAAGTAGCAATTATTCGTAATTTTTCAAGCTGGAAAAGGAGTAGCATTATTTTTATTTTTAATATTCTGATATTTCAAATTAATCAGCTACTAAATATTAAAATTAATCAACAATTAGTGAAATTCATTACAATAATTTAAATCTATTAATATTTAACATTAATGAAATCTTTGATCAATTCACATTTCTTTCGATGTAATTGAAATTTAATTGAAAAAAAAAGAATTTATTATTTTAAAAAATTTGGATTATTTTTTGTTTTTTCAAAAAATCAAAAATGTTTTTGTGAATGATTAATGAAAGTGGAGTTAAATTGATTATAATTTCGTGGAAAAACTGAAACTTAAAAAAATGAGATATTTTTGGAATAGAAAGAATGTTTTTCAAAAGGTTTCAAACTATGTACTTTAAAATTTGGAAAAGTCATCAAAGTAAACCAATGTCAAATCAAGTCTTGATCATTAAGATTTGATCAAAATGGCAGCTTTTGCCTAAAATTGAAGCTGAAAGACAAAATTCATATACTTTTTGCTAAACAAAAAATTTCAATTTATACTATTTTTCTCCAAAGCACGCTTGGATATCTCCTTAAAAATTCACAGGAAATAAGATTCACAGAAAAAACTGAAGTGAATTTTTATTGTGAGTAATATACTAGAGAATATACAATGAAGTTGAAATGGTGATCATACACAATGTGTTAAGTAAATTTTACCACGTAAGGCTAATTTTTCTTGCAGGTAAAAATCACTCTGAAATCGGGGTAAAGATTATACTTAGTTTTTTCGGTGTTGGGTCTATTTACGTCGGTTTTATCAATCATTTTACAAATTGCTCAATTTTGATTGCGTAAGTGAACATCCTTAATACGTCCATCAATATTCTTTTCGTGTTTAATTTCCACACCGATATAAAGTAGGATCAAAATCTTTCTTATAATGTAAATACACTTAAAAACGAGTTTAAAAATCTATGTTTCAAAGGTCGAAGTGTACAATCGCCTGGGGTAGTTCTGGCTGTGGGCGGATTTTGTTGAACAGGTCATCATTTAATTTGTAGGTTCGATACCAAGCAATGAAAAGATAATTGAGCACACATGTTCGACCAACTGCAGCAGTCGGACTTCACCGTCAGTTTAGTATCTGTCTTTACTCTTTATGGGTTCGTAGATTACCCTTCGTGAACAGCAATATAGCAATATAGCATAGGCAAGCAAGCCCGTGCCCGAGACGAAGTGGAGTGAGAGATAAAGGCAATACAGCGTGGAATGGAATTGGAGGGCGGAGTAGAAAGACAATACTTGTTATGCATTGTTCAACGGGGCGTATGTGTTCAATAGTCGACTTGCTAGAAGGCTCGTGGCCGCTTGTTGGTATGAACATTGAACATGCGTCGGTGCGTTTGCTGCACTGAGCATTTGAATCGTAACGAACGGTACTCTCCCGGTATTGTCCAGCTTCTTTGTCGCTTCCCTATCAACAAAAGGGAAAAATAAAAACAATCTAAGTGTGTAGACTATCATTTCCTAGACTTTTCTGCACACGGTTCAAAGTTACAAACAGAGAAATTCTCAGAAATAGGGTAAAGACATAAGTAGTGAGCCACGAAAGATTAGGATCACATTGAAAGCAATATAAAAAGTAATTGTCACGGTGAACATAGATGAAAAGCATTTATCTGCATTCTAAGATTTACCTCCTTCTCAGTGGCGGATTTAAGAAAAAAGGCCTAGTCAGCAATTTTTTCGAGGGGCCCTGTTTTGTGGTACACCGGAGCATTGAGGTCCTAGGGCCTTTCTGCTGGAAGAGGGCTTTTCTACTGGGGGACCCAATCAGCAATATCTCTTTTGCTGCCCGTTAAATCCTCCACTGCTCCTTCTTATTCACCATTCACACCAAATACATTGAAAAAAGGTCTCGGTGGATTTTTCTAAATTTTGGATATGTTGTATATCATGACATCTCCGACAAAAAGTTCTTATGCCAAAAAATTAAAAAATGGACAGTTTTTCGTCCCTATCACGCTAAAGGTCGTACAACTGCTGCTTGGGAGAATCGCTGCAGAAACTGCGGAATTGTTTAGCGCCACGCTGATGTGTCATGCCCAGAACTCTGACCCTCTGCCATTATGTAGTTTATGGCCCCTGTTAAAAGTATTTATGACCCCTGTTAGAAGTTTTTATGACTCAGGGTAAAAAAATGACCAACTTTTTGTCCTTAACTAGTCAAAAGTCGACTTTAATTATATTTCCTTGTACGTGACCTCTGTTAAAAGAACTTGATGGCCCAAGGTCAAAAAGTGGACAGTTTTTCGTCCCTATCACGCGAAAGGTCGTAATAAATGCCGTTTGGGAGAATCGCTGCAGAAACTGCGAAATTGTTTAGCGCCGCGATGTGTGATGCTCAGAACTCTGAACCTCTGCCAATGTGTAGTTTATGACCCCTGTTACAAGTGTTTATGACTCAGGGTCAAATAAAGCCTATGATTATGTTCCTCTGCCATTTTGTGGTTTATGACCCTCGATTGAAATTGTTCAAGACCCAGGATCAAAAAATGACTAAGTTTTCGTTATTAGAGAGTTTAAAGTCGTCTTTAATTAGCTTTTGTTGCATACAAAACCTGAGATGAAAACTTGATGCCACCTAATCAAAAAATGGACCGGTTTTTGTCACCATCGCGTCAAAGGTCGTGTCAGATGCCCTTTGGGAGAATCAGCATAGAAATCGCAGAACTCTTTGGTGCCAAACTGACGTATTTCTATTCTGACCCTCTGCCATCTTGCAGTTTATCACCCCTGGTGAAAAATTTGTATGACCCAAATTTAAAAAATGACCAAGTTATCGTCCTGACAGAGTCAGAATTCGTATTCAATTACCTTTAGCTATGCTCGTATGCGGCCCCCGATAAGAAGACTTGATGCCTCAGAGTCAGAAAATGTTGAAGTTTTTGACCTCGCGGCTAACAGGTCGTGGTAAATGTCCTTTGGTGGAATCACCGAAGAAACCAAGGGACTTTTTGGTGCCATGCTGACCTACATACCATGCTTTGGATTCCGTCCCTCTGCCATTTTGTAGTTTATGCCACCCGATAAAAGGTGTTTATGACCCAGGGTCATAAAAGGATAAGTTTTTCGTCCTTACAGCGTCAAAAGTAGAATTTAATTTCCTTTCCCAGTATATGACCCCCGATAAAGGAGACTTGATCCCCCAGAGTCAAAAAGTGACGAAGCTTTCGTCCTTACCGCTATAAGGTTTTATTAAATGCCCTTTGGGAGAATTACCGAAGAAGATGCGGGACTCCTTGGCGCCACGCTGGTGTATTATGGAAAGAAAGCTGGTTCTCTGTATATCTTGTATGAGTTTAGTCAGATTTTCTGTTGATTTATTGTGAGGCGTTCGGATTTTGTTGTGGCATATGAGCAGTGTCTTGTACAGTGTGAAGAAGATGAGTAGAGGGATACCAGACATTATTTTCATGTCTTGCATATCCCATGAACCATAGTACGCTTCTATATCTATACATGATAATGATAATTGCAGTCATATATAAAGAACAAAAGAAGTGCGATAAAAAAAAGCGATCGTCGAAAAGATTTCACTTCTGGCACTAAATTCACGACATCGCGTCTGTAATAAAGTAAAGTAGGACTATAACTTGCTCGGGATTATTAAATAAATAATTTAAATAATTTAGGGATTATTATATAATAGTATATATATATATATATAATAATATAATTATGGGTAATTGTCAAATTGAAGGCAAACTTGAAGTCCCAATAATATAACATTAACTTAGAAGCTCGTGCCGATTTTTTTTTAATTTTAATAAACACTTATTATCATCCTCTACAGAATGGGCAGTTCCTTTTTTTTATTTCTGTTCCTATTTACTTTAATTTAATACAAGAACACCCGAAACGTCATTACCGTACGGCGTCCCAACCTCACTTTGCACAAGGATAAACTGATATTCTCTGTTTTTTTAGACAGTAACCTGAAAAACGCTTAACGTATCAAGTTTGTAAACTTCACATGAACATAAATTTAATGTATGCACATTTTTTCAATTCAAATACATAATATTTTAACAGCCTTGATGTCTGTCCCTCAATTTTTTCCATTTCAGAAGTCATTACCGTACGTCTGTTTTTCTATTAAAATATTGTAGTTACAGTTGAGTAATAAATACAAAAATATTAGGCGTATTGTTTAATACAAGTTTTTATAAAATTGAGCTTAAAATATTAACTCTCTTTTCTGTGAATCCGATATTAAAACTGAAAAGTGCACCTTGACAACAAAAACGTCATCACCGTACGTGCGTTAAAAACCATTTTCGGAGTGAAAAAAATGTATGAAAACAATTCCGTTACTTGCTTGGTGGTGTTTTCTTTCATAAGTAAGTGACTTTTGATAATTAAAATTTGTTATTTTTTTATAAACAATAAAAAAGGTTAAACTTTAACATTTTCCTCGCATCATTACCGTACGGTACAATAGAACAGCGTACGGCTGATTATATGCGCGTGCCCATGGATTCATTATTATTTTTTATTTTCGTAACTGCCCCTTTTGGATTGAAAATAGTTACATGTGATAAGATCAATTTCCGTTATGAAATATTTAATTCCTAATAATGATATGATTGCCACTGTAGGTGCTGAAATTTGCCTACAATTTGACAATTACCCATATATAAATATATAATAACATTATATATATAATAATTATATATAATATATTATTATATAATAATAATATTATATAATATATAATATAATAGGGATTATTTATCAGACAACTATAAGTAATGTGTAAGTAAGTATTGTGTAAGTACGATAAATAATTCAAGGCGACTTTTAACGCTCCAAGGACGAAAACTTGGTAATTTCTTTAACATGGGTCATAGGCACTTTTTAACTAGAGTCATAGACTACAAAACGGCAGAGAAACAGAATCCTAGGCATGATACATCAAATGGCACCAAAGAGTCCCGCAGTTTCTGTGGCGATTCTCCTAAAGGGCTTTCAACACGACCTTTGACGCGATTGGGACGAAAAACTGTCCACTTTTTAACCTTGGGCCATCAAGTTCTTTTAACTGAAGCCACGTACAAGGAAATATAATCAAAGTCGACTTTTGAGTAGTTAAGGACGAAAACTTGGTCATTTTTTGACCCGAGTCATAAGCACATCTAACAGGGGTCATAAACTACATTATGGCAGAGGGTCAGAGTTCTGGGCATGACACATCAGCGTGGCGCTAAACAATTCCGCAGTTTCTGCAGCGATTCTCCCAAACGGCATTTTTAAGACCTTTAGCGTGATAGGGACGAATAATCGTCCATTTTTTGACTTTTTGCCATTAGAACTTTTTTTCGGGGATGTCATAATATATAACATTTCCAAAATTTAGAAAAATCCACCGAGACCTTTTTTCAATGTATTTGGTGCGGGGTCCTTTGACTGAAAGCGTTACCGAAATTGTTTAAGGTATACTGAAAATGAAAGGTGCAAAATCTTTAGAAGTGTGCCACATAAGTTTTACTATTAACGACAATTTTTTTCGTATACTTAACCTAAAATATCTAGAATAAAGGCAGAGACCTACTCCTAAAGGATGGTTCACTATTGATGTCATTAACTTATAAAGAAAAATATTTTCCATGTGTAACAATCCACGAGAAAGTCTAAATACGCGCGACTCATATTCACTATCCCAAAAAATCCCCTAATAGTCCCAAAGATTACAAATAGCATGTTACATTCCGAGTGATGCATATTATTTTTTATGGCGAATCTATTGAAAATTCCGAGTTTCGGTACCTGTAGAGCAGGTTGAAACACAGTTTTTTTATCTTTAGGGTTGAAACATTATGTTTCAGCCCTAGGGTTGAAACTCCGTTGTCTTCGACAACTACAGATGCAAACACCGTGTTTCAACCCGCTCTACAGGTATCGAAACTCGGAGTTTCAATAGAGGCGCGATGAAAAATACACTAATTTAAAAAAAAATTAATAACAGATTGCCACACTGTATCTGATTGTATCCGTCTTCTTAAATGTTTCAACTTTCACAATATTTCGCACTTAACGAACCAGAAAACGTCCTAGTACTGAAGTTTATAGAAATCCGCTAATTTGTGGAATTTTTCCAAACGATCAACATTCATGGGACCTTCTCTTTTGAATTTTCCCCTTTTGACAATATATTCGTATTCAGGTTCACAAAAACGACGTTATTACTAAGCGTTAACTAAATTAAAATTTATCTCATAGAACGCTCTCTAAAGGTTTGGACAACACTGAAAAAAATACTTGGACCAACTATTTTATTAGTATACAAAGACCAAACTTTGTATTACTAATCTAACTATTCAGTTGATTGAAAAAATAATTTTATAGTTACATTAACTAATACAAACTTATAGAAAGTGTTTACTGATAAAGCAGTTGATAAATTAAAATCGTCTGGACCGAGGAAAAGCTATTTTTTCAGTTTTGATTAAAATCAAACATTTTTCGGACTTCCTGAACCATAATTGAACAAATACAAATTGCATTCCGCTCCAAGAATTATTGATCAAATGTTGAAAGTGACTTGAAAATTGCAGTAATTAATATTATCAATAACCTTTCAATGCTTGCCATTATTTTCTAAGAAAATGAAAGAGTAAGGTCAGATAAGAAGAGGATAACTAACTATAATGTGAAATGATGGATGTGTAATTATGAACCGTGATCCCGCTGTTTATCATTTTCATGAAATCTATATATATATATATATATATATATATATATATATATATATATATATGGCATAAAAAATAGGGTTGAAATGTCTCTCTAATCTCAGCTTTAAACGATTGGAAGTACATTAAAGATATGCAATTAAAATCAAGTTTAGAAATTATCACCACCATAAAATATGAATCAATACGAATTATTCTTCGAATATTAAACAAACAACACAGAAAAAACAGAAGTAAATTTTCGTATTGGGAATATTTCGAGTACATAAAGTACAATTCTTTCGCATCGAAACAAAACAAGATGTAATAGAGTTGACATGGTAACCATTTACCATGTTATGTGTAAATCTTAACATGTGAAATTAATTTTTGTTGTAGGTAAAGATTATTCTGAAATCGATGTAAAGATTACATTTCGTTATTTCTGTGAAATACTGAATATCAATCTTTTCGCATGCTTAATCATTAATCCAAAGAGAATCTATCAATTCTCATTGGAATAAAAACTCAGTGCTATGTAAGTTTCTCATTCATGGACAATATGTTTTTAATTTGAAAATGAAAAGAAACATTTTTAATTCTAGTATCCTCAAGTGTGACTAGAGATGCTTTCATGTCGTTATTTTCTTTCGCAATAATACCTTCTATGAGGCAAGAAATTGCGCAGTAGTATTCATTTCAAATGTTTTTAAATAATCAATACAGGTGAGTATATCTATCGGACAAACGTGTACGCAAATCAATCCCAGATAAAGGAACCGGATTAGAGCAATTGTATTCAATCGATCAAAAGAAGCAAATCAATTAAATCTTATCACCCTGAATCAAACCTGGCTAAGTTTCTCTATAAGAGCATGAAAATCAGAATCAGAATCACAGTCAGAGTTTTGTTGTGCAAAGATGAAGGATCTTCTACGAACAGTTTCTATACTTTTCGTCCTAACCTTTGGTAAGCTTTTTTTATCGCAAGCATTTTCTCAATTTAATACAATCGAAGTACTTGTTTTATTTTAAGAACAAATTATTACAGTTAAATCAAAAGACAGAGAATTTCCTATACCGAATTTCGAACAGGAAGTTGAACTATTTAAAGGCAAAAAAGTATTTTTTCCCGATGAACGTGGAAAGCCAGTACTAGCAAAATTAGAAATTCCTAAACCTTTGCCCAGAATAAAGGACATGGATAAGGAAATAACTTTTAGATTATACACTAAAGAAACCGGTGACAACTACCAAATTTTAAAAATCAACGACGTGAAGAGATTAGCCAAAAGCAGTTTCGATCCTAAAAGACCGACAAGGTTTTTTTCACATGGGTGGCAAACTGATATCGATGGTCCAAAGTCACCTGGCACACGTCTTCGAGATGGTAAAGTTTGAGTTACAAAAATATACTTATTAATTTAATGAAAGGCACTGTTTATGGTCACGGAATTTTCCGTAACGTTATCCCTCAACAAGCTGGAAAAGGGGTTTAAGTTACGGAAAATTCCGTAACCATAGTATAAAACCGCTATAGTATAGAATAGAATAGAATAGAACCGTTAATAAAACTATCTAGAAGAACATTGCATTGAATCAATGAATAATATCAAAATGTTTGTATATTTGCAGCTTTTTTAGAAAATGAAGATTGTAATATTATCATACTTAAGTGGACTCGAATGTCTCTTGGACCTTACACAGTAGTAAGAATTTACATGCAAAAAATGGCACAGCATGTGGCTTCGATGATTGATTTTCTAGAAACTCAGGGGATGAACCTGAATAATACATCTCTTATCGGTATTTCTCTTGGTGCACATGTAATGGGAGTAGCCGGCTATCGAACTAAAAACAAAGTAAATCATGTCCTAGGTGAGTGGAAATCTTGTCATGAAATAGAATATCATCTTGAGCGTAGTAGACAATTACACTTACACGTGATGAGAGACTTCATTTATAGATAAAAATCAATTCTTCCTCTATTGATGATACATAAATATCATAAGCAGACAGTGTGTATCTTCAAGACATGATTATAAAGATTTTTGCATAGGATAAATTCTATTTTAATAGAGAACATTCACGTTTCTTTACATTCTTTATCAAATATTTCAGGGTTGGATCCCGCCTGGCCACTTTATGCATTCTGTGGTCCCGAATCTCGAATCTCAGAATATTCGGGTACCCACGTGGAAATAATACATACGAATGGAGGTTTTTTGGGACATCCAGCAGCCCTCGGGGATTTTGATTTCTACCCCAATGGAGGAGGCCGCAAACAACCTGGTTGTATTCTAGACGTAATTGGTCTTTGTTCACACAATAGAGCTTTCATTTTGTTTATTGAATCACTATCATCATCAAACGGCTTTTACGGAAGGCAATGTGATTCTTATAAACATTTTCAATCCGGATCGTGTAGTGGCCACATTGAGATTATGGGTGGTACTGACCCTACACTTAAGAAAAGAGGAATTTATTATTTAGATACAAATTATAAGCATCCCTTTGCCATTGGAAAAATTTCGACTACAACGAAAAAATGTCCTTTGGCTTCTTGCAATTAAAATGCAAGGATAAAAGAACATCTAAACAGTTGTACCTAATTAATTTAAGTTTTGTAGCTTTCCTACTTCAGTTTGTATTTTGTTTTATAAAAGTGTGAACCAAAAATAAATATATAGTTTTGCACAATTTTTGAAAATTCTAAGGATGTCCTCAATTTGTTTCCCGAATTTAAACAGTTCCATACAATTTCAATTTAGGCTATCGACAAACATTTTTTTGCTCCAATTAAATTAATTTATTTCAGGGCATTGATCAGATTTCATAGTCAATTAGATGAAAGAAAAATCGCTCAACCTAACATCCGGTGATTTTATTGTCAACTTTTATACCTTATTATCGCAAAAGCGATACACCTCGTATCTCAATAAAAGATCTGTACAGAATTGATGAAAGGAAAGCATAAAAAATGTATTACCCACGGAAATTTAATCAAAAGTAAATTAATGGTTCTATTGATAAAACACTGAGAATTATTTCATTATTTGATTACAAAAGCTTGAAAAAAAAACTTTTTTATTTCTATAAATTGATTGATGTGCATCAGTTTCACGTTATCATGACACCTTAGACATTACTTGGACATTTTTTTAATCCAAATCAGATACTATTAAGCTATCTAACGCAATTAAAATAAGAATTATACCTTGAAATATATTTGTTTGTAAAGCCAATACCCAGGAAGTGAAAGATGATTTCCTCGTGACATGATGCATATATTCTTGGATTAATAGAGTTGAGCAGTGGATTATGATCTGTCGGAAGAGATCCCTAATCTTATCTTATCGGCATTTTTTTAATTCAAGAATTTACTTATAAGCGCGAAACGAATCGAGATCATCATCAGAGTTCCGGTAAACAAACATGAAGTGCATTATTTTGGTCATTCCAGTTTCTTTTTTACTCGTTTCCGGTAAGATTTCTCTATTTCCGTTAAAGAAAATATGATGATTTTTTTTTAATTTACTAATGTGTGTATTAATTAATAATGTGTTGATCGCAGTTCAATCTAGAACGTCAGGATCTTATATTCCAAATTTCGAGCAAGAAGTCGCATTATTTGAGGGCACAGAATTATGGTTTCTTGATGATAATGGAAATCCGGTACGGGCCACCTTGGATCCAATTTCAGTAATAGAATTAGTATCTGACATGAGTCAAGTAGTTAAGTTTAAGCTTTATACGAGAAAAGCTGAGAAAAACTATGAGATTCTAAATATTGATGATGAGAAGTCTTTGGCCAAAAGCCAATTTGATCCCAAAAAACCGACGCGATTCTTTGCACATGGATGGTATGATAGAAGTGATGGAAAAATCAGCGTGAAAATTCGTGACGGTAATATAATTATTAATTAACGTATAATATACTAACAACATTAACTAATGAAACGTTACTTTAAAAATTAATATAGATACAAACGTAAAGCAAGATAGAGAATAAATTCAATTTAAAATCGCACAATTTTCAAGTCTTTCAAATAAATAATTTTTTATTTGGAAGACAATGGGTTTGAAATGTGCAATCTGGAACATTTTCAAATTAAAGATGAAGACAATTTTGAATAGTTAGTTATAAATATTGTTAGTTTTTAAATATTTTATTAGCATTTGAAAATATGTAAGTACCGCAAATTTTTTCAATTTCGCATGCATCTAATTTTTCACTCTCAATATTAAAGGCTTTGAATTTTATAATTTCAAAGGTTTCTCATTTGTGGATTGTCAAATTTCGAAATCTTCGAATTTTAATTTATTGAAAAATTGTTCAATATCAGAAAGGCTTTCTATTTTAAGCTGAGAATTGCTCAACTATTATTGAGGCTTTATTTTTGAGGTATTGTGATTTTTATTTGGGTGCTCTATTTTGAAATATTTAAAACTGAAACCAAAGAACTTTGAGTATTTCAATCCAAAAATATTCAATTTTGAAAGCTTTTGAAGGTCTTGAAATTCCAATTCTATTCGACTTATGTTAGAATGCTTTAAATTTAAAAATTGTTTGTTTATGAAGTGCTCATTTAGTTATTATTATTTAGTTATTATTATTTAGTTATTATTATTATTATTATTATTATTTAGTGCTCAATCTTTTAGTTTTAAATTCTAAACTGTTTTACTGTTCAATTCAGTTTTCGATATCTGATATTCAATACTGTTCATTTTTTAGGATTATAAGATTGATAAATAATAATACATTTTTAATAACTGGTTAGTATGTTTAAAAGTCGAGAAATAAAGGGAAAATATCTTTTTTCAAAATTCAAGTGGATAATTTGAATGGATTTATGGAATGTTCACATAAAGCCTTCTTTTTGTACAACTATTGCATTTAAATCAATTGTGAAAGTATCAATTTTTAAAAAATATTTCGTTGCTTGCTACGGAAGCAACAGAATATTTTGATTATATTAAAAAAGCTCTTATTGAATCAATCAAAATTTAGTTGAAACAACAAAAAGTCCATTTTTCCTGAATCAAGCAAATTTTCTTGAGTTAACAAAACTTCTATTAAAAAAATCAATATTTTTTTATGACACAAAACACTATCTTGTTGCTTCTGGAACAAACAAATAGTTTTTCTGTCCCAATCGAATATTTTTTAAGGTAAACAGAAGAAAATATTCGAACAACAGAGTATTGTATTGCTGGGTCGACAAAATTTGTGTTGGTTCAACAAAACATTTTTCTATTCTAACAAAAGTTTCGTTGAACCAACAAAAATATTTCATTGCACGAAGGAATGAATGAATCATGAAGATCATTCAATCCTAATTAATTTTTAGTCAATACAGTTTTCATCACTACCAAGAGATTAGAATGTCGTATAAAGTGTCAAACACAACTTTGCTATGCAATATTTTTGCACACCACTTTAACATTTTTTATTAAGGCCATGTGAGCGTACCCTCAAATTTTTTCTTTACATTTTTTTCAAAATTAACTCACGTTCACACGAAACGCGATATCGAGTTGAAAATCTGGGAAACTAAATCTAAAGCACTAGAAAACGCGGCTCTGGTCCTAAATTTTTATAATTATGAAAAAAGCAACAACAAAATTTGTTATAACAATTTCTTGTATACTTATAAAAATTTAGGATCAGAGCCGCGTTTCTTAGTGAAATGATTTAATGAAACAGAATATATTCAAAGTTCTGTATATACCACTATAGTAAAATATTTTTGAACAGAAAAATTAGTTTTAATCTCTGTTCACAGCTCATTTGAAACGTGAAGACTGTAATGTCATTTTAATTGACTGGTCTCGAATAGCAGTAGGACTCTACACAATAGTGAGAATTTATATGCCATTGCTAGGAGAGCATGTGGCCTCAATGATTGATTTTCTAGCAGATCATGGAATGAATTTGAACACCACAACTTTAATCGGTCATTCACTTGGCGCTCACCTTGTTGGACTTGCTGGTTATAAAGCAAAGAGCAAAGTGAATTACGCTGTTGGTACGTAGAAATGTAAAACGAATTCGAGAATTATTTTTAAAAATTCGAAAAATTAGTTTATTATTGGATTATTTTCGTATTTATAAGTTTATTTACAGATGAAAGACATTTGCATAAATTAGCAATTGACTTTGCATTTCAAGAGGGAGTTTACTTTGATCTAAATGTGCTTATTATCAACGTCAATAAATGATGAATTTACTGTCAATGAAAACAAAACTAACTTGTAAGGTTACTCTAGATCAGCTGATGTCGAAGATAATCTCGTCGTAAAATTTCGCTTGTTTGAAAAATTGGAATCTTCAGTATTATTTCATTCTTTTGATTTTGACTTATATTTAAACTTTTACTTTCAGGACTCGATCCTGCTTGGCCGCTTTACGCATTCTGCGAAAGCGATTGCCGGATAACAATTGAATCCGCCAAAATGGTCGAAATCATCCATACCAACGGCGGTTTCCTAGGAAATCCGTTTGCCATCGGTGATGTGGACTTTTACCCCAATGGAGGAGGATTGGCTCAACCTGGATGTGCTTTCGATATATTCGGTTCATGTGCACATAGACGATCAGTTGAGCTTTATGTAGAATCAATTCTGACAAAAATTGGATTCTATGGGATTGAATGCACTTCTGACAAACTTGATAAATGTGATGGTCGATTAGAAACGATGGGCGGCATTGATCCGATTTGCAAGCACGCAGGAATTTACTATTTAAAAACGAGAAACAAAAAACCATTCGCACTGGGCAATGTATTTAGTAAATGAAATAGTTTTTTAATATGAAAATTTTGATGAGATAAGAAAATTGCGTTATCGCAAGGAAATATCTTAAAACATTTTTAACTAATCGAAATAACTAAGACTGATCATCCAAGATTTAAGTATGAGGCATAAATCCCTATACGATAAATCTAAAACGAAGATACGAAATTAAATTTTATTTATTTAAGCTATGATAATAGGAAAACTAATCTAGGAAGGTCGTGCTAAAAATATATGCAGGTGTAAAATTTATGTTCTGTGTAATGTTTCTCGTAAGCGTATGTCACCTGTAACGGGTGTACCTCTAGAAAAATTATGCACATACAGTTATGTAGACTAACTATATTGTAGTTTCCGCTTGATTTTTCTTTCTAGCTGTAGAATAAGCATCTTTCACTGATTAGATTAATTTGTAACATTCTGTTGCTTAAATTTCACAGTCTATTAGATGAGGGGAGCTCATTCAAGCCCAAATCCGGGCTCTTTATTGTCTGCTATATACATAATTTGTTCTCGAGTATAATATAGATGATATTATGTCAACCATAAAAATACAATGTAAAATACGAAACAATGGCGAAAGTATGATGTGTAAAATATGATATGTAAAATACGAAAGTATGAAGAAAAAAAACGAAAAAATAATATTTAACGTATTATAGTATAAAGTTAGGAGATTTCTCGAACTCGTCCCTAAAAATTCCTTAGGACAAGGAACGCAGAAGGATATTATTATATCGATTATCATATTTTAAATTTCACTTTATGCCAGGCTTTTACAGTTCAAAATGTTTATATAGAAATTTTACATTAAAGTTTATTATTGCAACTAATTTTCAAGGAGATACTGAAGCTTATTTTAGCCTATGCAATTCTAATGATCAAGGACTGATCATACTCCTGAAATTATTCTATTTTTAGACACTCTGGTTGGTTTTTATTAAAATAAGAATATCTCTCATATGATTAGATTATTTGTATTTTAATGAAAACCAAAAAAAGAGAATTCTAAAAATAGAATCATTTCAGGAGTAAAATCAGTCCTTGACCATTATGACTGAATAAGAATTTCAGTTTTTCTACAAAGAAAGTATAGAATCACAAAAATTCAAGTAATTTTAATCTGAAGTGCTGCTTTTTCTACAGCGAAAGTAAAGGCGCAAAAATCCAGGTAACTTTTGTTAAATAAACAAATTTAACCTAAAATGTTTTGTTTTAAAATACCCATAGATTTTTCCTTTAAAATGAGCAACAATTGAAAATGGATCTCTTCATATTTTGCAAATAATTAAAAAGGTTGTATGAATTATGATATTGTCTGTACATAGTAAATGTTCAATCTAGAAACTTTTAAAATTCTTATTTATTAAGTTTTAAATGCCTTCATAACAAAATTATCGTTTCATTTTTTTAAATTTCAATTAGAAATTGCAAATGTTTGCATTAAAAAAATGTATCACCAAGTCTTAATTTTCAATTGTTTAGTTATATTTTAAATATATTGAGGACATTACAAATTATTTAGTTTCTAATTTAAATCATTAAATATTCTTTCTTCGAATTTCGACTTGAAAGGTTTGTCAATTTAAGATTCGAAGCGTTCAACAACTCAACTATTAAAAATTTAAAGCACCTGTATTAAATAATTTATTTTTTGTCCGATTAAAATGTCGATAATATTAAATCTAAATTCAGTGAAAACATTTGACCACATTTTTTTTCAGCAAATTCTGGTTAGGTGAAAATAAATCATAAATAATAAATTCAGCCGTGACTTAGCAATGAACTTAGCTATATTAAAAAAAGCTTTAAACTTCGAAAATTCTTAAAACATAACATTTTCCACTTTGGTAATCGAAATAAAATGCATTACGAGAATACATTAGCCAAGACCCATTTTAATTTCAAATAGAGGAGTCAACGAAGTTTTATACCTCGGAACCCGGTGGCTTTCCACCGATTTTTATGAAACCTTTTGCATTGTGTTGCTAAATATGTCTAGTAAAATATCGAAAAAAAATTGTACGCTAATTTGAAAATCCATCTTTTTTTCAAAAATGAAAATGCATTCAACTTAAGTTGTAGGACGGATAATTCTATATAATTTCCGTACTGTACAATTTTATCCAAAAACGACCCCATTTTGAAATATGAGCTACGAAAGAAGCGTAAGATTCGCGCGGCAGAACTCACCCCCTACTTCCAGGGTGGATATCTCGGAAAACATGATTGACAAAGAGAAAGTGAGTACCATGATTTTGTATGCATATTTTATGTACAAGTTGTCTGAAAAGATTCATTTACTACCGATGCACCTTTTCCAAAATAATCGTCAAAAAGCATTCATTGGGGGCGCTTTCCACGATTTACGGGTGTTTTCCCCCTTTATCCCGGATCAAAATTATTTCTGATTAACTTCTTACGTTTTCAGGAATATGCATGCCAAATATCAATAATTTTTTTTTAAGTTTATAAAGAATAAAAACTTTTGGTCCGCCCTCTTAATTTGTTTACCTAACATTCATAATGACCAACTCTGCCGTGATTTAAGAGAACACCGTTAACTGTAATTCGGATAAGTCACCTGAACGCAGTTAACGGTAGGCGGCTCAAGGGGCTTATCCGAAATGCAGTTAACAGTGTTCTTCCAAATCACGGCAGAACTCCAATATACATATTCACAGTGTTTTCGTTGCTCTAGGACTCAATTTATTCAAATTTTTCATCGATTTTTGGAAATTTTTGAAAAAAAAACGGGTTTTCAAATTAGCCTACAGATTTTTTCAACATTTTACTAGACATATTTATCAACACAATGCAAAAGGTTTTATCAACATCGGTGGAAAGACGTCAGGTTTTGCGCATTTTCATTTTTAACGTCTAGCGTGACTCCTCTAAAACGTACAAGCCGATTTATTACGCACGATTGGAGAACTATCAATAATGGTCCAGCCCATTCGCTCATTCAACGCTGAGTTTGGAAAATCATACTGTGAAAAAATTCGATATAAAATGCACTACAATTAATTGATGAAGTCGTTGAAAAATTCGACATTTTGCACAAAATCATCTTAATTCATTTTGCTATTTGTATTGCAAATTAAGATAAGGCTAAAAATACCGAACAACTTAAGTATTTCCATTTTTCTAGTTTTTTTTTAGATGAAAAAGTCGCATTTGTTTGAAAACTTATTTCCACGTGAAATTAAAAAAGCATTAAAAACTAAATGGAATTACTAAGAGAAAATGTTATGTGAATTATTTTAATATTTTTCAAGTATATTTTTTAAATTGTATGCTTCGATTTCTACACTTCAAAAATGTCAAAAGTAAACTTACCCATTCGTGTAAAGTAAATGAGACTTACAGTTTGGACCAGGAAGGAAAATGTAATCTTTACTCACCTGAAACAAAAATTAAACATTTTTTTTAGCATTGAAAATTTACGTATACATACAATAAAAAAATGCAGATGAAATTATGCATAGCAGTTATCTATTCGTACAAGGTAATATTCTTCAAACGGAGAATTTTTTTAATAAACATATTTACAAGGATGCATTTATACTGTAATTTAGACGGATTTGGTAAATTTTTCTGATAACACCTAGAAAAACTGTTAAATCATTTAACTAATGTGAATTCCATTACATAGTCAAATAATAACTTTGATAGTGAAAAATTGATATGTATGTGTGTATATACAGAGTGGCGAAAAAGAATGTAATCGCGTAGAAATCTCTGTGGTTTGTTTTAAAAAAACCAAGGTCATACCCTAGGTAGCTTTCAACGAGGAATCTAACGGTGACCTTGGATTTGACCTCGAACCTCATGTTCAAGGTCATTTTGAGCTAAACTTTGTTTTTTGAATGGGTGCCAGAATCTTAAATAACGGGAAATTTTACGTTATGGTATGTGCTTAGATCAAGGGTTAACGTGACATCTACAGGTAAAATAAAGGTCGAAGTACGCTGTCATAGTACCTTGTAGGAATATCTCGCAGAATTAGTGAAAAAAATTAGCCAAGGTGTCCAGGGTACCTTACATTACCCTGGGTAACTTCAAAATCAATATTCAAAATCTGAGCCTAATCAACGTAACAAATGTTCAAGGTTCAAGGTCAAATCCACGGGCTTAGATTTTAAAGAACACCATATATATAATGTAATGTAATATTATCGATTTGTAGAAAAAGTGATATATATATATATATATATATATATATATATATATACCAAAGCTGAACTATTATGTTTGCTGTAGATAAGAAGGTAAAATAAAATGGTAAGAAGGTCTGTAAAAAATTACGCTTTGCAAACAAATTAGTATTAATAAGTACGCTGTCGTGTTTTAATGGTGTATGCACTGGTAAATATTACAAAATATGCATTAGTATTAATATTATTATTTCAAAAGTATATACAATATGAAAAATCCAAGTAGTACGAAGATCCCCATCTGAGTTATACCTTGTCAAACGCTGCTTAACCCAAACGGGCAGTTGATTCATATTTTATACAAAATTGCAAGTTTCATTACAGAAAAAGTTGCTTTGAAACAAAAGCATCGCCCTCTTGTCTTTTTTGTTTTGAACCACGTGAATATTTTTTGCGTAAGAAAGGAATTATTTTGCTGGAAGATTTAGGTGAAGTTTCTCAAGAAGCATAACTTTTCCTCCGAAAAGGGTAATTTCTGACGGTTGACTCAGAAACCTATTCCATGAGATCGGTATTAAAAAGTGTTTCTGAGTCTTTTTGTTCAAAAATAGAATTTTTGCACACATTGACTTGATGATATTGTGTTTCTAATTTTCTTCTTAAAAAGGTTAATTTCTATTTGTCTTCATTGTATCAACAGATTCATCTTTTTTGGCACAAGATGGCAGTTCCGTGAGTGTTAAAGAACGGACAAAAATAAGAAACTTTGTATTATTATTTGAAAGGACAATGGATAATTGCATATTACTTGTGTCAATACTAGCTATACTATCAAGTGGTAAGTTTCTCCTAATTGTTTTTTATCATGTCTTTTTTTGTCATTTTCGATATCATTAGTATTACTCCATATTTTTAAATATATCGATACAAAATTGTTCAGCTGAATGCAGTTTGAAGATAAAACAGAACTTTCTGAGAAACAGCAAGAACATAAAAGACTATTTGGCAAAAGAAATACTACAATTTGGTAGACAAGTAATATATTTCCAAAATGATTTCAATGAACCAATTGAAACAAGACTATACATGCCTGATGAAACGTCATTATCAACCAATGAAGATATGAACGAAATTATAACATTCAGGCTCTATGCTCCTGAAATTAAAGACAACTACGAAACCTTAAAAATAAATGATAGTGATATATTGGCAAAAAGCCATTTTAACAAAAATCGTCCCACTCGATTTATAACACATGGCTATCTTAATTCTGCCGATGGACCATCCTGCACATTAATTCGAGACGGTTGGTGATTTTTAAATTAATACTTCATTGCGATAAAAACATATTCTAAATGTGCAATTGTAATATGCTTACAGCCTATCTAAAAACTAATTGTAATGTTATCGTTATTGACTGGAGTCCATTATCAGGAGGATCTTACGTCAGAGCTCGACTTTACGTTGAGCCAATCGGAGAATATGTCAGCTCAATGATAAACTTTTTAGAAAATAATGGAATGAACGCAAACACGACTACTCTTGTAGGTCATTCCCTCGGTGCTCATATCATGGGACTGGCTGGTCGAGGCTCTAGACAAAAAGTGAATTACACCATAGGTGGGTCCTAAATTCAAAGAATAACTTTCAATAAATAAAGAAACCTGTATAACTTATAATTATTATTTAACGTATTCAATATTTTAGGATTGGATCCTGCCTTGCCACTCTTCGAGCTAATCGGTTCGAATCAACGAATTTCATCCGACGATGCCAAATTTGTAGAAATTATTCATACCAACGCTGGTTTATTAGGCCATCCAAAACGTCTCGGAAATTTTGATTTTTATCCTAATGGAGGAGCATTTCAACCAGGTTGTCCTGAAACCTTGACAGGTGCATCCTGCGCTCATGCTAGATCCTACGAATACTTTGCTGAATCACTTCGAATTTCATCCACTCCATTCTATTCTCTCAAATGTGATTCTTATGAAGACTTTAAATCTAACAAATGTGGAAATTTCGAGTCAGTCATGGGTGGTATTGATAATGTTCCACAAGACAATGGAAGTTACTATCTAACCACGAATTTATCAGCACCCTTCTCTTTGGGAAAGACATACGAAAAACCAGACTGTTCAGGTGGAATTTTCGGCTTCATACGAACATTAATAAATTACTTTATTAGTTCGGGATATTCTTGCTAATTGTGAAATTGATCGATTCAATTAAAATAACATTTTAAGCTTAGGGGCCGTTCCAAAAAAAAAAAAAAAAACGTAACGCTTGCAGAGGAGGGGATGTCACATCTAGCATTATGCCCATGTCAACGATACATAAACTTACTATAGAAAAAGCTTTATAAAGGGATTAGAATTATTGCATAGAGTAAGCTATATGATACGGAGCGCATCAAACTTAAGTAAAAACGATAATACGTAAGCATTAAACTGATTTTAAATAAAAGTTTTATTATATTGCAAAAGAAACATAAATTGATTTCTTGAAGTATATCAATCGAGTACATTTCACATATATATAAAGGCAAAAAACATAAATAAAAATTATAATTCGTGAGAATTTCAAAGTAGTTTCAGTATAAAGGCTTCGACTTTCGACCGAGGTATACGTCTACCTTCTTGGAATCCAATAGACTACAATTTTTGCAGGCCTCAAGCGCTTAAGCTACCCAACATTAAAATCGGAAAAAACAAACTATAAACCGGATGTTAAATTAATTGGTAGAACTGTAGACGGAGTGGACAAAGCTGCACACGAGAAAATCAAAGAAGAGCTTACAATTTTTAGAAAAAAATTAATAAGTTCAAAAATCAGTCAATAATGTATTTTGGCGATAAGCAGAATCCCATTAAATTTGAGTTAAAGGTTCCCGATTTTAATTTACTTAGGATTTTTTGCAACCTTAAGAAAGTGGTTACCGTTAAACTTTACACACAAGAATTCCGCGATGAATTTCCTATTTTGGGAATAAATAATAAAACGGCATCAAAAGGAAGTCATTTTTATACGAAACGACACACCTACATCATAACGCACGGACATACAGCATCTAGCGGCAGCCCATCATGCACTTTAGTTCGAAATGGCAATTCTAAACTTGTTTGAAAATCTATTACACTATTTAAAAATTCCTATCGGTCAATTTCAAGCTAAATATTAATAGAGTTGCTACAGAATTATTGTTCCAAAATTCTACACACTTTCCAGGTGAATTTTGATAAATTCTGTACCTCACAGTTCCAAGAAAAGAAGGCACTTCTAGGGAAAACTAAAGAAACATTAGTTGAAAACCTAATTGTAAGGTTTTAAAATTGTAGCTTATTTTTTATTTCTGAAATGCAATCTAAGTTTAAATGCATTCAAAATTAAACATTTCTAATACCGTAAATAAACTAAATCAAATAAAATCAAGATCCACAGGACTAGACATTTCATTCTATTTAAAATTTAAGCGATAAGATTCAAATAAATTCCTGGTTCATTTTAAGTTTCGAATATTTCAAATTGTAATTCTTTGGAAAGACCAACATTTTCAAACTATAAATTTTTTATTATAAGTTGGTGGTTGTTGATCAGTGCAGTAAATATATACGAAGATGTTGGTTTTTGATCTACTGATCTATTCAAAAACCAACATCTTCGTATATACATTTTTTAGTATTTAAATATACATAAATATCTATAATTATTTACTTTTGAATACCTTTAAGCTTTCAATTCAAAAATGTCTGGACAAGTAGCCAAACTTATGAAAATTATTTGTCTACTCATTCCTAATTTTGGGATGAAGAGACACTTGGAATTTCTAACGCTATTAATTTAAAATCGCCTAATTTATTAAGCTTTAATGAGTGATTATTCAACTTGAAATGTATTCTATTTGATATATTCTCATTCAAGTACAAATCCTGTTCAGAATTCACGAAAAACAGTTCACGAATGAAACTCGATCATGGGTGGAATCAGCAGTTATCCGACAAACCAAGGACAATACTATCTTCAAGCCAATGGCAAAGAAACTTTCAGTTTACCAACACTATGTCCACGACAGTAAACTTTATTAGGTGAATTTAGATTAAAATTGCGAATAATTCTAACAGTTTGCAATTTTACCATATTTTTACTATACACTTGTATAATAAATTTACATTCTCGGAATAGTAATCTTATAGCTGAAATTATCACCATTAGCTCACTTCATCAGAAAAAATGTCGCCCACACGTCATATTGCAATCCTGATTGATATACCAGCATATATGCATTGTACTTCAATTAGATTTATAGTAAAATCGCTACCGAAATATCTAATACTGAAAAGCAAAAATATGAGCACCGAGGGAATGACCTACAAGAGTAATCGTATTTGTGTTCATTCTATTATTTTCTAAAAAGTGTATCATTGAGCTGACATGTTTTCCGATTGGCTCAACGAAAAGTCGAGCTCTGATGTAAGATCCTACTGATATTAGACTCCATTCTATTATCTTGAATGCGATTCTTATGATGCCTTCAAATATAACAAATATATGAAAAAAAAATCAATTCAATCATGGGTGGTATTAGGAATGTTCCACAATACAATGCCAGTTACTGTCTAATCACGAATTTATCAGCACCCTTCTCTTTGGGAAAGTCTTACGGAAAACCAGACTTTTCGGGTGGAATTTTAAACATAATACTAAAATCAATAAACTACTTCATTGCATCTGAATATGCTTGCGAATTGTAAAATCTATCGACTTATTTAAAATAAAATTTTAAGCTTAGGGAACGTTAAAAAATGAGTAACGCGTGTAGGGAAGGGGGAGTCACCTCTAGCATTATGCCTATGATAAAGTTACATAAACTTACTGCAGAAAAAGCGTTACAAAGGGAAAGAAGGGAATGTCAAAAATGCCAGAAAGAAGCATTACGTATTTTTTGAAAGTCCACTTTTTATATTCATACTCTGTCAGTCAAAAAGAAAACATGCGTAAACATGTAAAACAGTTTCAGATAGTAGAGTTCCTGATTTCAAACAACAATTTTCTCATATTGCGAAAGAGTCATAAATGTATTTTCTGTCTCGGTGAAAAACATTTTGGACAAAGTCAGTGACTAACAGTAAGGAGTAGAAGATCAATCGAGGAAATTTTCATAGTACTACTTAAACTATTTTTTGTGGATTGTGGAACTACGCTAAAAAAAATTGTAGCTCTGCAAAAAGATGAAAAAATTTGCGTTCATGATTGCATTACCTACATTGTTGACTTTTGGTAAGACTTCATTATGAAAAGTTTGGGTTCAATTACGCGCCATATGCCTACACAAAAGAGGTTCCGTAGACTATTTAAATATAGTGTTTAAAATGTTTAACTCGTATATATTTATATAGTAAAAGCATAATTAAACTTCTTTACTCGTTACTAACTTACTTCTGATTAACTTTATTATGAATAACATAACCTTGGCCTAAAATTATATTAATTATATAAAAGTATATAAAGTATATATACCCATGCAGAAATCGCCATACTGGTTCCATTTCACCGATCGGGCCCTGATCGGGTTGGCCCGGTCTGTCCCGGATAGGGTATATTTCGTGGTTTCAGCATCGCGTCATACCCGGTGGCCGGGTTACAGCCTATAACGACACCTAGTATGTGTGTTGGGAAGTAGCGAATGACTTGTGTGCAGTTTCGACAGCTATTTAATTTTGAATTAAATTTTAAGTGTGATAAATGAATGAGGTTTCAATAAACAATGCCAAAGTGTAAAAGCACTCTGCGGGTTCAGAAACACCGTGCGATAACCAGGATACCATATTTACGAGACGGAAATGCAAGTAAGTAAATCAGTGAAACCTAACCTCAATATTAAAATTATTATTAAACTTGTTTATCAAGATTTATATGTTCACGGCTATCCTCAATTGACATTATTGTTTTTTTAATCAATAGGAAATTATTTAGCTCATAATTTAATACCTATAAATAATTACGGTATCAATTTGTAAATATAAGGTTATGTTCTAAGAAGACTGACAAACGTGTATTTCATTATATTTTAGGTTCTCAAGCTGATGATGAAGATGAAGATGAAGAGAAAGAAAATATTAATTTTGATGAACCGGAAGCTGTGGGAAATGAAATCGATCGTGACGATCCAGGTATTGGCAACGAGGTTCGAACGAATTTTGATCATCTTGAGAGTCCCACTTTATCAGCAAGAATCCGGTTAAAGCACATACAGTATCAGCTTCTTTTTTGTGAAAATTGAGTGCCAAATATCTATTTAATCTATTGGAGATTATATTTATCTAGTTTTGAAAAAAGGTATGTAAAAAAGTCAAGCTTTTCTAAAACATAACCTCACAAGGCAAGACGCGGTAATGAAAACTAACGTTCCATTATGTTCACTCTATTTCTAATAATGTTCTATATAATATAACAATTAAAATATTTAAAATAAATGTTTTAAATACACGAACTTTGTTTTTCATTAATTATTTTAGAAAAAATACCAAAATTTTACAAATATTATTATGAACAGGAAATTAATCAGGATCCGGTCCGGGATCAACCTGGCAGCCAGATCGGGCTGCCACGTTCGGCACCGATCGGGCCGTGTGTTTCATCACGGGTCTGGCCCAGGTCGGTTTCCCGATCCGAGCCGGATTTGGCCAGATCCGTACCCGATCGGGGCCATGGCAAAATTTCTGCATGGGTAGTATATTTACCCTCAAATATATTACTACCCTTGAGATGTGGCGTACAAATTATATACTTTCGTGAAATCCAAAAGATAATAATCTTTTTGGGATATCTCTAAACTAAATTTTGCTTATACTCTCTTTCCAGGCCTTGTGATACCCATTACCAAGGAGAAACCAAAGTCGATTCCAGACATTCATTCAATTAATAAAAACGGAACAGGGAAAAATATCTTTAGTAAAATTAAGGGACTGCTTACAGATTTTTACCGCACACAAATTGATATGTTTAGCAATGAAACACTTATGGTTTTTGACGATAATGAGAATCCAGTCAAATTTGGTTTAAATCTTCCCAATTTTAATTTATTTAAAATTTTTTACCGCCTTAAGAAAGTAGTAACTATTAAACTTTACACTAAAGAATCCGGCGATAAATTTCACATTTTGGGAGTCAATAATGAAACGGCATTGAAAGAAAGTCATTTTGATAGGAAACGACACACCTACATCATAACGCACGGATATAGGGCTTCTACCGACGGCTCATCATGCACCTTAGTTCGATATGGTAATTCTAAACTTTTACAAAAATATTTTACTATTTGAAAATTTCGATTCGTTCATTTTATGTCAGGGTTGCTGCAGAATTTTGATTCATAAATTCCAGACCTTTTCCAAGTTAATTCAAAAAAGATTTCACACCGCATTATTGTCGGAAAATTAGACGCATTTGAAGGAAGCCAAACAAAATTGTTTTGAAAACCTCATTGTAAGATGTTGAAATTGTAGTTTATTTTCAATTTCTAAAATCCAATTTAAGTTTCAATGAATTTCAAATTTAAAATCCTCAGCTCTTAAAATTTTATTCTATTTCAAGGATAAGATTTAAAATAATTCTGAATTCACTTTGAATTCCAAAATTTTATCAATATTCCAATAGATAATTAATTTCCTACAAACACAAAAATTTTTAATCTGTATATTTGTTTAATTGCAATTTTCATCCTTTTTAAAATTCGAAACTTTTTGATTTGAACTCATTCTAATTGGAAAGAATTTGAAAGTTGAATTATTTCCAAAAAATATTTTTTGATTTTGACGCATGTATTTTCAAAATAGCAAAGTTTCTAGGCACAATGAAAATACTTGGTCTACGTTCACCGAATTTCGGTAAACCTTGCCACTCTTTCCAGCTTTTAATTCAAAACTGTGCAATTCAAACCCTTGAGATTTTAAATTGCGAACTGTCTACCGTTACGGAATTTTTCTTGAGACTGATAATCCCTTTGCCAGCTCATTCAGGACTAATATTACGGAAAATTCCGTGATGCTAACTCTGCAACTAAAATTAACCGATTAGTTTTACGGAAGATTCCGTAATACTAGTAAGTGTCTTAACCCATTTAATGTTTAACAATCGAATATTTAAATTGCCTAACTATAGAAGAACAATTTGAATGAATTAATTCAGAACCAAAAACAACCTGTCGGTAGAAGAGTTTAGGTTTTGTAGCAAAAAATTTTATTTAAATTAGACAAAATTCCAATTCAAAGTGATAAATCTAAATTTTGTATTTTTCTAGCTCTACAGAATACAACAAATTCGAATATCATCACAGTAAACTGGAACCTTATAGCTAACGGAAGCTATGCAGTAGCCAGATTATCTGTACCACGTGTAGGAAAATACATTGGCAAATTAATCAATTTTCTATACAAAAATGGAATGGAACCTGAAGCGACAACTCTTATCGGTCATTCTCTTGGAGCTCATGTGATGGGAATTGCGGGTCAAACTGTAAATAGTAAAGTAAACCATACTATAGGTAAGTAAATTTATATTTTAACCTAAACTTAATTTTAACCACCATGGACGTAATTTGATCCGTGGAAAAGTGCTAATTTTTTAATTCACATATTCACATATTCGTAGGTTTGGATCCAGCGTGGCCTCTGTTTGTTTTTGTCGCTAAGGATCATCGCCTTTCACCTGACGATGCTCTTCATGTGGAAGTCATACACACAAATGGTGGATTATTGGGTTATCCATTCAACTTGGGCCATTACGATTTTTATCCTAATGGAGGCACCTCACAAAAAGGTTGTAAGAAAGATCTTATATCTGCCTGCTCTCATGGACGAGCTTTCCAATACTTGGCAGAACAAATATCAAATCCTGGTCCTAGCTTCTGTGCATTAAAGTGCAAATCCTATTCAGAATTTACTAAAAACACGTGTACAAAGGAAATTGCGTACATGGGTGGAATCAGCAGTTATCCAGCAAATAAAGGAACATACTATCTTGAAACCAATGACAAAGAACCTTTTAGTTTATCAGCTAAATGTCCATGAACATTGTCGAACCAGCTCTCATTGTCAGAGGATTAGAGCCACTTGAGAAAAATTATAATTTGATATAATATAAATTTAATTTCAATAGGCATTGAAGTGCAAATCCTATTCAGAATTTACGAAAAAATGTGCACGAATAATTACATTGCGATCATGGGTGGAATCAGCAGTTATCCAGCAAAACAAGGAAAATACTATCTTGAAACCAATAGCAAAGAACCTTTTGATTCACCAACACAATGTGCATAAACATTGTATGTATAATATAAAAAGAAATGAATGAATAAATAAAAAATATTCAATGACGCAAAAGGTGAAACGAGAATCCACACGTCTCCTCAAGAGTCTAATGTCCTTTTTCGCACTTTCTGGGGTGCGAGAAACCCATCACCCTACAATTTTTCTCAATACCTTCATAAAATATTAATAAATTAAATTTTAATAGGCTGCATTAGCTTCATTAGATTATGAAGGGAATATTAAAAAAAAAAAGTAAAAAAAATCGTTTAATATCTTCAATCCCAGTCGAGAGTTCTTGTAATTTTTCATAAAGAGTTCCTTCATTACTGAAAATATTAAACGATTTCCATCAACCTTATTTACATTCTTCTAATTATGAAATGAAATTGATTCAGCTAATTAAAGTTTAATTGAGCCATTTTTTCCATAATGTCAGTTTTTGTAACAGGCCGTAATCTCGTAACAATAAAAGGGTAATCTGTTGTAGATAAAACAAAATAGCCAGAATGCCAGAGTGGCATTCCCCTGCCGCCTTCATAACATTTTGAATATCGCAGTCTAATCCCATAACCTGAGTCTAATCCTCGGCGCGGTCAGTTTTTTACATCTGCACTTGAATTTTTTTGCAACACTCACCTCGAAAGTGAGGACTTCCATGCATCTTAATACTATGCAATATGCTTCAATCCAACGTACTGTACGAGAATAATAATGGTGCATGCGCACTCCGGAACGCATCTATTTTACGAATTGACGCAATGGACGTCCATCTGCACTTTAGAGATAAGTAACTTAGAACAACGGCAACATAAAAAAATTTTTTTAAATTATTATTTTTTTAATTACACAAATTTGGCTGAAAACCACCATACAGGATCAGAAATTCGTTCAAAAATGTAAAAAATTGCCTGCGCCCTTGAATGTTCCTCGGCGGAGGCCACAAAAGAATGCGACCTGACTTATACCTCGGTTCGTGTGTCTTATCATGTTTTTGTATTTTAACCACTCGGATTTGGAATTTAGAATTTAATCAATACTGCATAAACAAATTTAACTGCATAAACACTTTTCTAATATGTACTTTACCGTGTTAACACAATCATACAGTATGTACCTAAACCTATATTTTTATGATTATAGAAGTACGTTAATACAAATTGCAGCTCCGCAAAAAGATGAAGAAATTTGAATTCATGATTTTATTACTGACATATATTACTGAGTTTTGGTAAGTCCCCATTATGAAATGATTAGAGTTAAATTAGGTGACATATGCCCACACAAAAGGGTTTTGTAGACTATTTAAATATAGTATATAAAAGGTTCAACTCGTATTTAAAAAAAAAAAATTGATTAGCATTTCGAACTCGAAAGTTCATTGCCTCACTACCCGATTCGGGTAGTGTTTCTAGGTGGATAAATACTACCAGTGTGGGTCCACCACACCCACGACGGGTCAACAACACGCAGTATTCCCCGAGCGGTCACCCATCCAAGTACTAACCGCGCCTAACACTGCTTAACTTCAGTGATCTAACGGGAACTGGTGTTTTCAGCGTGGTATCGCCGTTGACGTATATTCAACTCGTATATGTGAATATTAAATATATAATCAATCTTACTCAGTCGTGACTGACTTACTCCTCAATAAATTGATCATGATAACCTAACCTATGGTGTAATGTATTCATTACTACATTCTCATAATTTATGATTGGGAAAGTAATAGAATTGTCCGAAATTTGACATCACAGTTTTTTAACGGATCTCCACGTTTTGAGACACCCTGAAGCCGAAAATAAAGTTTTGGCATGGCGTCTGTCTGTCCGTTCGTTCGTAAAGACGATAACTCTCGACAAAATGAACGGATCAAATCGAGCTTTAGCACACACATCGAAAATGCTATTCAAAACTCGAATATTCCATTTTGACAAAAAACGACATCAGACAAATGAAAAAAGGATAGGAGCAGAATTGAAGCCCTCAAATTAGCTACAATTTTTGTTTCAAACATTCTTCGATAAGACAAATTTTTAAGTTTTATGCATCGAAAATGGATAAGTCGAAAATTCTAATTTTTTCTAATTATATATATATGTATATATATATATATATATATATATATATATATATAATAATTATATATATCCAGGGTGTCTAGTGATCAGGCAATTTGAAATTCCCGGGTTTTTCCCGGTTTTTTCCCGGGTTTTTCCCGGTCAAATATTTTCCCCCCACCAAGTTTTAGATGTCTTTTTGCGATTTTTTGAAGTCCATGTGTACATAGAAACAGGAATTTCAACATAATATACATAGAAAAAATCTGCCCGTTGCTCGAGCACACAATTTGAATGTTCGATTTTTTGAAGAAAACTCAAAAAGTTGTTATGATAATCTTGTAGGTACATAGAATTTTCAACTCTTAAAAAAATGGTCTCAAAAGGTTTGAAAATGCTATAACTTTTTGAATTTTGATCCAAAATAGCTGACTGACGAACTTGTCTTTTTCTTTTAGGTCTTAAAAAAGTGTGTACAGACTGCAGACAGACTACAGATAACAGACTACAGACAGATTTACAGACAGATTTAACCTTCGTAAAAATCGTTTTATTCTGACTTAGTGGGTCTCAAAACGTGGAGATTTGATGAAACCCGACCGAGACAAACTTTACATAAAACCAATCCCTTCTAATTAGGATGAGAATGTCAAAAATTACATAAATAGGTACTTAGGATAAGCATAAGAAGGAACCTTGCGACTGTAGATAAAGTGGAAATGGAATAAAACGAAAATTAAGTAGAAAAAAGTCGATTTTTCGATCAAATACAACAAATTCCCGGTCATAAGCAAAATTCCCGGGGTTTTCCCGGTTTTTTCAAGGTCCAATAAAATTCCAGGGTTTTTCCCGGTCCGCTAGACACCCTGATATCTAATTATATTTTGGATCTATTTTTTGACAGGACTTATCATTTCAATTTTATTTATCGAAAATACCATGAAAAAATTATAAATTTCAAATTTTAAGCCAAAAGACAGATATAATGTTGGTCAAAGCTCTACCCCTTTCCAACACTTCGCGGAGGTGGGAGAAGGCATCCCTGTGTCTGGTCACAAAAATAATGTTGGTCAAACCCCTATCCCTGTTTCTCCCTGATTCGTCTTCTGTGATTAGTCACAGAACTAAGTTCAGTTTTATTCTCAACTTTTTCCAATGTTTTTTAGTCTGCGATGTCAACTAACAAGATGGCCGATATTGAGGATCAAACAGTAGCATTAACCATACGAGAGAAAAATTAAATTTTAAATATTTTTCTGGCGACTGTGTATAAACAACCTTTATTAATCGAAAATACTATGCAGAAGATCGAAAATTCAAATTTCGAACCGAACGGCGTGAGGTATGGAAATAATGTTTTTAGTTCTAAAAAGTTTATAATTGAGCTGACATGTTTTCCGATTGCCTCAACGAAGAGTCGAGATCTGAAGTAAGATCCTACTGTTATTGGACTCCATTCTATTCTCTTATACGTGATTCTTATGATGCCTTCAAAACTAAAAAATGTGAAAAAATTCGAATTAGTCATTGGAAGTATTGATAATGTTTCACAAAATGCCAGTTACTGTCTAATCATGAATTCCTCAGCACCCTTCTCTTTGGGAAAGTCTCACGGAAAACCAGACTTTTCGGGTGGAATTTTAAACATAATACCAAAATTAATAAACTACTTCATTATTCCCAAATATGCTTGTAAATTGTGAAATTTATCGATGTATTTAAAATAAAATTTTAAGCGTTACAAAGAGGAAGAGGGGAACGTCAAAATTGCCAGAAAAAGCATTGCCAGGGCTCGGAACTGCTCAGGCTTAAAAAATATAAAAATAGTACCCATACTTCTCTCAAAAAAGTAACCGAAAAGTAACAATAATGTGGCAAGAAAGTAACCAAAAAGAAAGACTTTTGACCAAAAAAGACAAAGTTTCCACCAAAGTTATGAATATTCAAGAAACAAATGTATGCTTAAGAAAGTAGTTCAACATTTAACAAAATGGTTGAATTTTCTGACTAAAAAAGATGAATTGTAACGTAAAACGTATTAATTGATATATTAACAAAAAAAATTCAATTTAATATGAAAAACAGTATAATTCATTCAAAAAAGAGGATTTTTCAACAAAATAGGTTTTTTTCAACTAAATTGTTGAGTTTTTGAGCCAAAAAGACCAATTTTTACAAAACAGCTGGATTTTCAACCAGTAAATATGGATTTTTGACAAAAAAGTTATCAGTCAATCAAATAGTTACATTTTCTGCGAAAACAGGGGAATCTTCAACCGCAAAGACGAATTTTCAACAAGTACATTTCTAACCAAAAAGGTGAATTTTAAAATAAAATTATATATTATTTTTAAACAACTGGTGATTTCCAATCTAGAAGAGTAATTTTCTACATAAAAAAAAGAATTTTAAACTAAAAAGATGAAGTTTCAACAAACAAAATAAAGTTTTAACAAAAATTGTTCAACTTTTAACAGAATTTCAAACAAAGAAGATAAATTCTCATCGAAAAATGTAGTACATAGATCGATATTTCAACAAAAAAGATTTAAATTTTAAATTAAAAACTAGCACTTTTAGCTAAATTGCAATTTTGATCAGGATTTCTCGGCTCTAGAGAGCCAAATTTACTGAACAAATTTTAGTTCTCACATTTTTGACAAGTTTTTACATGATAAGATTAATTAATTCATTAATTTTGTCATTTCAGGCAAAAAATTTAACCAAAAGTAACCTTTTCTTAAAATAAGTAACTTTTTAGTAATCGCAGATCAAAAAAGTAACTAAATTACACAAAAGTAACCCGTTCCTACCTCTGCATTACGTATTTTTTCAAAGTCCATTTTTTATATTTATACTCTGTCAGTCAAAACGAAAATACATATAAACATTTTAAGGTAGTTTCAGATAGTAGTGTTACTAACTTCAAATAAAATATTATTTTTTATCAAAAAGAATCATAAATGTATTTTCTTCTTCGGTAAAACACATTTTGGATGAAGGCAGTGACTAACAATAAGGAGTAGAACATCAACAGAGTCAATTTATACATATAATAATACCTGTAAAAGTCTTTTTTGTTGATTGTGGAACTAAGCTAAAATCAATTGCACCTCTGCAAAAAGATGAAGAAATTTTCGTTCATGATTTTATTACCCACATTGCTGACTTTTGGTAAGACTCCCTTATGAAAAGTTTGGGTTCAATTAGGTAACATACTAACTTTATCATGACTATCCTAACCTTGGGCTAAAGTACGACAGATGAATTACGGACATAAGGGTTTCGACCCGCATCCACGAAACACTGAAAAAGATAATATTTTTATAATAATTCTGAAACATATTATTACCCCAGAAAAGTCGCGCTCGATAATATGTTTATCTCGCACTTCGCGCTCGATAATGTATTCACCTAGCGCTGCGCGCTCGATCCTTGTGTTTCCCCCATATTTGTATACACAGACAGTTTTAACCTAAAGGTCAAAGCATGAACAACTGTAATTTGGTGAATGTGAACTCTTTTTTGTAAAGATCCTTCAGCATTAACGAACACATTCTTATCACGTATCTCGTCATTCGCACTCGATTTTGTCCAAAATGTGTACTTCTCTACATTATGTTCAACACTATTACATATATGAATTGTATATTATATTTATTTCTGTGCCCCGGTCTGGTACTGCTCATTCAGACATTGCAAAATAATGTACAAATTTTATTTTTCATGTTTTCTTTAATATTTGCTCCTCATTTTGAACTAATTTTAATTCTCAGTTACCCTGAAAATGTACCATTTCAATAAATGTATATTATAACAATTCATAATATGTATTAGTATTGAAAATACGTATTCTCATTGGTATGTTCTTATATATCAATAAAAGTGCGCATCCTATAAAAAAAAACAATTTTGTAATTGAACATTCTATTAAAAATTGTGACGTTTTTCCATGAATTACATTTGTTTATTCTTAATGTTATTCTTTACGACTAAAACTAAAAATACGCATCTTAGCATAAGGTGGCTCTAAGCAAATTTGTAGATATAATTTAGACGTGAACCGTTTCCAATTGGAATGCATAATATTGCGCAATAAACTCGACTGAGTACTCGCGCACTGCGGCCCTTCCGAGGAAAAACGCAACCGTCTCACGCCCTTTCGCGCTGAGAAACTGCGTGGGCCAGCAGTTCTAGGAAGGCCATGCCCGGCCTTATATAATGTATATTTATAAGGCCATATATATACATTTATATATTTATATATACATTTATATATACATTTATATACATACATTTATATATTTATATATACATTTATATATTTATATAATGTATATTTATAAGGCCGTGGCTACTTGCACCGGAATTTAGGTACAAATAGCTGGATTTTTTCGGTACAAGTAACGGGATCTGGAAAAGGGGCTATTTGTACCGAAACTTCGTTACGTATATAGCTGGATTTTTTCGGTACGCGTAGACACTTTCTTTTTATAACAAGACTTTATGACAAATTTGTACATCTTTTTTGTTTCAACAACTTTTCCCTGTTAATTTTTTTCGTCTCTTGTGACGTATTTAAAAAAAAATTATTTCATTTTCAATCTTATTTTTCACGATTAACAGAAAATCTACTCGTCCTATCAAAAATTTATTAATAACAAATTTCTAGCTCTTTTTTGGTGAACAACTTTTGTCTGTTTATTTTCTCGTAGCTTGTGGCTTTTGTCCAAATTTTTAATTTTTTTCATTTTTAGTGTTTTTTACGAATAAAACAAAAATTACGCGTCCTGCCAAAAAGTGATTGGTAACAAATTTGTAAATCTTTTTTGGTTTTATAATTTTTGTCAATTCATCTTTTTTCGTATCTTGTATAGTTTGACCGCAAAATGGAATTTTTGATTTTTCATTATTTGTTGTGGGATTAAAATTTGAATTTGCGAATTTTCAAGACAATTCAAAAAGTTGTAATGATAATCTTATAGGACTTTCAAAAAGCAACGTTTTTTACTTGACTTTTTTCATATCGTGGGTTCTTTGCTTAAAATTGTCATTTTCGTTTTTTATTTTTAATCTGGCAAATGCTATAACTCTGATCATTTTCTTTTTATCGACAAGGGTCGTGAGGATAAATTGTAAGGCTTTCCGAGTATTACGAAAAGACATACATAGAATTATTAAACCTTTAAAGAATGGTCTCAAAAATTTTTAAATGCTATAACTTTTTGAATTTTTGTTAAGAATGGCTGGTAAACGAACTCGATTTCTCCGATTAATCTTTCATTATGATGAGAATGTGATCATCTTTTTTGGGTATCTTTAAACTTGAGTTTTCTTATGTTCTCCTTCCAGGCCTTGTGATACCCAACGAAAATACCGACAAAGAACAGAACATGACTCTAGACATTCCTTCAATCAATAAAACCGGAAATGGAGTGGACAAAGATGCACTTGAGAAAATGAATCCACAGCTTACAGAATCTTACAGAGTACAAATTAATATGTTTAGCAAGGAATCATTGACGATTTTTGACGATAATGAGAAGGCTATCAACGTTGACTTAAAAATTCCCGATTTTAATTTAGTTCATGTTTTTTCCGACCTTAACAAAGTGGTAACTTTTAAACTTTATACCAAAGAATCCGGCGATAAATTTGGCATTTTGGGAACGAATAATAAAACGGTATTAAAAGAAAGTATTTTTGATACGAAACGACACACCTACGTCGTAACGCATGGATGGTTGGCCTCTAGCGACGACCCAGCATGCAGTTTAATTCGACAGGGTAATTATAAACTTTAAAAAAATTTTTACTATTTTAAAACTTCAATTGGTTAATTTCATGACGAATACTATCAGGATTGTTTTAGAACTCTAGTTCATAAATTCCAAACCTTCAATTTCAAGCATGAAAAAATGCATGGACGTGAACGAAGCTAGAGTAGTATGCCAGGACAGAAAAGTGTGGCGACAAATAGTTTGTAAACAGAGTGACAATAGAGTGAATGACGCCTGAAACAAAGACCTTGGATACTAATGGGCCCAAGTGGGGAACCACACATAACAATTTTGTGAGGCTCTTCACTTGGGGTGATCGCTAGAGGGATTGATCAGCAACCTGGGTCGGAGCAGTGTTGCGGAATGAACGTGTCATTTAAATGAATAACACGAGAATTCCAGATCACTCTAAAATATCTATACCTATCACCTATATACCTATCTACTTTATACCTATATACCCACCTACACACTACTATTAACCAACCGAGCAAGTCACGCCTACCCGAAAGGGAAATGGCTTAATTGTATAATAATAATAATAATAACTCCATGAAAATTAGGGTCATTTAAAGGAAAGCAAACAAAATTTGTTTGAAAAACTAATTGTAAGATTTTGAAATTGGATTTCATTTTCAGTTTCTACAATCCAATTGAAGCTACATGAATTAAAATTAAAAATCTTCTGTATTTAAAATTTCATTCCACATGAAGAATAAGATTTAAAATAATTCTAAAATTTCTTCGAATTTCAAATATTTCGAATTGTAATTATTTTTAAATACAAAAACTTTCAAACTCGAATTCACTTTAAATTCGAAAATTTCATCAATATTCCAATAGATAATTGTACTATATTATAAATAGATAATTAATAATAATCCCCCAATCTCGAAAAATGTTAATCTGCATTATTGTTTAATTTTAACTTCAATTCTTTAAAAAAAAACTGTGCATTCAATTACGGAAAAGTCAGTAATACTAACCCTAGAACTTTACTTCACCGCTTAGTGTTACGAAAAATTCCGTAATACTAGTCAGTGCCTTTAACTTCTTTAATTTTGAACACTCGAATTTTAAAATTCCTCAACCCTAAAAAAAACAATTTCAATGGACACTATAATTTATATTTCAAATCGTCAAATTACGAACTTTTCAACATAAAAATATGTACAGCTATTAAGGCTTTCAATATGAAATAGAATCGTATATCGTTGAAGGAATGGTATCATTCAACATTGTATGATTCTGAGCACTATTGATTTAAAATCATATAATTTATAAAGCTTTAATAAAAAATTATACAATCTGGAAAATATTCCATTAAAAAAATTTACGTTGACAGTCAACTTAATAAAAAAGTTGTGAGGTATTATACTTTTTAATTTCCAAGCTTAATTCAAAGCCAAAAACAACCTGCTGGTAGAAGAGTTTAGGCTCTGTAGCAACATTATTTAAATCAAACAGTATTCCGATTCAAAGTAATAAATGTGAAAAACCGTATCGCAAAGAATTATTATTATTTTATTTATCTAGCTCTGCAGAAAACAACAGATTCGAACGTCATCACGGTAAATTGGGGCCCTTTGGCTAAAGGGCTCTATTCATTAGCCAGATTATTTGTATCACGTGTAGGAGAGTACATTGGCAAATACATCAATTTTCTATACGAAAATGGAATGAATTCTGGAGCAACAACTCTTATCGGTCATTCTCTTGGAGCGCACATTATGGGAATTGCGGGTCAAAATTTAAACAGAAAAGTAAACCTTACTATAGGTATGTAAATTTATATTTCAACCTTAATTCAATTTTAACCGCCATAGACGTAACTTGATCCGTGGAAAAGTGCTCATTTTTTTATTCACATATTTGAAGGTTTGGATCCAGCTTGGCCTCTGTTCGTTTCTGTCGCTGCGAATAGTCGTCTTTCTCCTGACGATGCTCTTCATGTGGAAGTCATACACACAAATGGTGGATTATTGGGTTATCCATCAAACTTGGGCCATTACGATTTTTATCCTAATGGAGGCACCTCACAAAAAGGTTGTAAGAAAGATCTTATATCTGCCTGCTCTCATGCCCATGCAGAAATCGCCATACTGGTTCCATTTTACCGATCGGGCCCTGATCGGGTTGGCCCGGTCTGTCCCGGATAGGGTATATTTCGTGGTTTCAGCATCGTGTCAGACCCGGTGGCCGGGTTAGAGCCTATAACGACACCTAGTATGTGTGTTGGGAAGTAGCGAATGACTTGTGTGCAGTTTTGACAGCTATTTAATTTTGAATTAAATTTTAAGTGTGATAAATGAATGAGGTTTCAATAAACAATGCCAAAGTGTAAAAGCACTCTGCGGGTTCAGAAACACCGTGCGATAACCAGGATACCATATTTACGAGACGGAAATGCAAGTAAGTAAATCAGTGAAACCTAACCTCAATATTAAAATTATTATTAAACTTGTTTATCAAGATTTATATGTTCACGGCTATCCTCAATTGACATTATTGTTTTTTTAATCAATAGGAAATTATTTAGCTCATAATTTGATACCTATAAATAATTACGGTATCAATTTGTAAATATAAGGTTATGTTCTAAGAAGACTGACAAACGTGTATTTCATTATATTTTAGGTTCTCAAGCTGATGATGAAGATGAAGATGAAGAGAAAGAAAATATTAATTTTAATGAACCGGAAGCTGTGGGAAATGAAATCGATCGTGACGATCCAGGTATTGGCAACGAGGTTCGAACGAATTTTGATCATCTTGAGAGTCCCACTTTATCAACAAGAATCCGGTTAAAGCACATACAGTATCAGCTTCTTTTTCGTGAAAATTGAGTGTCAAATATCTATTTTAATCTACTGGAGATTATATTTATCTAGTTTTGAAAAAAGGTATGTAAAAAAGTCAAGCTTTTCTAAAACATAACCTGTTAAAGGCAAGACGCGGTAATGAAAACTAACGTTCCATTATGTTCACTCTATTTCTAATAATGCTCTATATAATATAACAACTAAAATAAATGTTTTAAATACACGAACTTTGTTTTTCATTAATTATTTTAGAAAAAATACCAAAATTTTACAAATATTATTATGAAGAGGAATTTAATCGGGATCCGGTCCGGGGTCGACCTGGCAGCCAGATCTGGCTGCCACGTTCGGCACCGATCGGGCCGTGTGTTTCATCACGGGTCTGGCCCAGGTCGGTTTCCCGATCCGAGCCGGATTTGGCCAGATCCGTACCCGATCGGGGCCATGACAAAATTTCTGCATGGGTGGACGAGCTTTCCAATACTTAGCAGAACAAATATCAAATCCTGGTCCTAGCTTCTGTTCATTAAAGTGCAAATCCTATTCAGAATTTACTAAAAACACGTGTGCAAAGGAAATTGCGTTCATGGGTGGAATCAGCAGTTATCCAGCAAATAAAGGAACATACTATCTTGAAACCAATGACAAAGAACCTTTTAGTTTATCAGCTAAATGTCCATGAACATTGTCGAACCAGCTCCCATTGTCAGAGGATTAGAGCCACTTGAGAAAAATTATAATTTGATATAATATAAATTTAATTTCAATAGGCTGAATTAACTTCATTAAATTATGACGAGAAGATAAAAAAATATAGTCAAAAAACGGTTAACATCATCATCCCAGTTGACAGTTCTTGTAATATTGCATCCTTTATTAGTGAATATTGCATCCTTTATTAGTGAAAATATAAACCGATTTTCATCATCTTTTTTCGCATTTTTCTAATTATGTAAGGAAATTGATTTAGCCAATTGAAATTTAATTGAGCCATTTTTCACCATTTCAGTTTTTGCAACAGGCCTTAATCTCATAACAATGAAAGGGCCATCCGTTGTAGGTAAAGGAAAGTAGCCTCCTACTCGCATTGGGTTTTCTGCCTCGGCTGGTTAATGACTCATCCCAGGACGAATTCCAAAGTTGCCATTTTTCAGAAATTTGAATAGTAACTAGACTTTTTCTTTGGCAACATCGGAATCTATCCTGCACCCTTGACTGTTCCTTAGCGGAGGTCAGTCGCTAATCTTGAATTGCCCTCGTACGACCTGACTTGTACATTATACCTCAGTTCGTGCACATTGTCCAATTTTCGTATTTTAACCACACATCTTTGTAATTCAGAATCTAATTGGTATTAAAAACACAAAGTTAACTGAACGAACATTTTTTAAATATCTATTTTATCGTGTAAATGTGTGATAATTGTGGCACTACTCTGAAATAAATTGAAGCACTGCAAAAAGATGAAGAAATTTGCGTTCATGATCGTATTACGTACATTGCTGACTTTTGGTAAGTCCTCATTATAAAAATATCAGTGTGAAATTAGGAGACATATGTTTATGCAAAACGGTTTCGTAGACTATTTACATATTAAATATATACTCAAACTTACTTAGTCGTGACTAACCTACTCCTGACTAACTTTATTATGACTAAAATAACCGTGGCTAAAAAGCACGATGGGCTAATCACAGTAAAAAATAATGTTCAAAATGACACGAAAAATCGAAAATCAATATCTTTCTGACATGCAGCGAAAATGATACCATCATGAAGAGCATTTTGATCGGCCGGAATGAATTGGTCGGTTTTTGAGATCCTAATTATCTGATTCGGGATCATGTATCAAGCCAAGATGGCCGACGTTCTTGGAGTACTTTAGCTCATATGCGAGCTTTTTCTTACTTCTGCTCGTGCAGTGTGCTTGAAAAGTTAAAAAAAATAGCGAAATTTATTAATAGAATATATATCCTGTTAAGTGAAGTAGTCACTTGCGTGCGTTTAGACAAATTACTGATGTTATGTCGTTATAGGACATCCGCGCCAAAAATTGCGGCCATTTTGTGTAGTTTGACAGATGACCCTGAAAGCAGATCAAAATGATCCGAATGGACAGATGATTATGATCTCGAGAGTCAAATAATAAAAGTATAAGGGTTTCGACGCGGATCTATGCAGCCTTAAAAAAAAATTTTATATCGTAAAAAAGGTCTATCTCCCTGAAATCCAAAAAATAATAGTCTTTTTTGGATATCTTTAAACTTCATTTTTTTCCTTCTCTCCTTTCAGGCCTTGTGTTACCCGATATGACCAACGAAAATCCAAACTTGATTCCAGACATTCCTTCAATTAATGAAAACAAAGAGGACAAAGTTGCACTTGAGAATATCATGGAAGAGCTTACAGATTTTTATCAAGTACAAATTGATATGTTTAGCAATGAATCATTGATAATTTTTGACGATAATGAGAATCCTGTCAAATTTGATTTAGAGCTTCCTGATTTTAATTTACTTAAGGTTTTTGCCGACCTTAGCAAAGTGGTAACTTTTAAACTTTATACTAATGAATCCGGCGATGAATATGAAATTTTAAGAATCAACAATGAAAAGGAATTAGAAGAAAGTTATTTCGATACGAACCGACACACTTACATCATAACGCACGGATTTATGGATTCTAGCGACAGTCCATCATGCAATTTTGTTCGATACGGTAATTCCACACTTTAAAAGAAAATTTCGCTGTTTACAAATTTCTTGTAAGTCGAATACTATCAGGGTTGCTACAGAATTTCGGGTAACGAAAAGCAGGCCTGCCTTTTCCAAATCTATATAAAAAATCCAGATCTCGTAATTCTAGAAAAATAGGGGTTTTTAAAGGAAGCTAAAAAAAGCATTTTTTAAACAGTAATTGTAATATTTTTAAATCAGCGTTTATTTCGAACTTCTAAAATCCAATAACAGTTTTAATGAATTTCAAATTTATAATCCTCAGTACTTGAAATTTCGAGGATAAGACTTAAAATTATGAAGTCATTTCGAATTGTTATTCTATTTAAACAAAAAAAAGTTCAAACTCGAATTCCCTTTATAATAAAAAAAATTTCATGAATATTTCTATATATAATTAATTTTCTTCAAACACGAACAATTTTAATCTGCATCATTGTTTAATTTCAACGTTCATTCTTTTAAAAACTCGAAACGTTTTTACTTGAATTATTTTTAATTGGGAATAATTTGTCACAAAAAAAGACTTGGTCTACACTCACCAAATTCAGACGAACCTAGCCAACCTTTCCAGTTTTCAATTTTAAATTGTCCAACTTTGAAGACACAATCTCAAATTAAAAAATGTTGTACGTTTTCAATTTAAAACTGAACATTTTTAGTTTTTGAATGTATAGTCAAATCACTTTCGGACCTGTCAAAATTTTGACTTATTTAGTTTTCAACACTTGAATTATAAAATTGCATGACTATACAAGAACGATTTCAATGGACAGTCCGGGGCAAATTTTAAATTCTCCGATTTCAAACTTTTCAGCAAAAAAATATATTTAGCTATTAGGGCTTGCAATTTGAAATAGAATCGTACATCGTTGAAGGATTAGCATGATTAAAAATTGCTTAATTCCAAGTGCTATTGATTTAAAATCATATAATTTATAAAGTTTTAATGAAAAATTATTCAATTGGGAAAATATTCTACTAGAAAAAATTTATTTTGACAGTGAGCGTAATGAACAAGTTGTGATATATCATAATTTTTGATTTCCAAGATTAATTCAAAATCAAAAGCAACCTGCTGGAAAACTGTAAAAAAAAGTATCATTTCAAGGCTAGTTTCCGGTATTAAAACAGTCCTCCAAAAATATAGTCTCGAGAGGCTCTATTCTAATGCCACTTTATTTTGATGCCACTAAACGAGGTTTTAGTACAACTTTTTTGGATCAAAACAGGATTGAAGTGCGAATCGAATTTTTTCTGTTTTCCTTAAGCATGAAGTTGCAAGAAATTAAAACAATTGCCCTGTGCATTATTTTAGTTCGCTAGTACGTACCAAGTTTCAATCTGAAGTTAGCAAAGTAAAATAGCACGAACGAAGGCTTCAAAAAAAGACGATTTGGTATTATAACAGGACCCTAAAAAAATGATGCTCAAATAAAATGGAACCATAATTTTTACAGTGTAGAAAAGTTTAGGAAATGTATAGAGTTTGAGTTTTTCCAGGACCACTTCAAAACTCCTATATATTACTTTTCCGATCTAGGTTCACCAATCTCTGTAGCAACACCCTTTATTTAAGTAAAGCAAAATTCCGATTCAAAGTTATAAATTACTTTTAAAAAACTTATAGCGAAGAATTATATTAGAATATGTTTTTTTATCTAGCTCTGCAGAATAAAACAGATTCAAACGTAATGTTGGTAAACTGGAGCCCTTTGGCTAAAGGGTCCTATTCAGTTGCAAAATTATTTACATCACGTGTAGGAGAATACATAGGCAAATTTATCAATTTTCTATACGAAAATGGTATGAATCCTGAAACGACAACTCTAATCGGTCATTCTCTTGGAGCTCATATCATGGGAATTGCGGGACAAAATGTAAATAGAAAAGTAAACCATACAATAGGTACGTACATTTATATTCCAACATTAATTTAATTTTAATCACCATGAAAGTAATTTAATCCGTGGAAAAGTGCTAATTTTCTAATTCACATATTTACATATTATTAGGTTTGGATCCAGCTTGGCCTCTGTTTGTTTCTGTTCCCGAGAATCATCGCCTTTCACCTGACGATGCTCTTCATGTGGAAGTCATACACACAAATAGTGGATTATTGGGTTATCCAGACAACCTTGGCCATTACGATTTTTATCCTAATGGAGGCTCTTCACAAAAAGGTTGTCAGGCAGATCTTATTTCTGCCTGCTCTCATGGGCGATCTTTTAAATACTTAGCAGAACAAATATCAAATCCTGGTCCTGACTTCTGCTCATTGAAGTGCACATCCTATTCAGAATTTACGGAAAAACAGTGCACTCATGAAATTGCGATCATGGGTGGAATCAACAGTTATCCAGCCAGCCAAGGACAATACTATCTTCAAACCAACAGCAAAGAACCTTTCAGTTTATCAACACAATGTGCATGAACATTGTGTTGAGAAGCTGAAAAAATCTAATCGAATATTCGACGATACATAATTTCTCAGTATTCTTCGACTGCACATTATTAATTGACATGGTCCTGTTTATACGACCACGTATTTATCTATCTTTTCCAGACATATCTCTTAAGCTCTGTACTCGTTTCGCCAGACAGCAATAATAATTGACAGGCCGATTACACTATTAATGAAAAGTCCGACAGCATAAAAAATGAGTAAATAACGCAAGCACTATGTGCTGTTAGCTCTAATCTTACAAAAATATCTCTAATGAACGTTGTCTACAAAATAATTGAAACCATTCGATGTATTTACAAGAGTAATATTCCGAGCGCAAACTCAATCAGGGAGAGTTGAAAAAAGTAAAAACAAATCTAACAAGTTTCCGGCTTTTTCCCGATGCTCAAAATTACACGCTAATTCCCGGTTATTCAGTCAATGATCACCCTGCATTTATATAGTATAGAAATGAACAGAAATGACAAAAGAAAGGTTGCTCAAGTCTATAAGAAAATAGTGTAAAACATGTCTCTGGAATATTGTTCATTATTTTTGAACGCGCCTTCATTATTAGAAACTTCTAATAGACAATTTTCTACGTGCCTTGAACTAGGCTAAACCGGGCATTGCTAATTCGTACTATGACTTTTCCATGTTTGGAATAGAATAGCTTGAAATCCTTTACTAATTTGCCGCATCTTTCGGACATTAAAGTCACGAATACAAACAATTGCATATGGAGGTTAATAGCTAGCAGATGGAAAACATACGATTTGAGTGCACGCGAGTATCAGGAGAATCCTGTTGAACCACCATGAATATACATATAATTGTAACAGTCGCAATCAAGTAAGACTCCTACCTTATGGCACGTTATTATTACCGTCTGGTGTCTTTATGCTACTCTCTTGACTGATTGTAAATTTTAAAGCGCAATGAGCAATATTATACGTTGTACGATCTGTTGAAAGTACCTACTTATAGTGTAAAACGGCTATTTGATGAATTAAACGACCTCTGCACAAGAAAATTACTCATTCTGTTTTATCGGCTTTTTTCATTACAATTGAAATCATTACCTTTTATATTGGAGAAATAAATATAGTAAGTAAAAATTATACACAATCAGGGAATAATAATAAAAAAATAATAATATTGGGGTATAATAATATTGACATACTGGGCTGTAACCATCTTGAGCCTGATACATTAATTAAACATTTTTCAGTAAGATTTTACTAATTTGTTCAATAATATAATTTCTAAATATATGGTTATACAAATTATGCAAATCGTGGTAATCCTTTTATTTTTACTAATCAACTTTACTTCATATGATAACATGAGAATGACAACTGGGAAAGGACCAAAAATGGAATTTTACAGGATGAACAAAAAATTTCCTACGATAGGTTTTCAAATATAAAATTTGGGTAAAGTCATAAAAGCATGTATTCAAAATATGAAAAAAATTGTTCTAGGTGGGAGGGATAAGAACAAAATAGTCCTTGCGTCCAGTTTTCCATCTCATACATTTTAAAATTACATATTTTTTTTCAAACCACAAAAATATAGTCAGGACTTTTTCAGCCATATTAAATGATAGAAGAATGCGGCCATTATCTATAATGTTTTAGAGAGGCAAAAACATTTCTTTGAACGTTCTCTCTTTTAGATCGGTAAACCAAATGTTTCTTATCCAGTTGACATTCTTGTGATTTAAAAATTCATTTTTTCGAGTGAAAGGAGGAATGATTTTGACATATTCTTAATATGTGTCAATATATAGTGTCATAAATGACTGGAAATCGTTAAAAACAGAATTTCGAAAATTTGGTCCTTATCCAGTTATTCTCGTGTCTTCATATATTTGCCAGACGTATCCTTTAAAAGTTTAAATATACATCATTTACGAACAATAAAAAAAATACTACAAGTAGGACAATCTAATTTTGTAAGCCTCTTGGGACTAATAACTCTTACAGAGCATCGAATTTGAAAAAAAAAATATATATATATATATATATATATATATATATATATATAAAACCGATATCCAGCTATTTTAAATTATTCAACGATCTATATCATAAATTACAATTTGGGTTGCAGAATTTTTTTGCAGTCTCAAACTGAAAAATTGTTAATTTAAATGTTCAGTTTGCGGCATGATACAAATAAATGAACGAATAATATTTTAGTTGAATTTGGAGCATTAATATAGTTTATAGTTACAGAGCGTTTAATAGTTAAAAAAAAAACTATTTATCACGATTGTCTAAAGTCTGACATCAATGGTTTCTGAATTTATAGAAACAAAATTTTCATAAACTCAAGAAAACGGAATATCCATGTCATAAAATGTGAAGCTGACACAAAAAAATCTCTATTTGAGGAGTAAGCGAACAAAACACAAATACGTTCAAGATGATTCCTCAATAATTAGACAAATGCTGTATCTCAAAGACACCAGAGATTTATTACACACATCAGCTCCACTGTTTACAACAAAGAATGATCAAAAAGAGCGCAATACTGTCGCAATATTGTTGTTGCAATTTTATACTAAAAATGCATGTTTGAATCGTGTGAGGTGAAATCCTGCTACAATTGAATTGTCTCCGTACTCTCAAACTGTTTTTCACTTCCCAAAAGATCAAGGCATCTCTCCCGTCCTGATAAAGAAACTATACAACTGCATTTCAGAAGAACCGAGATATTTAATAAAACGTGTTTGCATCTGTACCTTTCAACGTATGCGACTTTTTGAAAAAAATGCCTGTTCTTGGGTAAATCGGGCATGCTCTGTTTATTAAAACAAAAAAAATGGCAAATTCCAATTATTTATATGAAAAACTGTAGATATGCTAGATATTAATGCACAAAGTCGCCAAGAATCCTTACTAATATACATCTCGAGATTTAATTACAATTTTTAATAATGATTAGCATAGTTAAATTCGTCTTTTCATTACGAATCCAACCATATAAAAAACTCATTTTTGATAAAAATGCAGTTGTACGGTTTCTTCATCAGGACAGCAGATCTTCAATTCGAGTTAAGTTTTATTCAGCGCCCGCAGCATCCTCTCGCCAGGAAAATCATTAAGACAAAAGCTTATCTGAAAGCGCGTGTTACGGCTATACGTAATTGGAGTTTAGCGAAACCGGAAATAGCGAGCATTACGAAATTCAAACAATAGCGCTGGATATCCCGAAGGCGTATCGAACCCGACCATGGTGGTCCCGCGAACTAACGCGCAGACTGTGACACCATAACAAAACAAATTATGAAGCGAATGACGCAAGACGATTGTAAGGAGACGGGGGTATGTACGTTATTGATGGGAGAGGCTAGTAACCTTTATTTACCATGCAACTGCATCATAGTCACGAGCTTGGAAGTGAACACATTGTCCCTCCATTGTTGCCTCAAATTGTTTTGTGTTCCTATTTTTCATTCTAAATATTATTCCACTTCAGTGTCACTGCAGTGTTACTTTCGTGGGAATCAGTCTTTCTCGAGGTAAAAAATCTTCAATATTCAACAACTACGAAAAATATTCTGAGTTATAACAAAGAATTGGATACTTGCGTTCCATGTTGGTTTGGCAAGTTTGAATTATGAATGGCATTTAATAATTGTTAGAAAATAAGCAATGTACCATATCCTGAATTGTTTCTGAGAAGCCGTTAAACTCGTTAAATGTAGTTTAACTGAGTAATAGAATATTAAATTACAAGTTTAATAACTTTTAATACTAATGCAATTCCAATGTGCTCTGTAGACTGAAGGTTATAGTCTAAAATACAGGATTCTGATTACTAAAGTCCTTCTCATTGTCTGAGATTATAAATCGTTCACAGAGTTCGTGTAAATTCGAATTCTAATATAGAGCATTCAGAAGTATCCGCATTTAATAATTGAACAAAAGAGTTTAAACCAGTTTCAATGAAATTTTCCAATAGCTATAGGATTTATAAGGTTTATCACCCTCTGAAAATGAATAGACTTCTACTAGCATAATGTCTATAATCTGATGACCAGTTGACACCCCACAAACGTGATCTCTATTCAATCAACGAATCATTTGAACCATAAATCATTTTTCGCACGACAAGCACCAAGAGCCTTTTATACAAACATTCCAATGCAACCCTGGCATTCTAATTTAGGTCACTTTCACTTAAACTCACCGAACTAATTTTTTTTTTTTTTTTAGTCAAGGATGCCAACAACTTTGGTTCTACAATTGGGAATTAAATTGGCGAAAGGATACGGAAAAATGGGATCAAACCTACCATCACGAAAGTTTCACCGCAAATTGCGCCGGGAGGTTCGATTCGTTAAAGGAGATATTCGAGCGTCGTTACATCAAGACCCGAATCTCTTTCCTTCTCTTTGGCTAACAATAATAAAGAAGGAGAGCTTTCAAAGAAACAGAAAATCGGAAACGAGTGAAAGCTCATTGTTTGTATTACGGGACGCTTGATCCGCGAAGTACGTGATGCTTTCAAGAGGAGTTTGCACTACTTGTAGAGAAAAAGGCATGTATATCTAGAGAATATACCTGCATGCTTAGTTACAGTACCTTGAGGTAATAAATCTCAAGACAATCGTTTCAGGCGATCGTTCAAGGGTGTGATTCATGGAGTGGTGTTCAAGATGTCAGTTTAAGATTTGTCATGGCTCTAGGGTAAATAATTGGGTTTTAATTAGCTCTCTTTAATTAGGACAAGATAATGAGTGAAACGTAAATTAAAACTGATAAGTGGCAAGCTCAGGAAATCATTTCAAACAAATCAGATTTGCGTATCAAACAGGGTAGTGAGTGACCACTCAAGACTCAGAAAAATATCCCCGTTCATTTAGCGGTTTGAAAACTGTTTCCGATGAAAAAGTTTAAAAAGTCGCTAAACAATAATTTTCTCGGACGGTTGTTGCAAAAAATAGCGTGTGATACACGTGCACGCAGACAATTTCTACTCGTGTGATTGCAGCATTTGTCTTCAGCCGGCTCATGCTGAAAGTTTCACACTCGTCGGCAATCGCCTATTTTGCACACTTGTATCACAAATAGCTATTTCTGCTACTCTGGCCAGAATCCCTTTACCCCGGAGGAATATTTCTCAGTAAATGGTATCATCTTACGGTGTATTCTGATATCAAATCAAGAAGAATGAATAAAACGTGCAGCGGCAGCGCCGATCTCTTGAGTGGATCTTTAGGCGGACAACGACGATGGTACAGTTGCACCGCATTACCTACCGCTGCTAATATCAATGATATGAATTATCTAATGGCGTGGGCGTACCTGCCTGCCTACCAACAACCATAAGGCTGGCTGACTGGTCCACGATGCTCGTGCCTCTGATAAAGACAGTTAGACTTGCATGTGCATGTTCTTCTTGTATTGACTCTTGGCTTTGTGGGCACTATGGCCACTATGGGCAAGGTGGGCAGAGCGGTATTAGGACGATAATGCACATTGCAAATGTGAACGCACGTGCACCATAACCTGCATTCCGACCTGCCCACAGTCTCGGCAGGTAGTGAAATGCTACCTGAATGCAGTGTCCACAATCCACATATTCTTGTTCCGTACGTCTCATGTCCCTATATACTACGTGTGCGTATAATCGACGAGAATAGAAATATGTAATGTCAGATTAATGGTTCATAATCGACTAACGCGTGGGCGACACGAAAAGAAAATCGAAATTAAAAAATCGAATTAAAAAAGAAGAAATAGGTGATGTCAGGTTTCCGAACAAAAACAGAGAAAACGCGATAAATAGAGACGATATGCTTTAAGGGGTGACATATTTTATAGTAGCCAGTTGAGTAGCAGAAAGAATATTCTTTTCGTATGAAAAAGGAATAGCAAAAAAAAATAATAGATATAATCGAACGATAATTGTGGCTGATAATCATCGACCACAATTTCTACCGTTTCATTCGTTATCTCCTTTTCCTTTCACGTTCATTCTTAGCTCTTCTTTCAAACTAGCCGATTAAGTCGTAAAATACTTGATCACCATTCAAAGCCTCTGAACTGCGATTCTACTTTCATTTTTTTCGCAAATGCAAGAAGCAATTCACAATACATATCGAAATAACCGGCAAACTCTATTCTTTAGTCGAAGGCTGTTACATCCCAATTTTTATCGAACCAAAAATAGACTGAAGGCCTATAAGTTTACCACCTACAGATAGGCTATAAAATATTTTTTTCTGAAAATCTTTTGAACCTCTGCTGCACGCATTGCGGATACATGGATATAAATTGTATAACTTGAAATATCTTCTTGTTAACTTTTCTTTCATGGCAGCTGCTGTCTTTTTTTTTTTTTTTGTCTTTTTGAATAGTTCTGGCTTCTGAGTAATTTCCGAGTGCGGATGGCAGCTTTGAAGATTTTGGCAGGAATGGCGATTTTACGTCATGGAAATTATAGTGATTGTCCGTCAGCTGCCAAGGGTTCTCGTCGCGATCGCTTTTTATTTTATGAGCCCTAAACCTGGGTTGTCAGAACGTCTTTTTTAAATTCCGATGTGTATGAGGTTATTCTCAAGGATACGTTTGCATGTTAAGTGCTCTCATCGTTCGAAGTACGAAGCATGAAAAAGTGTAGATACATTCTTAGCTGACCTATGCTTCCAGGAAGATTTTAAGGTTGAGTACTCTTCTTAAGAGGGTTAATTTCTTAAACGCTCATTCAACCCGGCCTGATGGCTAAAACACAGGGTTATTATGTCGGCGGCAAACGATTCGTAAATACGTCGGGAAAGAGAACAACTCAACCAAACACCCAATGTGAATATTGAAAATAAAGAAAACAAAGGATTTTAGAAGCCAGCAGCTGCACAAAATACCACCCATACAAAATTAGGGCTTCTTACACTTTACTTGTTGAAATACATCACCGGGTTGAACAATTAATGTTTGCAAAGTACGAGTATAAAGTTTGATGATTTAAAGGGTAAAATTGTGTTGTATAAAATCTGAAAGGTGCGAAAATTTGTGATCGTAGAATTCCTGCTTAATCCAATGAATTGTTTTTCCTTTGATTGTTTTGTAAATGTAATTTTTTTTATTTTATCGGAGGCCTTCAACTGAAGAAAAGGCTATCTAATATCTATCGCTTCATTGAATGTTTCCACGAAACGTCTTGTCAACTTTCCATGAAACGCGTCAGAACTTATGTCAGAATATTAATCGCACTGCCTATCGGAATGAATGTTCTTACGGTTAAAAGAGTTCAATGAGGGGCAAAACGTTAAATCGCTCGAGGAGATACGATTTCCATTGAAGCAGTGAAATAAATTAATTTTCCCTGGAATGATAGCAAGGCGATATGCGTACACTGTTGTAAAAAGTACTAGCTCCACGTCATAATCTTCAACAGATACAATCCTTTGAGAGAGTATAATTTCCTTTATGAGTTTCATTGTTTTCTTTCTCGAATACTTTCAAAATATTTAAAGAAATTTCGACCAAAAATTTGCAGAAACTTTTAATTACAGCTTTATGCAGTAACTTAAATTTCATTTACTTGTTTGTAAGTTTCAAAGAAATTTGGACAAATATAATTACATATGTTTTATTCCATAGAACTGAATTCTTTTTAGTAAATTGTTATGCGAAACATTAAGGCAAATTCAATTACAAACAATAACTTAAGTTTAAGCCATGAATCAATTTAAAGTTTACAACCTTAAGAATTTTACCATTTTTACCATTTCAATTTGAAATTGTTTACATAATAACAATAATATTTAGGAAATTAAAACTACAATAAAATCTAACAATGCACAAAAAGAGTACAAAATTCGTTCAAACAATAGGCACAAGTTGTCAAACAGGTATTTTTTTTTATTTGTACATTTTATTTTTAATGAACTACAAGAATTTACAACATGATTCTAAATACCGTTTTTCAAGACTTCAACCTTTTCGAAATAAAAAGGTCTGGTGTCCCAGACTCAAGTGTCCGGGCTTATATGGCTGTATAAAAATAAAAACAAAATAAACTTAAAATTCTTTTTCCGAAAGTCAGTTGAAGTTTTAGTTTTTGATTTATAAAGTAATTAAGCTGAACCAATCAGGAGCGTCGTATGAACAGTCGTGTATGCGTAAGCGGCAGTCCAACGTAGTGTAGTGACCGCTGTTCTGCCTTCGCTAACCCCACCTCGGCGCTCGCTTCAATAACACTGCGCTGGACTTCCGCTCACGTACGCACGTCTGTTTATACCGCGCTTCTGATTGGTCCAGCCTAAATATATTATAACTCAAAAACTAAAACTTCAACTGATTTTTGGAAAAGGAATTTCGGATTTATTTTTCATTTTTATGCAGCTATGCAATTATATAAGTCCGGAAACTTGAGCCTGGGACACCCCGTTTTGTGTTGTAAACATATGTAATTTTCCACAATAATTTATGTAAAATTAAAAGTACTTTTATGACGTCAAACGCGCAAATTGAAAAAATGGCCAATACTGTAGTTTTCTATAACGCTCTGTAGGTTTTCATAACAGATTGAAGAAAAAAATATTAATAAAAAGTAATACAAATGTTCAAATTGTATAGAAATATGTACTTTATTGGCATGTTTTTTACTTCACTACAAGAAAATACAATAAAATTTAGCTATTTGTATTCAATTATATTTTTCTGTTAATTTTCGTACAAATTTTTACATAAAAAATTGCAATCGTAGAAATGATGAACTTTCTTGCACAAATTTTGTCTACCAGAATGCTTTTCATTAGATTTTCAAACTGAAAATCGGTGGCTATTTTTAGTTACCTACCATTCTCATTCTCATACAATAAGCGGTGTTAAATATTATTGGTCATTTTTTTTCTCTAATTTAAAACATTCCGAAATGAACAAGTTTACACTTTAAACATTTCACATAAGCAACTTGAAATTAATTTATATCATAAAAAATGTTAAACAAGACTTTTAGACATTATTTTTAAATTAAAATAACTTAGTGTTTGAAAAGTCAGCCTTTTTTCTCGTGCTTGCAAATTTGTCAATCCTATGCCCTCCTTTTCAATCTCGATTACAGTAAATCAATCAACAGGTTAATTATTTCATATCGGTTATTTCTATGCAAAGGTAATCACACCCAAGGCGACTTGAGACTGCAAAGCCTTCCGGAAATTTTGTTTTACTTTTTTTTTTGTAAACACTTGAAGAGAAGCACAGCACGATCTGTTTCCAAGTACATAGCTGTGATTATGCACGACGAGTTACCTGCCAAACTCGTTTTTGTGTAACTTCGTGTAGGATGCGTTGTACCAAATGTCCTCGCATCGAATGACATTAAAAGAGATAAAAAGAGATAGAGAAACGAAGGGGTAGATATAGAAATGAAGACAAGGGGCCATCCATAAACTAAGTTACCAAATGGAGGAGCGGAGGAGATCACGCCAAAAACTAAGATTGGTAACAGACGATGGGGGTCAAGTGTTTCCCAATTTGAGGGAGAAAGGGATCGCGCCAAAAACTGTAGTTGGTAACAGGGGATGGTGTCCAGTGATTACCAATTTGAGGGGAGAATGGGATCAGGTTACCTGATGATAAATTTTGAAAAAGTGTGTGCATTTTGAGAAAAACAGTTCTGCAACGACCCAGTTTAATGATAGCTTAATAAGTTTAAAAATCACTTTCATATTTCAAACTTCACAGTCTTTGCACTATTTTCCTCTTTTGCCTTTTTTAAATAATTCCAGTTATTTCCCCTGCTTTTAAGAAAGCTCCTCTTCTTCTCATTTATCGCTTAAATGTGAACTGAATTAATAGAACCCAATAAGAAAATCCAACAGCTTTTAGTTAAATGTTCATTCTTTTTGGTTGAAAAGTCTAATACTATTTATATTTCTTTATATTTTTTTATATATATTTTTTTTATATTTTTATATTTATATTTATATTTCTGGTCCAAAATTTATCTCGTTCGGTTGAAATTTTAATTGTGTTCCAGAAAATGCAACTATTACGTTAAAAAGTTATTTTTTTTTTAGTAAAAACTTCAATAATTGGTTGAAAGTTGAACTACTTTGAGGAAAAATTCATTATTTTTTAAATCCGTTTCTTTTTTGGTTGTGAATTAATTTTCTTCAACTGTAAATAGGGTTGTTTCCAAAGTTATATATAACTTTTCCAATGAATGGATCTTGTAGTTTATAAATTTTTAATTTCAAAAACGCCCATAAAATATTTTTCACATATTAATTGTTTAGTAATTTTAATTTAATGTTTAAATATGAATTTTCTATCACAATGTCGATTGGCGGGCCCCTCTGACGTCAAAAGGGGTCGGATTTTCGACCAATCACAGCTTACGTGACAGTAATTCTCAAATACGTTTTTCCGTGTCAGTGTTTTCTTTTGGTTATGTACACGTTAAAAATCTTAAAAATTGAAGCCGAAAAATATTGCGACTTCATAAGTGCAGAAATACGAGGAGTGAAATTAAACCGGTAAACGCATTTATAAATACATTATTTCTGACAATTACTGTGCAATAATAGTTTGTCATAATTAATCAAATTTGTTGATACGTGAATTTTGTATTTTATACATAAAAATGTTTTGTTCATTTATGTACGTACGTATCCACAATAGATTTCACTTGATCACTTATAGGTTATGTTTCGCCACTGTGATATAGAATTTCTTGTCATTGTCAAAAACAAAAATACCATTCTGCAAAAATTTTCAAAATTCAAATATCACAACAAGAGAACTTTGTTTTTCACATAAACCTTAATAATTAAAGTTACCAAAAATAGTCAGAATGTACAGAATTGACACCAGGCCGCAGCCTAACCTCTTTATCATAAGTTCCGTTAGTTTCCATCAAAACCACATCGTTGCATTGATAATTATGAGAACCTCTGAGTCACGTGAAACCCACATGACACCAACTTGAATAAGTGTTTTCCCGCCTTCAATTTTTAATAATTTTTTTCTGCTGAACGACTCAAGAGAAAAAAATTCAGGACGCACCTTGAGTTTACATTAAAATTATGTATTAAAAAATTATTTCATCCAAACTTGTGAGACAACCCTATTGATCTATTCAACTTCTGTTTAAACATTGATGTTTATTAGTTAAAAATTAATCTTTTTCGTTGAAAATTCAACCATGCAGTAGACTTAATTATTTTGGTGTAACGTTGTTGACCAGATCTACATGGTCTACAATCAACATGGTCTTAAATCAATATTTAAAAAAATATTAATTGAAAAATATGTAAAGAGAAAAAATAGCGTCAATTATAATTATTTAGTTGAATGTTGAACTTTTTTGTTAAAAATTCATCTTCTTGGTTGAAAATTTAACTATTTCGTTGTAAATACATATTTTTTGTATTAAATGCAACTATTGTTTTCATATACATTGAAATAATCTTTCAAAGTCGAAATGTCAACAATTACATTTTTCGTGCGGAACTCATCTTTCTTGTTTAAAAATTTAACTATATGGTTCAAAATTCATATATTTTGTTGAAATGTCGTCTTCTTTGGTAGAAAATTAATTCTTTTTCGTTAAAAATGCAACTGTTTGCTTAAAATAAATGTATTTTGTTGAAACATCTTTTCGTTGAACATTTCTTGGCACAAAACTAATTTTCTTCGTCAAAAATTCCTCGGAAAATTCATTCTTTTTCGTTGAAATTGCAACTGTTTGGTTGAAAAGTAATTTTTTTTTGGTTGAGGATCCAACTTCTTTGCTAAAAACCGTCTTTTTGGTTGAATTCGGTTACTGCTTCCTCATAGAGGAAGCTTTGTAATGGTATAACTCAAAATTGATGCAAGAACGGAAAAGATTCCTTGATTCGAGGCAAATCGATTGATATATAATATTAATACACTTTATTGAAGATTACGTAAGTTATGCTAATTTATCATATTTGAATCATCTGTTTCAAAACAGAAACATTTTTTTCATCGACTAAATTCAAAGTTGACGCATGAATAGAAAAGACTTTTTGATCATAAATTTTCAAATAGAGTAATTCTGGCAATTTTTGTAAAGAAATCACAAGGCTGGGAAAGGGATAGGGTATGACCGAACTTTTCCCTACCCCTTTTCAGCTCGAAAAATTATCATCTCGAATACAAAATTTGATTTGTCTTTGTATTTAATTTTTTAAATATTATTTTGTAATTTTGTATTTTTTGTTAATTCCTATTTTTAAATTGATCAAAATGAAGACTTTGGTTTGTCTATTATTGAAAAAATAACTAATGTTTCCTCCATGAGGAAGCAAATATATTTGCTAACGGGAAGCAAAGTGCTCGTGATATGAGCACCATATAATTATAAATACAAGCAAAGTGGAGACACTCGAGATCGAATTCACAGCTAGATTTTTATTTTAACCTAAAACCGTTTTTTGTTGAAATATCAACTATTACATGTTTCGTTCAGAAATATTATTTTCAGGTTGGATATTCAACTGTTTTAAGTAGAAAATTCAACGAAATGGTAGAAAATTATACTATCTGGTTAAAAACTCATATGTTTGGGTTGATAGTTCGCCTTTTTATTTGTAAATTCACCTATTTTTGTGAAAATTTGATCTTTCTTGGCCAAAAATGCAACTATTTAGTTGAAAATTATTGTATTTTGTTATAATTTCGATTTTTCTTGTAGAAAAGAAAGTTAATCTTCTTCGTTGAATCTTGATTTTTGTTGTTGTTGAAAATTTAACTGTTTTTTTTACTAAATCAACTATTTATTTTACAATTGAGCTACTTGGCAGATTTTTTTCATGTACTTTGTTGAAAATTAGTCATGTTTGGTGGAAAATAAATCCGTTTTTTTGTTGTTTTGAAAATTCATCTTTTTGGTTGAATTTCAATGGTAGACAGCTATTCTATTAATGGTTAATAACTAATCTTTCTTGATTAAATATTAACTTCTTCGATGAAAATTCATCTCTTCATGTATAAAAGTCAACTTTGTTTTTAAATATTCGAATTTTTAGCTTTAAACCTCAACTCTTCTGTTGAAAAGTCATCGTTGTATGTTAAAAATTCCGCTTTTGTTTAAAAAATAAACTATTTTGTTGAAAATTCAACTATTTTGTTTAAGTCTTCCTTTTCGATTGCGAGTGTGGCAAAACAGGGAAAAGATCGAGTGAGAGACGAGATTGGGACGACGAGTATTTTTTCTTGCGCAAGTATTTTGCGAGGCGAGTCATTTTAATTAACGGCGCCGTGAAATCGCGCCCTGTCGCAAGACCGAATTACGAGAGGTCGGCGACATTTATGGTGGCGCTTCTACGGGAGAACGAGCTTCCTGATGATTTCAGTGACCACAAGAATCTCGTAAACGATCCTGCAACGCACCTTGTTATGCAAGAGTATAATTTGTTCACTGATTTCGGTATTGGTATGTGTCCAATTAATGCAACACAATCGAACGGAAGGCGGTAATCGCGTTTAAGTACATCGGGTTGCAACAGAGATACATAGTGTTAGACATATTTGTAATTACTGTCGCTTAAGAACATTGAATGTTATGCGTAAAAATAAAATTTTATTAAAAAACAGGTTGACTTTAAAGCGTTTATAATCATTATTATTCAATACTAGTTGTTATGAAAAATTATGTATAACGAGTCTTCGAAATAACAGAAAAAAGCTGGACTTATTTCGAGTTAATTATCGATCCAAAATTGAGACGTATCATTTTTTTAGTCAAAAAAGGCTTGAATTGACCTGAAAAAAATAAGATGAATGGCAAAAGTGAGTTTCGCTTTTTCTGTGTAGGTGCCATATCCCTAAGGCTAAGGTTTCAAACCGAAAAGATTAATTTTTAAACAAATAGTTGAACTTTCAAGCAAAGGAGACTAATTTTAAACAAAAAGGTTGAATGAATTCTTCACCTACAAAGATGAATCTTCAATCATGTAATCGAATTTTCTAACAAAAAAGATTAAACTTTAATCCAAAAACAGTTAAATTTTCAAATCAAATACTTAAATTGTCAAGCGAAAAAGACGAATCTTTCAAAAACAAAGTTGAATTTTCAATAAATAAAAATTAATTTTCAACCAAAAAAGATGAATGTTGAACAAAATAGTGATATTTTCAACCAAATTGTAAAATTTTTAACTGAATAAGATGAATTGTGGACCAAAAATACAATAGCGAGACTTTCAATTAAAAAGAATTAAGTTTCAAACAAAAGAGATAAACTTTCAACTAAAAAAAGACGACTTTTCTACCACAATATGAATGCTCAATCTAAAAGGATGAATTTTCTATCAAAAAAGACTTAGTTCGACAACACAGTTGAGTTTTCGACCAAAAGATATGAATTCTGAACAAAAAATATAATAGCATATTTTTTAATTAAACGGAATTACCTTTCCACCAAAATAGTGGAATTGTCTTGAAAGCAGGGGGAAAGAGAAGAGGGAAATAGGGGAAAGAGTGTGAAGTCTGTGGTTTAATAAACCGCAATGAAAATTCTGCACAAGGAAGCAACTGATGTTATTTCAGAATATAAATGTGACATTCCGCAAGAAAAAGGCCCATTCTGTCGATCGTAGTTTAGGAGACAATCGCGTTTTTGTGATCCAGGATCCAAAATATTGATTTTTGATAGGGAATCATACTTCAATCTGTGCTCTATTTGGTAACATTATACTATTATGTCCCCGAAATGACCGGAAGTGGGTCAATTTTACATAATTATTATTACAAAATTAATAAATAATAATTGTTATAATACCATCAAGCCGAATCCCTTTTTAGAGTTGAAGGCAAAATATATAACACGTGAACTTGTGGCTCTCTCCAACGTCAAATCAGTTTTTGTCGAAAATCGGCTTTTCAATTCATTTGCGAAGCCGTTAGAATTTTCCCTTAATTATAAATGTTTAATAGAAGAGGTGCACACGGTTGGTAACATTGAACACAGTTCCAAACAAATTTTTTTCGAAGAGCAAGGTGATATTTATTGCAACAGTAAAAATAAATTTGAAAAAAAGGGTCATCAGGTTGCGAGAAAGTCGAAGGTGACAGTAATATTTATATTTTCCTTGTACGAAAACGCTGCTAATAGGGTTGTTTCGTAATTTTAGATACCACATTAAAACAATTATGTGCAGACTTCTCGGATGGGGTCCCGGTTTTTGAATTTATGTAAATTTAAAAATGATCTAATGCTTGATCGTCTCTAGTCCACTTAATCTGACTTACGAAACAACCTCATTCTCAGTTCCAATCATATTGACTAATCTCACCGAAAATTTGAGGAGAAAATTCCCAAAGGCACGAAGAACTTTCTTTAAAGGTATCTCCCAAATAAGGCACTGTAAGAATTCACCAGCTGAGTGCGTTGGATCACACAAATTGACACTATTTCACAGTCAACGACTGTCACAACAGAACACTTTTGGTTACTCACAATATCGGTTCTTCGACGAAGGCACGTAATAGCAATCTCAGTTTCAGAAATGGCACTCGCGGAGTCTCTCAGTTTTACTCAAGACTCGGAAGAAAGGTCCACGGCAGATCTATTACCTCAGCGAAGGTCACGGTCTCTTGGGAAGTAAGTAACGTAATTCGATTATCGATTCGATCGCCTCGAAAAGGTCAATGGCGGCACGCACTCGAACGCCGGCGGCGCTACCGATGCAAAAGTCACGCGGACACTGTGTGTATTCGCCTTAATCGGCGATGGCCTCGCCTCGGGAACTGACCTACGACGAATCGTTCACCTCCTTCGTGGCGTGCTAGTGCGAATGACCCTTCATTCACGACATGCACGGAACTAAGCGGTACTGGGTGCTCAAAAAAAGAGAAAGCCAAAAAAAGACAACCAGAAACAGTTGTCACGACCCTCACGAACAAGTCCGAACAAGTCAATTGATGGACAACCAAAGGGCCGGAACGGTGCACAGAAAATAATTAACCACTCCCGGTCACGTTGAAAGAAGAACGTATCACTGATAATTTGTTTTGATGACAATTTTTTTTCTTCATCCCCATCCACTGGGTGTAGGACCACTTGATGGAAGAAACTGGGACCGGAAGTCGCGGATGGATTAGAGGCACGTGGTTATCACGGACGAAAGGACAGACCATCCACGCGATGACGAGGACTGGCAACAGACAGCGGGACGGATGTGAACGTGCAGTCGTGCGGTTGCGACGGCAATGCCCCCGTGTCGGAGGTTTGAGAGCCGCAGTCGCCGGTCGGAAACCCCAAGGTTCCCCTACCACCAGGTCGCCGTGCCCGCACCCCCACCAGACAAGAGCGGCGCGCCATCTTCAACAGCACGGAACCGGTGCCTCCACCGCCGCCGCCACCATCCTGTCACATCCTCGAGAATAGGGAACCGCGAGGGATTGAACGGTTCTTCGCGACAAAAGACAACATGACGAGTCATGTGGGCCCTTTCGTCTTGAGCGAGGCTGTTGATTCACAGAAGAAGGGTCTTTTTCTGATGTAGTAGATCGGACGAGGATTTTGCTGATGTGTAAACATGTTAGACAGCCATGTGGAGGGTAAAGCCTGAACTCCTAATAATCACAGAGAACCCAGATAATTACTTTTATTTATCTCATCAATATTAAAATATTCAAATTTGAATGGTATTTTAAAAATGGCCGTGTGAAGGTTCACCGAAATCCGATGAGCGTAGAATACATATTTTCGATGAGCTCAAGAGATATGGAAAAGGGTTGCTAGGATCACCGAAATTCGGAGAGCTTAGCGCAAATGTTTTCGGCGAGCCTAGACGCCCCAGACACTTCATTCAAAAATAGGTAAGGCTGACTGCAAAACGTTTGACCATTTTAAGTCCCAGCCATTTGACACATTTTCTTTTATTAATAAATTTGTTCTAAAAATATCTGAATAAATTAGGGGGACTACCCTAGTGTAGAGTGAACCGAATTTATATCTGTCAAAATTTTCCGTGCATTAACCCGTGCCCTCGGTCTTTTGAAATTAGCTTTAAGGTTTTAAATGGGAATTTGCTCTGTTTTCCGAGCAGTTTTCGGCAAAATGTGCCCGTGAAATGCCCCAAAAGATGAAAAATAGCAATTTTATGTAAAATTCATGCTAAAGATGGTATTTTTTAAATCCTTTCAACATTAATTATTTTTATTCGATTAGTGACATTTTTCCAAGTATTTTGTAACTAATTTTGAATTGTTTTAACAATTATTATTTGTCTAAACTATTTATTTTCACCTGTAAATCGTGAAAAGTTATGATTTTTCGGAATAAATGATACAGTTGATGAATGTCAAGAGTGATATATCTTGTTTAACATAATTGGTAATTATTTAAACAATTTCCATTTGTTTAAAAAATATTTTTCCCTGTAAATCGCGAAAATTTATATTTTCCTGGAATTAATGATACAACTTACGAATTTTGAGACTGATATATTTTTTTAACGATAGTGTGAGAGTTTATAGACGGTAGGGCATAGTGTAAGAAATTCAAAAAAAAGCTAGAATTATCCCCATTTTTCCTATAAAAAGGAGCAAGTTTTACGAATTATTTGAATAATTAAAAACTGTCTTTCAAGAAAAATATTATTTTTAACATTCATTAACTGCGTCATTAATTTCAGAAAATAATAACTTTTCATGATTAATAAATAATAATATATTAATGGTTAATTAAACAAAATTATACAAATAGAAATTGTTTCAACTATTGAAAATTTGTTCAGAATACTTGGAAACTTGTCACTTATCTAATAAAAAATTAATGATGTGAAAAAATACCGCCTTAGCATAAATTTCACATAAAATTGCTATTTTACAGTTTTTGGGTTATTTTCCTGGCAGAATACAAGCAGAACCCAACCCAAGGCACGGGTTAATGTTGACAGGTTGGAAAAAATTGGAAATTTATTTGTCAGGAAAACGAATAAATTATCAGAAGGTGGGGGGGGGGGGGGCTGGGCGAGCACAAAAAATCGAATTTTTGGACCACCGTAGCACCCTATAGTAAATAATAATTAAAAGGAGATTGCAATCTTAATTCTCCAAAAAACTAGCGAAGAATGTTGATTGGTTTGATTACTATAACATTTCGGCAACAACACTACTCTCTTAAACTGAACCTATGAAATTGTCACTGGTTGAATCAGTATTTTGAATTATCACTGGTGTACCAGTGATTTTCTCACTTTGACTGGATGAACTAGTAAGTGACTCAACTAAAATAACGTTACTGAATATACCATGAACCAGTGATATAGCCATAGCGCTCCGCGCGGGTAAGGCATGAACTTCCAGTCGTGCCATCGCATCGGGCCGGTCAGGTCTTGGCATTTCTCGTGTGAAAACGAATCTTATTGTGTAATAGTGTTTGTTTTATAAATATTTGGCGCCTGGCTGCAATGGGCAGGGGATATTATATCTTTCGCTTGAAAGTGGGAAGGGCCCTGGCCACTTGGGTTCGAATTTGAGCGACGCGACAGGTTGACATAACGACGGTCCTTCCCACAATAAGGCGCAACATATTATATTCCATTATAC
>CAKNXH010000202.1:173246-213052 GCA_932178445.1 Andricus quercusramuli | reverse complement strand
GGAAGGCACCCCTATGTCTGGCCGCAGAAATAATTTAGGTCACACATAACCCCCTTTCCAACGTGTCATGGTGGGGGCGGGAAGGCACCCCTGTGACTGGTCACAGAAATAACGCAGGATGCATACCATCCCCATTAGTTCCCTAATGTTTCGTGGAAACATATCTTTTGCCATCAACCCATTTTTTTTAGCATTAATGCCTACTTACGGATAGTACTTGGATGGGTGACCGTTCGGGAATATTGCGTGCTGTTGGCCCGTCGTGGGTGTGGTGAACCCACACATGTAGTTATTTACTGCAAGAAACTATCCACCTAGAAACACTACCCGAACCGGGTAGTGTCACGCCTACCCCGAAAGGTATACATACATACATAATGGTATACATACGTACTTCGCCGTGGGGATATTTCTCGTCTATTTTCTCGAAAACTATCAGTCGTAGGGTAAAAACGTATTCAACATAAAATATGTATTTTTAAAAGATCTACAACTTTTGTTTGAAATTTTTTTGTAAATTCTTCTTATTTACTGAAATAAACGAAGAAAAATGAAATTTTTAGTTTTTTGGGGGTTTTGACCTTGAAAATCAAATTTGCGGGTATTTTCACTATCATATTCGTGATCAGCGCATCAAAATACATACGTGTACGGAGCTTCAAATTAATCAGAGGTAAGCGCTTTTCGGAACTTTATCCGAATGAACAATTGAATTCTCACTGACTGTCAGTGACACACTTCTGGCTGTTTCAACCATTGATATTTCACTGGTTCATTTTATGAGAGTACATTGTCTGACGAATTTTAATTGAGAAAGTATAATTCATTATTGTGTAAGATCAAAAAATTGATTTTTAGCACGAAAAAAATACAACCTTTCTTTATTCACGCTTTTCATGTAAATGAAAATTTCTGAGGCATATTTTTACATTACAATTAATATTTGAAGTTTCATGAACAATATTTATATGGCAAAAAGTGTTGATTTTTATTATTTATAAATATTTCAGGACTTTTTATTTTACACTACATTTTCCAACAAAAGATAGTCATCGATAATAATCGAAGATAATCGTTTTTCTGATGGAGAAACAACCGCTGTTCTTCCAATATTTAGAGGCCATGAAGGATCGTGGTAGAGGTTATGTTTTCTTGTTCACTCTGTTTTCGGATGTTTTTAAATTCGAGTTTTTCCAGATAAGATAATTAATAAGCTAAGAAAACACGTATATATTTTTAAGTTTCAAACGAAATTTTTTTCTACCTTTTACGGATCGGTACGTTTACATAGGATCCGTAAAAATTAGACAATTTTTTATTTAAACTTAAAAATATGTACGTGTTTCCTTAGTTCATTCAAAAAGAGCATTAAAAAACAAAAAACTTTTTTTTGGAACTTTAGGTTCAAATTAACAAATGAAACTAATCATTTTAAGTTTTTCAGCCCACCCTAATATACAGGAATCATTTACACCAGAGCTTCTTTATATGCTCGCGCGAGTGCAGGCGGTATTAGCAATTCCTAGAATTGCTCGTGCCCACAGTTTCTCAGGGGGCAGGGTGAGAGACGGTTGCGACGGTTTAGGCGGCCCTGTCTGTTTACGTTTCGCTGCTGGCGATATATGCACAAGGCCATGTTCAGGCAACCCCCGAGATTGAGCATATAACGAAGCTCTAGTGTATATATGTGAATCTTTCTGTTTGGTTGCAAATTGACACAGTTAAACGATATCGAAATTTTATCTAGCTACTTTAGGGTGGTCTTCCCTACTTATATCAAAGCAAAATTTAGTATACATTCAAAATTTTGGAAGACCTCGTTTAGAAATTATAAATAAAAAAAGTACCAAAAATGTCTGGTGATGCACCCGCCTCGAACTACAAATAAAAAGATTTTTAATTTCCAAATATAATAACAATTTTTTTAAATATTTCAGATTCACAGATATTACTCTTATTGAGTTGAAAGGATAATAATTAAGAAGAGGGTTCAATATTTTAAAGTTAAGGATTTCCAATCAAACTTTAAAGCCTTTCAAAATTTATGCAGTCACGCGGCAATGCTATTTTAGGATAAAACTAAAAAATAACTATATTCGAACTATTCATAATCCGGGCTAAAACTGTAAATTTTATACTTACGAAGTTGGTATATTAGACATTGATTTATCGATTGATTCCAATTCAAAAGTTTTTCTATCAATTTAAAAAAAAATTATTATATTTATTTCAAAGTTTTAAATTTGTGGATTGTTCACCTTTAAATAAAAGATTGATTCTAAGTTGTGAAGAAACATTTAGACCTCGACACATAGAGAATTAAAGATACGTAGAAAAATGCTCGACACCTCCTCCACTCAAAAAAATTCTTATGTAATTTATGGGCGGAATATTTACTGCAAATAGTTCTCGATGTTTTGTTCAATTAAAAAAATATATATCTATACACATTATTCAAATTATAATTGTGATATTTGACCTTCCTTTACAAGAATGAAAAATTATCAAACATTTTAAAAGATTTGAAAACAGCTTCTACTTACGAAGTCCTTAAATAAAGACAGGAGGTGTGCATATTGAACTCACGTGAAACAAAACGAAGAATAATTTTGTTAGTTTTTTTCTGCGTATAGGTATTAGATAAGTATGAAAGTGACAAGAACCATACTTTTTACTTATATAATCTATTTTTTTATATCCAATAAAACTTTACTGCCATCTACAAATTATTTTGAAGGAGATATTCTTTAAACCAATTAAGAATTAGCATTTATTTCAATTTCAAATAGTTGATGGTAGTTAGAAAAAGAAAGTTTTGTTTCAATTTACTACAATTCCAGATCATACAATCAAAGAAAAGTGAATAGAAAAAATTCTACCTGATTGAAACTAGAGATTCTTGAATGTCCAGAGAGCTATATCTTACATTCTTACAATAGATACGAGTCACTTTTCAAGATCAAGATGAAGTGCGTACTCTCTTAAAGAAAACAAATCCCACCTACTTCATTTTTTGTAGTATATGTTTGGTATTTATAGTTAGTCAAAAGAACCAAGTGGAGCTCAAGTCTAATAAATAATATAACGCATAATGTATGGTAACGATGCTGCAGTTAGATGATTTCGAGTTTGACAAATAGTGAAAGTGGAATAGTCAATGATCTCGTTCCAATGTCACAATCAGATCAGAACACTGTCGCTTCTGAAACTTAATACTTCCAATACCAGCAATATTGCCTCATGATTAAAATAATTCTTATACCACGCCTATCGAATTTTGCAAAACATTCGATTCTGATTTTAAAATGCCCTATGAAGACAACTGAAGCGTGGGGTTGAAATTAGACGACTATATTTGTAATCCCTTACGTAATTACAAACTCATTGGAATATTTACTTTTGTTAATACTTCCTCTAGAGTCATTGAATATGTAAAAATGTTTTGTGCAACAACCAAAATTTGCAAAGCAAAGTGGAAACTACATTGTAGGTGTCAAAATTGTCGGTCTACAAATTCATCGTCATGAAATAATGTTGCTAAATTATTCTTTGCTAAAGTAGAGATGACTTTAAATTCGTGAATTCATTTTCCTATGTGTAATTTTATGTAACGTGATACCTTATTATATTTGTAAACAAAATAATATTCTGGTAATTTAAGGTGCCGAGTAAATATGCGCAGAATTTGGTTAACATGGCAGTGGTTATTTTTTATAAATGTCTTTGGTTAATTATTTCTGGTATTCTAATTTTTAAATAATTCTTTGATATAATTCTTATATGTTTTTGGTTTTAGTGATTATTTAATAATTAATTATTGAAGAGTAATAATAAAAATCTAGTTTAAATCTTTTATTATGACCACTCAGAGAAATGTCCTCTTGTTTCAGTTTAATTATAATTACATGTATTTTAACATAGTTAATGTAAAATTCACTTAGTATTGGAATAAATAATTTTTAGAATGGTTTTTGTAATAACTCTTCAATAATTAATCGCTCTTACCCACTAAGCTACGAACAGACGCGATTAATGTTTTCACAATACCTACAAGTTTGATTCCGACGTAATTCGTTATAGTTGTAAGATTAATTTTTCAAACATACGCATGTTTTATATTTTTTTATGTTAGTCTTCTTTGTTTAAAAAATCTATCATTTGGTTGAAGATTAATCTTCGCACGTTGTAAATTTGACTAGTTCGTTTTTTTTCTTCAAATACTTCTTCCAATTCCTTTGAATTCATTTGAAATTCACCCTGAATTTATATTAATTTATCCTGAATTCTTCGGAACTCACTTAAACTTTTTGAAATCTGGAATTATTTAAATTCACTCAATTCTGCTTAATTCAATGGATTTTTTTAGTTTTTCTTTCATTCATCGTGAAGTCTTTTCAACTCACTTTAAATTCATATGCATTTAATCAAAGAACTTATAAATTGAGTTCTTTTAAATTCAAAAGAACACTCGTCGCTTTGAGTTACATTTTGCCCTGAGAATAAATAAAAAAAAATTATAAATTAAAACAAAACTTGTAATTTTCCATTTATAGAAGAATCTGTATCGAAAATGTCACAAGATCAAAGTTTCGGCCTTGAAATATTAATCGTGAAGGAAAATGAAAAATTAGTCATGAAAAAATCATTGAAAAGTCATTGAATTTTGAAAATGAAGTTTTGCGGCCACCCTGGTTTAAACTTTCAAACCTTCGTTGTTGAATTCAATTCAATATTAAATTTGAAGAATCATCAACTCTCGCAATCGGTTCAATTTTAGTTAGAAGTGCAAAAAAATATGTATTTCACTTATACATTCTCTTACTTTTCTTACATTTGTTTTTAATAGCCGTACTTGCTGGTTTTGAACATAGAAAAGGAAGCGTAGGGTTTGAAGAGTGAATGAGAAGGATTGCGTGCAGATTCCTTCTTTATTTCGTATAGGTTTCCCTCCTTTTTTTTGCGTTAGCGCCCTCTCTCGTACGATAAAAAGTTGGCGAAAGGGTGTCCGTGTATAGAAGTGCCTTTAAATTCTTGCTCAATCCGAGAATCATCGCTTTGAATTTCGAACTTCCGGTCCGGGCTAGCGTTTTCACGAACCTTATCTCTGTTTTTCACGTGAGCTCTCTGTGCCTTTAAATCACCGGAGTAATTAAAAGTCCGCCGTCGTCCACGCCCCTGTCTCCGTTTACTGACGGGCTGGAGAAGCGCGAAGTTTCACGATTTCAAAAAGTGCGCGAAAAGTTTTGCAAATCGCACCTCGCAAGTTCCGCGGGCTTTAGAATGATCGACCAAGCACGATATAAAATTTCAAAACTACCTTTCCGTGACCTTAGCAAATTTCGTTGGCCTTGGGAAATCACGGTCTCTACCAAGAAAATCAATTTCAATTTTGTATTTTATAAGGGATAAGACAGGGATAATAAACATTTTTAAACGCGGAAGGGGGGCGGTCCAAAACCTTACTTAGGGAAGTTCCCCCTTTTTAATTATTTTTTTGAATATATTCTGATTAACACCTGTTTTGGCTGTTAAAATTACTTTTGATAAAATACTATTATACAAATGATATCATTATTTGTTTTATTTCTTTTTTATCATGCAATATTTAATACTATGCTCAGAAAACGATTTGGTTTAACCAACAAAATTTTTCTTGGCTGAACCATAGAATACAGTTATTATATGGACAAAAAATATTTGGTAAACCCAACAAATATTTTTAGTTTTTTTAACCAAATCGTTTGGTAGATGAATTTCTCGTTTGATTCAAGAAAAAATGTTGTTAGTTTAATCAAATATTTTTTTGATCAATACAAAATTTGTTTAATTCAACTAAATTTTGTGTATATCCAAGAAAATAGTTCTTTCAGTTAAAGAAAGAAAAATCCTTCAAAACGCTCCCTGGAAATCCCTTAAAGCCCTTAAAAAACAGTGAAAATCCTTTAAATCCTTTAAAGTCTCTGAAAATCTGTTGAAATCCTTGAAATTCCCTGAAATACTATGAAATCTTACAAGACCTCTTGAACTCTGTTAAAATCCTTTGAAATATTCACAAATCTTTTGAAATCCCTTCAAATCTTCGAAATCTTATTAAAATCCTCTGATATCCTTCAAAATTCGTGAAAATATCACAGTATCACATTGAATACTTTTAAATCCTTTGATAGTTAAAAGATTTGGAGGTTTTAGAAAGATATGAAAATAATTTAAAACTTGAAAGAGTAAGTTTAGAACAAGTTTAGAAGTTTATAAGTTTAGAACAAAATGTGTCTTTTTGGAGATTTCGAAACAAACTTCAGGAAAGTTCTAAATATTTTGAAAGTTTTTAAAAGAATAAACTTAAGATTCATGCGGAAACTTTAAATGATTTTTTATTTTGAAAAATTAATTTTAATAGAATATTTAGAAACATTTCAAAAAAGAATTCAGAAGATTTTAAGGCAATTTTTTTTCATCATGTGAAATTTTTCTAAATTTTTGGAAAAGTACGAATCTTTTAAAAAGATATTCAGAAGGTTTAAAAGTGTATGTATTTTTTCATAATTTTAGGAAACATTCGAATTATTTAAAAGATAGAAGATTTAGGAGTTTTAAAAAGATTCAAAAATAATTCAAAGTTTAAAAAGATTCCAAAAAATTTGTAAGACAATATGAATTTTTTAAGATATCGAAACAAAATTTAAAAGGTTTTTAAGAATTTTGAAAGGTTTCAAGAGAATAAAATTTGTTTCTTAATATTCAATATTCATGGGAAAATTCACAATGATTTTTTTTATTTTTGAAAAAGAATTCTAAGAGAATATTTTAAATAAATGCAAAAAATTTAAAATAGTGTAATTTTCTACCAAAATTTCTAACCAAAGAGTTTGATTTTCTACGAAAAAAAAAGAATCCTCAACTAAATACATTAATTTTTAATTAGAAAAGATAAATTTTCAATTGAATATATCAATTTTAAACATAAGAAAGAATTGTTACATTTTCAGTGACGAAAATTAATCACCAACAAAAAAAAAACTAAAAAACATTGTTTTTAAACTAAAAAAGATCAAATTTAATCCAAAAATTATATACACTGGGACTCCGGTTTACCGGAACCCGATATACCGGATGAGATGGAGCAAGGTCAGCGAAGTTGCGCAGTCTACGGTTCGGCACTATAAGAAGCCACAAGCAAGAAGGAGAAGAAGAACGGTTCGGAGAACTGCGATTCACCGTGAAGGCCCTTGAAGCCACCCCAAAACCCCCGGCAAACTGGATTCCCAGTGTAGTTAAATTATCAGTTTATTAATTCTCAACAAAAAAAAAACAAAAAAAAACGAATTCTCTTCAAAATAGTTAAATTTTCAATTAAAGAGATGAATTGTCATTGAAAATTATGAATCTTCCTTAAACAAATTTTTTTCAAGAATAGCAACCAAGTTCTTGAATTCTTAATTAAAGAAGACTGTTAGTCCTCGCGCTTTGCGCTCGATAGTATATTTATATCGCGCTTCGCGCTCGGTCATTGTATTTCTCCCACATTTGTGCACAGACCTTTTAAAATTAAAGGTGAAAGTATCCACAAATGTAATTTAGTGATCGTGAATTCTCTTTTGTCAAAGCTCCTGCGGCTTTAACGAACACATTCTCATCACGTATCTCGTGCTTCGCACTCGATTTTGTCAAAACTGTGAACTTTTCTCCATTATGTACAACACTTTTATATCAAATGCATATTACATTTATTTATGTACTTCGTTCTGAGATTGCTTATTCAGATATTGCAATATAATGTACAAATTTTATTGATCATGATTATTTTAATATTTGTCTCTTATTTTGCATAAAATTTTATTCGCAGCTACCCTAAAAAATGTATCATTTCAATAACTTCATATTATTACAATTCATATTATGCATTGGTATTGAAATATACGTATTTCCATTTTCTTGCTTCTATAATTGAAAAAAAGTGCGCATCCTATAAGAAAAAAACAGTTTTGCTACTAAACATTTTATTGCATTTTGTGTATTTTACCATGAGTTCAGACATGACTTAGGCGAAAAGTTCATGAGTTCATGAAAAATTTGTATATTATCATTTTTTTTCGTTTCTTGTGTCGTTTTTCCAAAATTTAATTTTTTATCCTTCATCTTGTTTTTTACGATTAGAAGAAAATCTACTTGTTTTATCTAAAAATTATTAAGGACAAATTTGTAGATCCTCTTTGGGTGAATAACTTTTGTCTATTAATTTTTTTGTACCTTATTTCGTTATCCTAAAAATTTAATAATTAACAAATTTGTAGATCTTTTTTAAATGCACAATTTTTGTTCACTCGTATTTTTTTGTATCTTGAATAGTTTGACCGCAAAATGGAATTTTTGATTTTTCATTATATTTTTGTAAAATTAAAATTTGAATTTTCGATTTTTCACAAAAATTCAAAAAGTTATTATAACAATCTTGTAGGGTGTTCAAAAAACAACGTTTCTCTCCTCTTGACTTTTTTCTCATATCGTGCGTTGTTTTGCTTTGGTTTTGCTTTAAATTTTAATTTTCGTTTGTTTATCGAATTTTGTTAATGATTTAACTCTTGTAATTTGTTTTTTATAGAAAAAAAGTCTGGAGGATAAATTGTTCGTCTTTTGAAATACTATGGACAGCCGTACATAGAATGTTCAAATTCTGAAAAAAATAGTCTCAAAAATATTGAAAGCGCTCTAACTTTTTAAATTTTTATCAAAAATGGCTGGCTAACAAACTTGAAATTCATTTCAGGGCAGTGAAAGAATATACAAAACGCCAATTCAATATGTCAATTCTTTCAAAAGTTATCATGCTCACAGACAGACATACATAGTCATACAGACACACAGGCAGACGCATTCGTAAGAATTTATTTTTCAGGTTCAGGGGTTCTCAAAACGTGGAAATTTGACAAAAACGGAAGGGGTGAAATTTTACACAAATTTAATACCTTCTCTGATGAGAATTTAAAAAGAGGGTTTCAACCAAAAATGGAATAGTTAAATTATCATTTGAAAAATTGATTTTCAATTTAAAATGAAACGAATTTGTCACAAAATAGTTAGATTTTCAAGCAAATAGTAGATTTTCTAAACAATCGAGATTAATTCGGAAACAAAAATATAATAGTAAACTTTTACACCAAGAAAAAATTAACTTTTAGCCAAGAAAGCGTGGGCCTATTTAAAATCATATAATATACACTAGCAATATTACGTTAATATTTTTTGTTAATATGTATCTGCACGATTATTCATATTTTGCATTGAATTCAAGTAGGTCCGCGCTTTTCGGTACATACGCACTTGAAAACGCCGGTACCTGTATGCACCTGTATGCCAAGTTTTACTTGAGTCGCAACATTACCGAACCCAAGGTTTTTTCCCTGACGTTCCGAAACGAAAAGCCTTCAAGGATTGAAAAGATACAGACTGGAAGTTGAAAATATTTTTTTACGCTAGGTAGAATAAAATTAAAGATCACTTAGAATCGCGGATTACAAACAACCAAGGACATCCCTATTATCGAATGTGTTTTCTCTTATCCACGTGGTACTCGAGGGTATTTAAAGTCAACATCAGCTTCTGCGAAAGGCTGTGGAACAAAAAGCACATAGTCCCACGTAGCACGACTTCGTGTCGGATAATGGATGAACCCGGTTATTTACATATTTTTCAATGTTCCAGTGTTTGCATATTTTACGTCTCTTAGTGGTAGGTCAGGCAAGGCAGTGCCTAGCACCACCTAACTCAGGGTTGCACATAAATCGTCGACGACGAAAGTTCATTGAAACCAGCGCGAAATAGAAGACGAAAAATTCAAGGAGAGCGAGAGGGAAAGGAAGCGTGAGGGAGAAAGGGTTGCGAGTCAGAGATAAGGAGGGGGAGGGAGAAAGAGAGTGAGAGAGAGGGAGAAAAGTCATTGAACGAGAGGATTCCCGGCCATCCGCAGAAATCCCATGTGGTTATCTAGATCCAGAAAGAGGACAGCAAATTATTTTGGGATTGACTCTTATTGAAAACAGAGTTCCTGTGCCCTTTCCCTTTTCTACGTCAAATCTATCATTATTTGTCTGATGATAAACTACTAGAAGAAACGCAATTCAAAGTACCTGCTACTCTTCAATACTTGTAGTTTTCCGAGGGGTTGATTACTCGGGTTTTCGGCGCATCCTAGATTGCAAGGATATAATGTAAAAAGTACATAAACTACAAAGAAACCACACATTATCTCATACGAAAGAACACAAAATTAAAATTTCGTTGAAATATATCAAAATCTCTTGAAATCCCTTGGTAACTTTGGAAATATTTTTGAATCCACTAAAATATTTAAAATCCATAGAAATAACTTGAAGTCTTTCAACCCCTTTTGATTTGCTTTGAAATCTTTGAAATAATTGGAGGTCCTATAAAATCCATCATATCTTGTGAAATTCTTTGAAATTTCTTGAAATCTTTGACATATCCTCTTTGACATCCTACAAAATTGTTTGAAATTTCTTGAAATTTTGTGAATCTCTTGAGACACTTGTAAATGTTTTAATTTCTTCATATCACTTCAAATTTTTGAAATCCGTGGAAACATCTGATGATGACATTAAACCGCGATGAAAGCCACTGAAAAATGGGAAAATAGTAATCAGTGGTGCTTTATCTCCACCCCGTTTCCTATCGTCAACCCCTTGGGGGTTTCCGCCATTTTCCACCCTTGCTAGATGAGCGCTGGTGCACATGTAGCCTCAAATTGCGGGGATGAACGACCCACCCACCGGAAGCCATGTAATTCAAGATGGCGGATACAGAAGCATCCCAAACGAGAGACGTGGGAGAGTCAGGGTCGCAGAGGGTGGAAATGGGAATCGTGCCTGGCGAGATGGCTTTGGTGAGTTTTAGGAGGGTTGCAGGTTTGCAGTGGAGAAAGTCCTCGTGGAAACTGTTATTCGTCATGGCGCCTCTCTAGCCCTTTCCTACCTTTCCACTTTTCTCCTCTCTTCTCTCTCCTCTCCTCTCTTTTCTCCTTTTCTAATCTTTTTCCTTCGAGTTTCTAGACTCTTCATCCTACCTTTATACATATTGCATTTTGTCGCTGCGGGAGGAGCGACCGTATCTCGCCCTGGTATTATGGTAACTTCGTTCCTAGGAAGCCGTATATTTTATCGGCGAGACATAAAAACACCCGCCCAATGAAGTGTTTTCGTGGTTTCGGCGGTTGTTGACCTCCGTTCAGAGACTCAAGATTTTTTATCCCATAGAAAATCTCGAGGGTAGCCACTAAAATCCATGAAAAAAATCTTGGGCATTTGAAATTTTGTCGAAACATTCAAAACTGTATTTGTAGATTCTCCTCTTAATGAGAAGGTTATGAGGTTATGAGAAGTTTTATGCGAAAGTTTTTAAATCGCCACGTTTCCATACCCCCTGAATCTGAAAAAACAGACTAATCATATTGGATTGCGCCTTTTTTACCAACCGGCAAAAATACTATAAAATTAAATATTCCATTTTACGGTCAAACTATGCAAGATACGAAAAAAAAGAATGCACGGAAATAGTTATTTCACAATCACCAAATTACAATTGTCGATGGTTAGACATTTAATTTTAAAAAGTCTATGCATAAAATGTGTAGTAAGTACATTAAACATTTTCAAGAATATATAATCAAAGAGGCATGCGGCTGGTCACGAAAAAGCACTTTAAGTAATTATCAAAAATAATCAGAGCTGCCACATAGTTACTTTTAGTCACTTTTTTTTCAAATAATCTTTTTAAGATAATGTCGCTGTAGTCACTATTTGAAATTAAAAAATCACTCTAGTGACTTTTCTTTCACTAAATTAACTAAATTAATTAAACACTAAATTAAATAGTTGTTTAACCACTATTGAATTCAGGTCTATACCTCTTTCTGAAATCTCTCGAATTTTTTTGAAATATTTTATCACTGAAAGAAACAAAATATAATCTTTACACTTCTACAGCGATTTCAGCGTAATTTTTACATACAAAAAAATTACCTTCACGTGTTAAGATTTACCCACAACATTGGAAAGGGTTACCATGTCAACCCTATTGAATCTTGCTTTGTTTTGATGCGAAAAAACTCAACTCTATCTGCTTGAAAATTATCCGCAATAAAAATTCACTTCTGCTTTTTCTGTGATGTTATTTTAAAAGATTCCAGGAAATTTTTAACAAATTTCAATCATTTGAAGAGATTTAAAACGATTTTAGGATACTTACAAAAATTTCAAGGAATCCTCAAGAGCTTTTGAAAGATTTAAGGGATTTCAAACGAATTTTTAAATCTAAAAAAAGTGGTCTCAAAAATTTTGAAAACGCGCTCACTTTTCGAATATTTATCCAAAGTTTCTGGCTAAAGTTATTGTGCTAACAAACTAAAAATCTACGGACACGCTAACGCCCTAACACACAGACAGACAGACATACATACAGAAAGACATACATACAGACAGACATACAGACACACATTCGTAAAAACTTTGTTTTCTGATTTAGAGGATCTCAAAACGTAGACATTTGATAAAAACGGGGGGGGGGGGCAAATTTTACACAAATCTAATACCTTTTCTGATGAGAATGTAAAAAACGCATCCTAGCGTGAAATGGTTCTAAGAAAATTTGTAAATATCATTTAGGCAAAAAAATTTATTAGTTAAAATGTTATTTTAGCTTGTGCCGTTTTTCGAAAAAGTTAATTTTTTCATTTTATAACTCATTGGTTAAATGCCCTTTTCAGGGGAAATAGGAGAATTTTCTCTTTGAAATTTTTCAAAATTTCCTCTCAGTTTTTACGTCGATTACAAAAACATAATCACACTGTGTCTACTGGAAAATCCCGGTATATATTCAGAAAAAACTATCATGTTCATTTGTTTATTTATTACTATTTCTTAACAGCTATCCACATTTTCAAAGTCCTGATCTTTGAGAAGTCATACAGTGTTAAGTCAAAAGAAATTAATATCATTTTTAACAAATGAGTTAAATTTTGAAATTTTATAACAAAATAGGATTAAAAATTTGTAAATATTTTTTGAATGCAAAGTTTTTGTTCGTTCATCTGTTTTCGTACCTTGCATCGTTTTACCAAAAATTTGATTTTTTCTATTGCCAATGTCACTTTCACTAATAAAACAAAAACTGCGCATCCTATCGAAATATGTTTAGTAACAAATTTGTAGCTCTTTTTTGGGTGAACAAATTTTGTCTCTTCGTTTTTTTCATGGCTTGTCTTGTTCGTTTGAAAATTTAATTTTATTTCTATTTTCAATGCTGTTTTTTACAAATAAAACAAAAACTAAGCGTCGTATCAAAAATGGAATAATAAGACATTTGTAGATCTTTTTTAGGTGCACAATTTTTGGTGATTCATCTTTTGTCGTATCTTGTATAGTTTGACGGCAAAATGGAATTTTTGATTTTTCATTATTTTTTTTGTGCCATCAAAATGGGAATTCTTGATTTTTCAAAAAATTCAAAAATTTATTATGACACTACTGTAGGGTGTTCAAAAAGCAAAGTTTTTCTTTTCTTGACTTTTCTGCATATATCGTGCGTTTTTTGGCTTAAAATGTTCATTTTCGTTTGTTTTTTGGAATTTTGAAAATGCTACACTCCTGCAATTTATTTTTATCAGAAAAAGTCATTACGATAAATTGTTCGTCTTTTTGAGTACTACTAAGAACTGTACATAGAATCTTAAAATTTGTATCCAAAATGGCTGGCTAACGAATTTGACATTCAGTTTGTGACACTAAAAGAGGTTGGCCAAAGACCTATCCGATCTGTTAATTTTGTCGAATGTTATCGTGCTAACAAACTAAAAATCTACAGACAAACAGGCGGACAGGCAAAAACGGGGGGGGGGGGGGTCGAATTTTACACAAATCTAATAACTTCTCTGATGAGAATGTAAAACATTAACTTCTATGTTATCAGAAGTTACATTTAAACTGGTTGGATAGGATATTGTGGAAACTAATATAAAAATACTCTGATTTCCCTGACTTCCTGACACTTTCTAATTATTCTGAAATATTGAACATGCTCTGAAACTCCGTCCCATAATTTCAGCTTTACTGAGATCTCAAGTTCTGTAGAATTTATATTAAATTTTTAATTGGACATAAGCTTGAGCAGAAAGCTTTCCTATCTCAAATGCAAAGACATTTCCTCGCACTTTGGAAATGAACTCGGCGCCACGCCGCCGTCATTGATTAATGCAAACTGCGTGCATTTTTCTTCAAGAAACTAGACTCGACATCTCGTATGATTCCATGACGCGAAATTATGCAGGCATTGCACTCAATGCCCGGAAGGGTTAGGACGCAAGAAGACAGGTTCCTGTCCCGTTAAATATCACGCTCCCATAATCTCGAATGTGATTTCCAAGTGAAAACACATGCATTTGCAAAAACGGAAGGAGTAGAAAGAGACAAAGAAAGTATGTATGATGTAAATCGATAAAAGGAATTGGATTGCCGGAAGTAGGGCATGGCATCTAATTTCGTTCAAAAGTTTCACAAATGACAATCGGCCATGTGGATGTGATATCTGGTAACGAGGTCTGTCCGGAAATTATCCGACCTTGTGTTCTAACTTCATACCTAATTGCGCTACTGTGAGAAATCTCATAAAATTCCTCACATTTTTTTAAGATACAATATATTTTTTAAGGATGTTTCCTACGCATAGTCCACTTTAATACTGAGCAAATTTTAAAACGATGGATGAAATTGACGAAATAAGAAGCAATTTTCATTGCTACGAATTTTTAAGGAGAAATCTAAGCGTTTCTTCGAAGAAAATTGTGTGGATATACACTGTTTATTTAACAAAAGTTATATGGATTTTTGTGTTTTGCGCTTCAATTTGAGAAAAAAATTGCCGTTCTTATCCAATTCTAATAATCGAGTGCTGATTTTATTCCTGGAACATTCGTTAAAATTCCTTTTGCTTAGGTTAGATGAAAATTTTAGGGAAAATTTCTTTACAAAAAGAATAACTGTATGATTTCAAACAAATTCTTTTAAAAATAAAACCCAATCAAACAAGATTATGGAAAATCTTTCCACAACATGTGGTTTGCCCGGCCAAGAATCGATTTTGTGGTTGACTTTGCACGGTTAACCGTTTAAGCGTTTGACCATATGGCCGATTGGAAAGCGCCCATATATTACGTGACACTCTAGAGTGGGGGGGGGGGGGGGGTAGTCTTCCCTACCGTATAAAAGACAAAAAAAAATCATGGTTGCATTTTCAACCAAGTAGTAGAATTTTCATTCGAAAGAGACGAATTTTTTAAAAAGAGTCCAATTTTTAACCCGAATATAGCTGAAAACTACATAGACGAATTTTCAAAAAAGAAGATTAATTTTCTACCCAAACAGATAAATTTTTAACAAAATTTCAACAAATTCAAGCCAAAAATTCAAAATTTTTAGAAAACAGTTGACTTTTCAACCGTAATAGAAGAATTTTTAAGCAAAAAAGATTAATTCTTTACGAAATAGCCGAATTTTCGACTAGAACAAAATAAATTTTCTACCAAACATGGAATCGTTGAATTTTTAGTTTAAAAACGAATTTTCAACCTGTTTAATTCAACTAAAAATGGAGAATTTTGAACAAAATAGTTGAATCCTTAACTAAAACGATACATTTTGAACCAAAAATGCTGGAATAATTGAATTTTCCGACAAAAAAATGTATAGAAAAAAAAACGAATTTCTATTAGAACAGTTGAATTTTCAAATAAATAGTTTAATTTTCCACCAAATAAGTTGAATTTTCAAACAAAAATATGAATTTTCAAAAAAGTTCATTTTCAACCAAGAAAATTTTAATTTGAAAAATGACGAATTTGAAAAAACAATACAAAACAATTTTTAACCAAAAAGTTGATTTTTTGTCCAAGAAGATAAATTTTTACCAAAAAATACGAATTATCAACAAAATACAAATAAATCTTCAACAAAGTACTTAAATTTTTAACTTAAAAAGAGGAATTCTCAACCAAATAGTTCCATTTTTAACTAAAAAAGATGAATTTCCAACCAAAAATGGAATAGTTAGAATTTTAGTTAAAGAAATTGAAGTTCATACAAAAATGTAACGAATTTTCAACAAAATACTTAAATTTTCAACCAATGAGATGAATCTTCATCCAAAAAAGACAGAAACTTTTAACTTATTAACAAAACTGTTGCATTTTCAACAAAGTAATTAAATTTTCAAATAAATAGTCAAAATTGTAAACAAACGAGATGAATTCCGAACCTCAAAATAATGGTAGACTTTCTAACCAGAAAAAATTAACTTTTAACCAAGATTAGTTGGATTTTCTTATTGGTTTATATTAATTTAGTTTCCATTTAAGCGAAAAAATGAATAAAAAGGGGAAGTTTCTTGAAAACAGGAAAAAATAATTCTTCAAAAACGTACTAAAACCCCTCTAAAATTATTAACATTGTTTATGGATGGCCCCTCATATGTCAATAAGTTAATCTGCGGTCTAAGTTAATATTTAAATTATATTAATGTCTCTCAAATGAAAAAAAAAATGTTTAAAGAATTTAATTAAAAGTATTCTCATACTAGTATTAAACTGAGTTTTGATGTTATGTTGTCGACTAGCGTAGTAAAATAGTTTTTTGTCGGTCCAATGACAGTTTTTTATCTACTAGTCTAAACGAAAATGGTTATAGTGATGAGCTGTAAAAAATGAATCCCCCCCCCCTAGCTTTGTGGATTACCCGTTAGAACACCGGTCGACAATCTGTAGACCTGGGGTCGAATCCCAGCGAAGCTAGAGAAGATTTTTTTTTTCATAGCTACAGTCTATAACCATTTTCTAGTATCAAACAGTTTCAGCCCAGCATTCATTATTCGATTGACGGTTCGATGAAGCTAAAAGTATATTTCGTATTAAAAAATAGGAGGGGGTCAGCTTTAGTGTCACATGACATATTGACGCGGGCTTCACCGAAATGTCAAAAACTGTCAAAAGAGGGAGCACAAGAGAGGAGGGGTGAGTCAAAAATCACTAAAAATAGCGTCACATAATATGTGGACGCTTCCTTGGCATTTGTTAAACTATTGAACGATTTAGATGTTATGCCCTAGCTGGAAGTGAGAGACTCATAGACTCTCTCTTTTCTCCAGAGAGAATTGAACTCATCGGTTATAGGTATACCCACCTTGAACAAGATATTCTAATCGGCGTGACGACGTAATACGCAATTAATCCATCGTGCGTCAAGTCGTCACGGTGAATAATGCATATCGGCGCCACGATGCATTTCCTACGTTGCATGAATCAACATATATGTTCTTGTATATTTATATTAAGTACATATGAGTTTATGATTAATTATGCCACTATCGGTGGGTGAATGTTGCAAATAGTACTACAAGAGGACCTGTAAGCCACACGCTAAAGATAAAACGTTCATCCGTTTCCATCGGAAACGCCGCTTAAAATACTATTCTACTCTTATTCCCCAGAAAATCACGACGAGACACTTAAGCTCAAAAATAAATGAACATTCACCCTTACTGCTACGTAACTTCATTCTGAAGTGGCTAGCTTGTACAATGAACTCCCGATATAAGAACCCCCAGTTTAAGATATTCCTAGAATTAATATCATCGGCAGTTTCTTGATGCAGGGAGGAGCCGAGGAACCGAGAAAGAGGCGGTGCTCAGTCAAGCGTGACAAAAAGCATGAGAGCCGCACTCTCAGTGCATTAGTTGCATTAGGTTGCGTCATGCGTCCAAAGCCAACATAGATGTTCAATGCATCCCTGCCTGTTTGCGTTTAGATTCTGCCGATTTAGGATCAAAGCTACTGGAAGCCATGCCCGAAACCATTATTATATCGGGATTTGAGTGTACTTATTTCAATATTGGAAATAAGAAATATGTTGTAAAAACAGCTTCGCAAAGTGACATGTTTTATAGCAATATAATTTAAAAAATATATAAATAGCAAATTTCATTAGAATTTCCATTTTTATCGTTATTGTAAATTTCAGCTGCGCTGCATAAACTAAAGACAGATTCCATTTCAAATCATGCAGAGAGGTCCAGGTTAGGGTGCCATGATAAATTGGCCTTTAAATATATTATTCTACAATTAAAATATAGGGCATACGCATTTCATATTTTAACCGAAAAAAAACTTATCTTAGGAATTACAAGCTATTGAAGTTCTCCTTCCAATTGTCGAAATCTATCCAAAACTGACATTTGCTGTATAAGACTTTGAACTTTTATTTAGATTTCATTTAATCGTGTTTAATTTTGAATGCTTAAAATTTGAAATGGGTTATTTCTAAGGATTTTATAGTTCAAACTTCAGATTGTTGAATTTTTAATTTTGGAAACTATAATTAACCATAGGTAACCCAGTTACTCAGTTTTAAACTTTTATACTTTTTAATTTTATTCAACTAAATTTAACTTAAAAATTATTCAATTTATGCAAATGAATGCACAACTGTCAATTCATCCAGTTCGTGGAAGTGTGAGAAGAGAAGTAATTCTAGTTCTAAGTTCATTCTAGGGAAGGCCTGGCATTCATTTTTTTATAATAAGTGTGTGGTACACTATAACTTATGAGCGTGATAATCATTTATATAATCTGGAATTAAGATAAGAAGATTGCCAACAGAAGATCTACTGTCAAGAGCAACAATTCAATGCGTGTACACTGTACATAAAGTCCCAGATATGTTTATTTTCTGAATGACCCTTGATCGGTAAACAAAGTGGGTTATGAAATGCATTTCTGGTTGAATGAGGGAGTTGCACAAATGTTCTATTGAGGAACGGAAATCGAACGATCGATCGATTCTGTAAACTTATGACCCCGTCCCATTACAAAAGTAGGAGCATATGCGCAAACATAAGCGAAGGTACTTATCTGCAATCGGCTCCAGTTTCCATGAAAAATTTTAACAGGGCTCTCCTAGAGTCTAGACATTTATCATACTAAATTATTATTGTGAATTCTAATGTATGTTATAATATATTAATATTTGAAATGTCATCCTGATACTTATCAAAAAATAAGGCTGCCAAATGGGATGTACATATTTTTCAAATTTATAAATAATGTTATTAAAATGTCAACCGGATACTTATCAAAAATAAATCTGTCATAAGGTTGTAAAACTGGGTTATAAAAAATGGCACCTTCGTCACCTATAAAAAAAACGTATTCTGAGGAAGATGCCATATATAAAATGTGTGCATAATTTTTGTTATGTACCAATAAGTACCTTTGTAATAATTTATCCATGAGAAATTTAATAAGGGGCTACTCACTAAGAAATCTTAGATTGCTGCGCGGGAAATCTTAAGAGAATTCTTGGATGAACTTTTGGAAATCTTTGGCTAAGTGTAAGCAGATGTGAGGTGGTGTGGAGCATTCCGACATACGCTCATATGCGTGGAACGAACAGCCGACTGAATTCGAAATAGTTCGGCCGAGTCTGTAAAATCCCACGTGAGTTCTGATCGCGAGCAGAGTCGGAAATCTCGGACCTCCCGGCAATCTCGACGCAAGCTTGGAAGTCTCTATAAGAATTCAATACAAATTTCCGCATTCACAGCATTAAGATTTCCAGATTTCGTAGAGATTAGAATGATTCATTTTTCTACACAGAAAAAAAAGTGATAGAAATTTTCGTTGACCGAGTCTGTGACTTTAGGATAGGTCTAAAAGTATTTGGAAATTTGAGAACATCGTATTGGAAAATTATGTCAATAGTGCTTGAAAAATTATAAGACTTCTTAGATTGCGTCCATCATAGTCACTGAAGCACTCCTAGACTCCATCAACAAAATATTATAGACAAATTTGTAAGCCGTATAATACTCCAATATCACAGAAAAAACTGGGGTTTCTATTAGAACCAATTTTTGGTTCCAAAGAAGCTGCAACAAGAAGGAACCGCGCTTACTAAAAAGGAACCCAAAAATGATAAATGGTTTCTAAATGAACCCAAAGTATGGATTCAAATGGTTCTAATAGAGTCTTTTTGTCACTTTTGCCTTGACTCGCTTCAAAGATTTTACCAGTTAATGATGCACATTTTACTTTATAATTCGAATTAAATAATATTTCACTGGAAAAAATTGAATGAAGAAACTAGAATCATAGACATTATACATTTTTGAAATGAAGATATCGCACATGAAATGTGACAGTTTTTAAGGTTATGTTAAAAAGTCCGATGTTATCTACTGCGCATATGATGAAAAGAGCGGGACTATTTGAAATGATGTAATATGTACTTGCAATATTAGGTTAATAATACATTTTTTGTAGAAACTAGGTATTTCTATCATTCAATGTAATTTGTTAAAAAAAAGAATAAAAAACATTTGTTAATATTTATCTGTATGACTATTCATAGTATTTATTGATTTCAAATAAGTCCGCGCTTTTTAGCACATGCGCAGTCGGAAACCCGGACCCCCGCCGATGGCCATCTATCGAATATCAACGAACTAAAAAGGAACCCCTAATAAGAGTTCCTCTAGAGCCTAAGTTCTAAATAATCTAAATGATGCCAATTTTGACTTGAGCCGCAACATTACTGAACTCCCAGTTTTTTCTGTGATTAAATTCTCGAAGAAAGTCAAGGAACGGTTCATAGAGTGTCAAGCTAGACATTTATGCTAATAAAAAAATAAAAAATTCTTTTTTAAATTTATAACATTATCTTCAACTTATATATTTATTTTAACATAATAACACACACACAATTATTACTTATATTAATCGCACGCTTTTCACGCTCTGAAAAATCGGACGCACGCTGCGGTGATTATAACTACCTCATTCCTAACCGCCCAAGCCCCTCGGCTAATTAATCGCGCTGAAAACACGGTAAAAAACTTGTGTTGTACCATTGAGTACCATTGTAATTTTTTATCCATTAGAAATATGTATGCTGCATTTGTCTAATTTTTCATTTTTGTAATTTAATTTTCAGATTTCCTTTACTGTATCTTGTTTAATGTATTCAATTCTGAATAATATTGATAATGAAGTTTTGAAAGAATTCTTATACTTTGGATTTTTCTTATAGGTCTGTGGAATTTTTTGGAACACGTGCATTTTAAGATATTTTCCGTCAGTCGTTGGGTTTAGTGATGCATATCGATCATTTTTGGACGAAATCGAGATTTGCTTGAAACATAGTTGGATGGAACTGAAATGTAATGGAGATCAAGAATATGGAATGAAAAAAGTCGATCGAGACGAGACGATCATCTCGACTGAGTGATCGTTCGTCTCGATGTGATGAGTGTGGTGTTCAAGTTTTTAATTTAATCTGATGAGATTTTTGAAAATTTTAAAAATGATCGATATGCATCACTAGTTGGGTTCGTTTGAAAATCGACTCACTTGTCCAGCAGACGAAAAGCTATGTATAAAAAAATAACTCGTTGAATGCTTTCTTTCTCTTAAAAGTGATAGATCCTTCTTTTAAATGTATTGAAATGGGGAAATGAAACTGATATATTATTGGAAAACTGGTTATATAATATTAGAGAGGTTTATTCATTTAACAAAACAAAAACTGGGATCAGTATTTTTTACATTACTTTTTATTCTTGTTATAGAAAAAAAATTGTATACGTTTATCAATTTTTTACTAATGAATGCAAAAGTAGACAAAATAACCTATCTAAAAAATATGTATGGTTTTATTTCAGGTATTATGTAAGTTTTAATTAGCATAAGGTTCTATTAATCAAACCTTGTAGTTTTTCTATAAATAATCCATAATGACGAGATCTAAATTGGTCTCGAAACATGTTGGTTCCCTATAGCAGCATAAAAAGGACGGAGAAAAAATAAGGAAAAAGTGATACTGGTTAACTAATTAAGTGGTTAACTTTTTCCTTTTTCTCTCTCTATTTCTTTTTTTATTCATTTGTCGTATATGATATCCCATATGAAACGAAGTGTCTCGTCCCGAAATTCGAGATGAGTAGTTAAATATTTTTTATAAGCTTGGCTAGTCATCCCGAATTCTCGGGATGACTATTTCATCCGCTTTTCTAACTCTCCGAATTTTCGGGACGACTAGACGCAGCCCGTATAAAAGCCCAACGAAAAATTTGTCGTATGCAGGAAAAAATTACAGGGAAAGTTTTCGTGTACTTTTTTTTTACTGTGAATAAGCAGAATAAAACCAGAACAAAAATCTATTTAAATTGTTATCATTTTATAAAAATTACCGAAACGAACCATCATTTTCACATTGCGATATTTGTCCATTCATTTATATAACAATGTCTGTTCGCTTATTTCTTCAGTGAGCATTGATCAAAGGATCAAATATCTGTTTAATTTTGGAAAAGTTTCTAAATAATTTATTTAATTATTTTCTTGATTTGGCCATTCTTATTGATTTGAAACTACTATATCTTTTTTTGAACAATTTTTTTTTAATTTTAACACAAAATGAAAAAAATATATTGGATTGAAGCATGAAATCAACCGATGAAAATTTATAACAAACATAATTTTTTTCCCGTTTTTGAATGTATATTATTCAAAGAATTCCAAAGTGAGGAATGTTAATCCTAATTTGAAGCAGATAAGATATCACCGAAAAAACTGCAGATACGAAATGTTAATATGTTGCAGGTAAACCGCTCAAGCAGGGTGATAGTCAACTGATTACTCCAAGTTGAGGTAAACTTTCCGTGGTTACAGGCCTGTAACGTGCTGCCACTCTCAGATTTTCAAATATTATGATTTGTTTTCTTCTTGTCCAAAAGATCGTGTCTACTCTTAGAATTTTCTGGTAAAATATTTTTTTACACCCCGCGCTAATTTTTGTGGGAAAAAATTGTTTGGTTGTTAGACGAATTTATAGAGATATACTACTCTAATTTAAATATGTCTTCTGATTCGTTATTATGACATATAATGTAGTATAAACCATATGAATATCATTAACAAATTTCGTGAAGTAACGTAAAGTAGCGTACGTTACTTTAAATTACAGTCGGCCAAAAATGGCAACGCGTGACTTATTACTACTTTACAACAGGGATCAACCTGACAGATAATTTTAAATTCCCGGTTATTTTCCGGTTTGAAATTTCAAAAATTTTCGAAGATTTTTTAAAATTTCAAGAGATTTCTAAACATTTTAAAAGATTCAAAAAATTTCTGATTTGAGACAGGCAATTTTGGAAAATAATTATAAATTTAAGTTGGAACATCAGATAATTTCCAAACAAAGATTATAATTCTTTACGGAAATTCCCTGTTCCAAAGTCTACATTATGGTAGTTTGAGAAAATTCCCGTTTCCAAGTTATAATGACTTTCATTTCCAAAAATTCTCTGTTCCAAGTTAGAATTATAATTCTTACAGAAAATTCACTGTTACAAATTACAATTAGAGAAATAAAATATATGAAACTACTTTTAATTTGGGCTGTACTCGTTTGATCGCTGTTTATCTGCTTGCTCAATCCCCACTATATAACTTCCACTCACGCAGTCAAGTGACCACCAAACTGTTGCCGCTGACCTCTGTCAGCGGGGTTACCCAGGAATAATATACAAAACGTAACATTTTTAAATTTATAAATATCGTATTCGAAATCTCCGATTTTTGAAAATTCCAAGGATCTGCTATGATGATAATTGTAGGGAAATTCAGTTATAAATTACCTAATTTTCAGTTACAACTACGGAATTTTCTATACTACATTGTATCTGAAAATTCCAAAAACTGTAACTTGCAGGGCTCGGACTCACGCCACTATTGACTATATTTGACACTATATTTTAGCAATGTCACTATTTTTCCTTCGTGTATAATATCTGGCGACCTTAAGTTTAAAAGAAAAGAAAATATGTGCCTTCGTTCAAAATAGTGACCTCGTTAATTTTTTTTTTAAATTAAAAAATGTTATGTTTTGTATTGCATTCCTCATTAAGTACAAAGGATCCCCGCTGAAAAGGGTCAGCGGCAGCAGTCTGGAGGTTCTTCAGCTGCGTGAGGGGGAGCTGGGTAGTGGGGGTAGAGCAAGCAGGTGATCGAATGGGCATGGCCCTTTAATTTGCATATTAGCACATTCGAGAGAAAAATCCTAGTCAGTGAATCGAATTCCCGGCCTTTTCCCGATTACCAGGTCAGGTAGACACTCTGTACAAGTTTCTATATATATGAAGATTCAAAATGCAGCACGGTCACGAACCCTTGAGTGCTCTAGATGTCGGTAAATGTTGGTAAGTAGAAATCTTGCATTAATCTTGCCATTACAATTAACTCGCATCACCAAGGTTGAAGGCATAAATCACGTCAGGTAGTTTAATTATGCGAACAATCGACGCTGCAGTGACGTTGAAAGCGTTTTTACAATTCCGAAGATCGAAGATCGATAACCTAATTACTAATTACACTCGAAACCGTTACAAGAAGTAACAAACGGTGAAGCGCTTGAGGATGTTCATTTACAAGAGCACATCCTTCTTCCATTTTTCTTGTTCAGTCTACAGTCAAGAACACTGCTCTTTCAAAATTTCAATTAACTTTTAAGAATCGTACTTGGGAAACGAGGCTGATGCAGAATTCATCCCATAGATCATTGGGGAGCGTTTTCACTAATTTGAGAGCTCGGTGCAATCACCCGCATGCAATAAAAAATAACTGTAAAATACGTAACGAACCCGATCAAGTCAAAGAGACTCAAGGAGATTCGAGTTACGACTTATGAGCAGGGGACCGGCCCCCAGGACCCACATATTAATTAAACTGCCTTCTACGATATAATCCATGAATGAACGACGGCCACATAAATTATGTTTTATATCACACCAGCGGCATCTTCTTAAGTTCACAATGAAAGAATTTAAGGTGGAAAAGTCATAGGTTTTTACGAGCGGCTTCGAAACCCAATCTATTTAAATCGAGTCACCAAATCAACATATCAAAAATCAGCCTCTACATACTGTGAATCTTGTTCCATTTTAATTGTGCTGATTATTTGTCGACAAGATTTTTATTCCGCAATAAAAATATCAAGTATTCATTATTTATTATGGTTGATTAAACCTTCAAAAATTACCTACTTTTCTCTACGTTTTAATCTTTTAAGGAGTCCCACAAATGGAATTGCAACCCACTTAAATATTAATTATTATGAGAAGCCGTTAACTTTTTTTTCTGACATTGGTCAGCATGAAAAATAGGCTGTTGACACCAAACTATTGACTTTAATCGTTTGCCATTCAAATACGGTCAATTATTAATTTTTTCCTGTCTACTTACAAGAGTTTAAAAGATTCGAATGACTTGAATGATTTCAAACTATTTTTAAAGATTTGAAGACCTTTCTAAACATTGTAAAAGATTTCTGATTTGGAACAGGGAATTTTGGAAAGGAATTATAATTCTGGGTTGAAGCATCAGATAATTTTTGGCTACAAGAATTATATTTCTGATTTGGAACAGAGAATTTTGTAGAATGTATTTGTAAAAGGTAAAAGGTGTATTTCTGTTATGATACAGGTAATTTGAAACGAAATAAAATTCCGAGTTAAGACATGCTAATATCGAAATGAAGTCAAAATTTTAATTCTTTAGGAAATTCCCTATTGAAAACATAAAATTATAATTCTTTACGGAAATTACCTGTCTTAATTGTCGAAATTATACTTCTTTACTGAAATTTTCCTGTACCATGTCAGGATAATTTTAATTTTTCACGTGCATTTTCAACTGTTTTTTCATTTTCACTATTCAAATTGTGGCGGCTATTTCTGTTGAATTCAAAAGAATGAAAAGGAATTCGATGAAAGTGATAAGAATTCCAGTTGAGTTTTAACTAATTCAGAATAAAACAGTGAATTATACTGGGTGTTTTTTATAAACTTGAGACATCGAAATATCTCAAAAATACGCAGCCTATGAAAAAAATATCCGTGATAAAAACTTTTTATTTTCGAGGAGAAATGCGACTTTACAAAAATTTACCCCCCCCCCCCCCCCCCCCCGGGGGGGGGGGGGGGGGGGGGGGTCGCGAATCGAAAAAAAAATTTTGAATAAAACTTACGTATTTTATAAAGGAGAATCTGAATCTGTGATAAGAAATTGGAGTTCCCATTTGAAATTACAAAGTTACCCACACTCCTGCCTCCTGGAGGGGGGGGGGGGGTAATTTGGTCAAAGCCGCTTTTCCCCTCGAAAATAAAAAGCTTTTATTACGGATATTTTTTCATAGGATGCGTATTTTTTGAGATACTTCGATGTCACAAGTTAAAAAAAACACCTATATAATTCGAGTGAATTTAGAAGAATTTGAAGGAAATGAGAAGAATTAGATGGCATTCATGGACATTTGAGGTGAAGTAAAAAAATAGAATTGAATTGAAAATAATTATTCAAAAATATTTTTAAAATGCATTGAATTTATTAATTATTGGAAGAAATTTAAAAAGCTCAAGGGAATTAAAAAAAATTGATGAAATGGCTAGGAATTTCAAGTGAGTTTAAAGGACTTCAGGATGAGTCTTCTGAACTCTTTTGAAATCTTTTAAATTTTAGAAATCTTCTAAAACATTTGGAAACCTTTGTAGAAACTTTTCAAAGCTTTGAAATCTTTTGAAACTTTTGAAATATGATTTACTTGCCTTTGTAAAATATTTTGAATCTAGTCATAGGGGAGCGGCGGCGAATGCGGCGCGGTGGCTAATGTGGCGCGTTCGAGTTTTCGAATATTAACGCATTTTCTGCCTGTGGAGGTAGTTTCATTACATGTATATATGTTTTCAGCGTTCCATAATTGAAAAATTGGGATAATTAAATGAATTGCCTGATATTTATGACGAAAAGTTAGTTTTGGTTCTTTCGCTTGTATTGTCAAAGTAGCTAAAAACAAGTAAAAAATTACAGAAGTTTCGTGTAAACTTATAAAAATTTTTAGAAATATACTGTTCCGAGTTTCTTGAATGCTTTAAACTTCAACATTTTGAGTAAAATTGATGAACTTTTATGCAAAAAATCTTCATTTAATACTTTTCACATGCGACTAATATGGCGCATTCGAGAATAAAATCGGCAGATAACTTGGCGCACAAGTTTGTGGTTTGTTTTGCTCGGAGAATTTTGTAGTAAGAAAATGCCGGTTTTTGGTTAGAAGGTAAGAAATATTTACTCAAAGTAATAAATTTTCGTTTCCAATATGCATAAAAAAGTTTTATTCTAATAATTATCGTGTATTTTAGAGTTGTTTTAGAATAATTGTATTTTGAAATCGTTTCACCAGTTTTCGGGTTAGGTTTGTTCTGACAGAATAAATATTTAGAAGGTTTAGAGAAGTGATATTATTTGAATGTTGAATCATTATAACTGTTTCTGAAAAGAATAAATTTTACTTATTATTAATATAATTTTGATGTATTGTTTATAAAACGTCTCTAAGCTTATGTTAAAATACAAAATTTTGAGTACTCCTCAAATTATTGTGAGACAATCTGCTCTGTTGAAGAAACATTTTTTCTTGAAGTTTCGGCAGAAATAATCCCTTAAATATGTTAATAATATTAAACGTCAATACATTTATCTTATTTTTATTAAATTTTACTAATTTTTCTTTATAATTTGTTTTTCATTCAATAATTATGAACTGAAATCGGAACGCGCCACATTACCAAACAAGGTAGGACAACTTGGCGCAGATGCTCTTTTTGGAAAACACGTTAATTAACTGTTTTAATGAACTTCAATTAAATTATATCCATGCTTATAGCATTGGTAAGATATTACCCTAAACAAAATATATTTTATTACAATATTTTACTTTATATTTGAATTTTAATCGAGCATTTTTCTTTATATGCGCCGCATTCGCCGCCGCTCCCCTATCTTTGAAATCAGTGATATCGTCGTGAAAAGTTTGAAATCTTTATGAAATATTCTGAAATCTGTTTAAATATTTGAAATCTTCATGAAATCCTTTAAAACCTATTGAAATCTGTGAAATTTAAAAGCTTTGAGATTTTTTTGAAATGTTAGATATCCTTGTAAATTTTTTGTGAAATCTTCTGATTTTTTTTAATGTTTGAAATCTTTCTTTGGAATATTTTATAATTTCTGAAATCATTGAAATCTCTAAAGTCTTTGTGAAATCTTTTTAAATCTTCTGAAATATTTTGAAACCTATTGAAATCGTTTAAAATATGATGTGTACGCCTTTGTGAAATATTTTAAATCATTCTGAAATCTTTCAAACCTTTGTGAAATTTCCTGAAATATTTTTAAATATTTGAAAACTTTCTGAAATCCTTTCAAATATTTAAAATCTTTCTGAAATCTTTGTAAAACCTTTTCAAACCGTGTGAAATCTTTGAAATGTTTTAAAATCGATAAATCTAGTGTACACTGTACATTCAACTGTAGTGGTCAACTAAAATTTTTTATAATTTGCAAGTTGAATATCACAAAAAAATGTATCCTTTAAGATTCCTTAGCAAATTTTAAATATGGAAACACTAAAAGATTATCCGAAATACTAAAAGATTTAAAGTACCCGTCAAATTTCAGCAAAAGGAAGGTTCTATAAGCAAAGAATACAAAAAATCCAATTCAAGGTTCTCATCACAAATTATAGATTTTCATGGTTTCAAGGTTAAAAAAATTCACGGAGAATTCCAGGTTTTTAAAGTTTTCAAGGTCGCTAGACATCCCCATTAAATTGAATGGCTTTTAAAGGAATTTCAAAGAATTCAATGTAAATTGAAAATAATTCATAGGTATTTATTTAAATGAAATCAGAAATCCTTCGATTTTCTGTTTTAATTTAGTGAAAAAAGTGATCTTTTTGTTTTAAAAAGTGGCTAAAAAGTGATTTGAGAAAGAAAAATGTCTTAAGGGCCCTGGAAATCGAGTGTAAATCGCAAAAATAAGACTCGGGCCAAACGGTGAAGCAATTTTGTCTGATTTTTTTCTATACATACTCTAAAGAGTATACAGACTCTCGGTAAAGTTCGCTTTTTTCGAAAAAATTATATTTTTCATATACAAATTAAAATAAATAAATTTTTCTCGACTTCATTCAGGTGCGAAAACACTGTATACGAAAACTAGTGGCCCCTACCCAAATGAGTGGGTGAATTACCAAATGGTTGGGTGGGTGTAGGTGGTTGGGGGTGGATAATATCACGAAATGCAGACTTTAACTAAAATCAAACTGTAAACAATATAATATCTTACAATCAATCAACTGTGTAACGTGAGGTAGTGTGTATAGATTTTTCTAGATTGATCTAGAATTCTCGTGTTATTTATTTAAATGACACGTTCGTTCCGCAACGCTGCTCCGACACAGGTAGATTTCGAAAATTCTCGGTAATTTAAATTTGGAGAAGGTAACGGAGAGCGTTACCGTATATTACCGAGAATAGGAGAATTTATTGAGAATTTACGAGAACGTTCATTTTTAACTTTTATTTTTTGTTTTTTAATTGAAATAACGTTCATATTCAAAAAAATTAAAACTAAATAGCAATAAACAGAAGAACCATATTCTTCAAAATAGAATTTTATTTATTGATACCGTAAATTCTTTCAAACATTTAAACATTATAAACTTTAGTGTAGAACAAGTTGAAAAAATCAGTATTATTATTCTTAATTATGACTGATATTAAGTTTAGTCAGTCTGATCGTAATTCCTAAATGTTCCTACTATTATATTATTGAATATAAATTATAACATTAAATATCATTCCTTTAACTTGTAAGTATGCATCGTTACATGAGAACGACATAATTTATTTGTTCCTTTTTCAACATTGTTTTGACTGTTTGAGGGCACTTTAAACATTTTTCTTCTAAATGCCTTCTTTGGCATGTAGCATTTCTCACGCAAAGTTCACTGCAATAGTTGCACTTGTAACTAATTTTATCATCCTTATGAACGCATTTTTGGAAGAAATTCCATAAAACACTTTTTTCCTTTGGCATATTTCAGTTTTTGTATTGCCTGCACAGTATGCTGCCGAATGCTACGTGTTCAAAAATGAAATATGATGAAATACTTTTAAAACGGTCGTTTCTCTCTCTGATATTTTCATTCATTCCTTTTTTCTTGCCACTCAATGCTACCAATCGTTAATAATTTGAAATATATTCCCTAAGATACTAAAAATCAACACAGGTGTGTCCGAATTTAATTTCTTTTGGTGACAAATTTAAATTCTCGAAAAAAAATCGCTCGAGAACTTACCGGTAACTTACCGGTAACGTTCTCGTCGTTCCTGACGTAAGTTACCGCCTTTCGAACTTTAGACACCGGTTGCTGATCAATCTCTCTAGCGATCACCCCAAGTGAAGAGCCTCACAAAATTGTTATGTGTGGTTCCCCACTAGGGCCCATTAGTATTCGAGGTCTTTGTTTCAGGCGCCATTCACTCTATTGTCACTCTGTTTACAAACTATTTGTCGCCACACTTTTCTGTCCTGGTATACTACTCTAGCTTCCTTCACGTCCATACATTTTTTCGTGGCAATATACAAGCTCTCTGTATAAAAAGGAAGATTATACAAACATGCAAAATATTAATTATCTTAGTCGCCCAATTTCCTCCGAAAAATAACAGATTTATTCGCATAATGAAGAAAATGGTCAATTGCAAAAAATTACAATTACTAGAGCGTCTACGAAGAAGGCGAAAGTTTACCCCCCTCATTTCTTGAGTCAACACAGATATTTGTAATTGATACAGTCGCGACTAACACTTTTTCTTGGTCAGTTTTTGTGTAAACAATTGAATTATTTATTAACACACAAATTTATAAGAGCACTTTCAACTCGCTAAGCAAAAAAAAATTTTTGTTGCCTCTTTCCCTTTTTCCGTAAGATGAACCGTTTGCAATCAATATGATAATTATAATAATTGTTAATTTATATACTTTGTTAAAAATTCGTCGTTTCTGGTACAAAATTAATAATCTTCTTTCTTAAAAATTCAACAGTTTTCTTGAAAATTCATTTATCTTGTTTCAGATTCGTGTTTTTTGTATGTAAATTAAAATATATTCTGTTGGAAAATCATGTATTTTGTTAAAAATTCCTTTTTTTATCGGTGCAAAATTAATCTTCTCGGTTGCAAATACAACCACTTGGTTGAAGGTTGAGTTGCTTTGTTAAACATAATTTTTTTGGCTGAAGATGTATAATTTTTGTTTACAATTCATCTCTTTGATAGAAAATTGAACTATATTCTGGAAAATTAATTATTTTCATTTGAAAATTAAATCATTTCGTTGAAAATTTGTATTTTTTGGTATAAAATAATTCTTATTCTTTAAAAATTAATATTTTGTATTGAAAATGTCACTGTTTTGTCAAACCTTAACCTACTTTCTTTAGAAAAGTGAACAATTTTTTAAAAAGTGTCCTTTTTGGAATTCACCCACTCATTTGGGTAGGGGCCCCTAGTTTTCGTATACAGTGTGTTCATCCCTGTATGAAGTCGAGAAAAATTATTTATTTATTTAAATTGTTACATGAAGAATAGAATTTTTTTTCTCGAAAAGAGCAAACTTTACCGAGAGTCTTTATACTCTTTAGAGAATGTATACAAAAAAATCAGACAAAATGGCTTCACCGTTTGGCCTGAATTGATTACTGTGTGGTAGCCCTAAATAGAGAGAAATAAGCGTAAATTATTTTTAAAAGTAACGAAGAAGAAGTTAAATTGTGAAACGATAATGACAAATATTTAATTTGTTTGTGGTGTTACGGTAACTAGTTTCTTTTAAAAAGTAACCTTTCCCCTCACTGCAATTTAAGGTGTAACATTTTTTAGTATTCGCTTTTACTGTGTTAATAAGTTAATTAAATTAATTGTATTGAATGCAAACATTTGAGCAAACAATTTCCATTATAAATCTTAATTCGTAATAACTTTCATTAAATAATCTCACGTAACAAAATTTTTTTTTATTTAGTCAATAAACCCCCGTGGGGGTTTTCAAAAATTGCCGTAGCCGATGGTATTTCACATCGTCTTGGCGGGGTATTGGTAAAAGTTTTCAACTAGCAATAATCGCACCTCGGTAGAACCTCATTGGTTACGATATCGCCACTGCGCAAAGCTAATGAATTTCTCAGATTGACCGAGTCTTATACCGTTGACGAAACGAGTCTCTTGTGAGATTGTATATTGTTTGCCACCTAGTTTGACTTTCCGCAACTTCTCTCCCGGCGGGAAGGTATAACTCAGCCGCTAACAAGTCGATCGACCGCGCATACGGCAGGTGCGTACTCCCTGCTCCTCGTATTCTTTCTGCTTTTCGGTCAGTAGGTATAACTGTAACAGACAGACAGCCGTGTACAATGATAACCCTTTTTTTTCGTGACTTTCAGTCATTCTTTTCATTTTTTCATTATTAAAAGTAATGGAAAAATAACGCGCTACGCGTGTGTACTACACGTTTCTTATTTTGATTATCTAATTATGATATTAAAATCTCGGGTTCAATTTCAAGTATGTACTATACAATATAATTATTAATCATAAATTAAAATAAATATTAAAATAGCTACATCGGCTTTCATACAATTTTAGTTTAATTTTAATTTTAATCGACTAAGATTCTATAAGACTAATACGATTTTATTCCAGCAAGAATTAAAAGCAAAAAAAATTAATAAGGCAATGTCGGGTTTATTTATACCGTAATCTTGTTTAGTTTTGACTGTTTATACTTTAAAATCATTCAATGTTGAACACACTGTCTATGGTCACGGAATTTTCCGTGACTCTAACCCTTTTTCCAGCTCGTTCAGGGCTTTCTCAGGGCACATCTTTCTGAAATAGGTCTATCTTGAAGATTTACAGATGAAGATCCTTCAATTTTTAATGCGTATAATTCAAAATGATGTAGTTTGTAATGTTTTTAAATATAGTTTCACTTTAAAGATTTAAAATTGAAAATTCTTCAATTTTAAAAATGTATAAATAAAAATTCTTGGTTTTCGATGATTTTGAAAATCTAAAGTCAAGTTTTCAATTCTAAATGTTCCAAATTTAAGAAATTTCGAATACAAATCATAAAAATTACAACCTTTCTAATTGTAAAACTTGAAAGATTGTATAATTTTCAATCGTAAATTTGAAAAATTAAAAACTCCTTGAAGATCTAAAGTCAAGTTTCTAATTCTAAATTTTCCAAATTGAAGAAATTTCTAATATAAGTCATCAAAATTACAGAATTTTCAATTTTAAAACTTGAAACTTGTATAATTTTTAATTGTAAATTTTCTTAATTACAAATTTCCGTCGATTGTAAACCGTCAAAATTATAGAGTTTTTAATTATAAAACTGAAGCATTTCATCATTTTCATTGTAAATTAAAAAATTAAAAACTCTTGAATTATTTAGTTATTAAATTATAGAGATTTTTGTTCTAAAGACTTGTAATATGGAACATTTTCTTTGGAATAGTTGAATGTTGCAGATTTACTATTGAAAGTTCTTCAATTTTAACGTTTTGTAATTTAAACTGGTGCATGCGTACTTTGAAACGCATTCATTTTCCAAACCAACGCAATAGACGCTCAAGTGCAATTCAGAGATAAGCAATTTTGCACCACCGGTAAAATAAAAATATTCTTAACAGCTCTTTAAAAAAAACTATACACAAATTCGGCTCAAAACTACCATACGGGGTCAGAAATTTGGTAAAAAAAAGTGTAAAAAAAGTGCTAAATAATTTTCTCGGACGGTTCTTGTAATAAATAACCTATCAGACAGGTGCGCACATGCAATTGCTATTTTTCGCACTTGTATTACAAATAGCTATTCATTCAGCTCAATAACGATTCATTTTATTCGAGCAATTTCACACCGCCCTACTTGTAAGATATACAAATTTTAGTAATCTTTTTTACTCTATTTAATTGCATTAATTCAAAGCAAATAGTTCAATATAATCTAAATTATGTATAAAATAACATCATATATTTCCATAAACGTATGTAATTGATGAATTAAATAACCTTTTAGCGTCCAAATGAAGCAAAGCCTATAAGTGAAGATAATTATAACAATTCACTCATAGAAATGTCCTCTTGTGGCAAAAGGATATTGTTTGAAGTAAATGGTATTTCCTCTTAAATTTAAGGTTGAAAGGATTTTCGTTTGTCTCAGCAGGAATCCTTTTGCAGCAAAAATTCTCCTATGCTACAAACTTCACCTAATCTTGCAGCCAACTAATTCTGTTTGTGTTTATAATATATATTCACGTCGTTCAAAACAAAACAGACAAGAGGGCGATGCTTTTGTTTTAAGACAACTTTTTCTCTGAGTGATTTATTTGCAATCACAATTAAACATCTAAGATAAAAATAAACAGTGACTCTAAATAGTTGCTCTTTCCAATCAGATTCTTTATTTTCCTTCTTCAAGTCAGAGAATAGTGCTCAGGCAAGCACCTTCCCAGAGAAGCTTTGATATGTTAATTTATTCTAATCTGGGTCTTTTTCCTCGCCAGAAGAGATCAGGAAATGCACCTAGGCTAAGCGCAGCGCGTCAGAAAAGTTATAGATGCAAGTTGGCGAAACTCTGTGCTCCGCGCACCGGTTCGATGCTAATTAACGATTCCACCGACTCTACGTCGACGTCTACGTAATGAGTTAATTTACAGCGCAGTGTATAAAGATGTTTTGTATGTACAGCGTTAGTAATTATAACACGGCGCGACTAAACCCGTTATCGGAACAGGCAGGACGGTCGTGGGTGAGCTATCTAGAAGGCCCTGCCCTCCCTGGTGTCGACTCGACTCCTAGGTATGTAAAGATACTCGTTCTTTCGTTCGTTCGTGTTGTCAGCAGTATAGGACGATTCATTAATGACTTGACTCGTGTGAAAGCCAGACCCAACGGAACTGTCACCATTTTTTTTTTTGGTCATACACTTCCCACATACTGTGTGGTGTGTTTACTGTTTATATCCAACACCAGTGTTACAAAATGTCTCCGAGATGTTTTCTAGATATTTAAGCACGGAAACATCCGGTAAATGTCAGGGAATAGTATATAGAGCAAATCGCATTCATATGTCATGCTATAGGGACGATGAATTTGTTAATGAGGTTTTAAAAGCGATTTTATATTATTTGATTTATGTTTTCAGTCTCGTTTATACTACACTGAGAAAAAATATCTTGAATCAAAGAAAATTTACTTGATGCAAAGAAATGATTGCACTGAATTCATCCTATAAAACATTTCTTCACATGAAAAAAACTGGGGTTCTTTAAAATTGCGCGCAAATACAAGTTGGTATCTTTTAGAACTTGAGGTTCACTAGAAACCTGTGAAGACCCAAAAGGGTTCCTTTGGAAAACACTTGAATTCTGCTTGAATAGGACAACATGAAGGAGCATTCACAAATAACCGCTTGCAAACTAGGGTTGGTAAGTTAGGGATTTACAGAATTTGTGTCAGTAGAGCAAACACAAACGATATTAATATTTTTTATGCGTACCATTTTTCAAACGTGAGCATACAGAAATAATAAATCTATATTATATATTCTTGTATACGCATGTTGGTACATAGGCTACATTGAAAAAGAATTGCTTTTTTACTGTAATATGAATTGTACCTAACTAACAAATTATATTTATTTATTACGTCATCACATATATTCTAAATGCAATAATATTTTGTACTATAATTCTCTCCGTTAAATTATGTCCGTCAGAGTTATATTACATGTGTGCTTTGAAGTAAAAGTTGTGTCATTAATTAGATAAAATTTCGAAGTGGGCAAAGTAAAAAGTGGGTTATTTCGAAAAAGTCTCTATTAAAATCGGGTTCCTTTGGCGGTCAAACTGGAGTCTCTCTTGAAACAAATTCAACGTTTTTCATCCCAGTTGAAATGGTTTTATCTAACGAAGTATCTCGCCGTCCCGAAATTCGGGATGAGTAATTAAATATTTTTCAGAAGCTTGGCTATAGTCGTCTCAAATTTTTGGGACGACTAGTCCATCCCCCTTTTCCAACTGCCCGGATTTTTCGAAACAACTAGACGCAGCCTTGATCTAAACCAAAAGTATGAAATTATTGTTAAACGTTTTTATTGGTTAAATGAAATAGGAGATTTTTGTTTCAAAATTGAATAGTTCATATAGTCAAATGTGATTTTAAATAAAGAAAATATTTCCTTTAAACAAATTAAAATCCATCGGCTGAAGTGCAAGTTTTTCGTAATTGGAAGATATGATTCCATGATTCAAAGATGCGTACCCTAAATTTTACCAAATATTCCTTGCGAATCAAATACTGAGTTTTTAATATGAGTAAATATTTCTGTGATCCTAAGATGCGATATATTGTTCAGAATAAGCATGTAATAAAGTTGACAAAATATTAATTTATGCAAACAACCAAGTACTTGATTTAAAGAAAAAGGAGAATTATTATATTATTATGTGTACTAAAATTATATTAATAATTAATAATACTACACAGCACTGATCAGAATTGTCAGTCCACTAAAAAAATCGTATTAAAAACATGACTTAAATTTTATTCAAAAAAATCTTATTTACACTGAAATTAATGTATATATGAAACAAATATGCCTGAATGTTAAATTAAGAAAATACTTATTTTGACGAAATGCAAATATAATGATTTCAAAGAAGTATTTCCATTGTTTGAATAAGTATTTGTTCGAATTAATAAATTGCAGATGGTTTATTCAAATGATGATTTCTTCCAATAGAATAGATACATATTTCATTAAAAAATTATTTTTTAAATGTATATAATTATTTATTTGAAAAAAATATTGCGTTCACTCAAAGAAACCTGAATTACTTGAATCAAACATAGATGAATTAGCTTATTTAAATACGTCTTTATTACTTCAAAGAACTAATTTCATTGAACTGAGGAAATATCTCATATGGTATTACTTAATAATGTTTACATTTATTACAAAAAAATATTTCGTTCTGTTACAGAAATATCATCCAAAAAAATTATTTCTTTGAGTCGAGGCATGACTTTTTCGCCTCTAAACAATACTTACTCAACTTAAGTAAAGAAATCCTTGGTTCAAAGAAAAGAAACGAAAAAAAGGCATCTCCTTGGATATAGTATTTTTTTCAGTGTATAGAAATGTAGAAAGGCTATGATTTTCTGTTTTGATAAATGGGCTGATAATAATAATATAAATTATTTGAAAATTTTACCGCCCAAACTCACAGTATTTTTTTACTTTGGTGCGTTTCTAAAATCAATCAAGATTGGTTGATATATCTTATAAATTACCTGTAATATTTTATTTCTAGCGTAGGAAATCATTTTTGATGAAGATAATAATTTCGAAATGATGCACAGCCGGGGGTTCAGAAGAAACAAGAAATTATCATGACATTGGATTCTCACTTCAATCCTGCTTTAATTACAAAAAGTAGTAAGTCTTTAGGGAAATTATTAACTAATTAATTATTAAGGAAATTACTTTTCATATAAAATAATTATTTCTTCCATTCATTGAATGTTACAGCGCAATAAACAAAAATTAATTTTTTTAGTGTACCATTAGAATTATATTTTTGAAGAAATACTAATAACAACAATAACTTTTTGCAATTATTATTGAGCAACAATAACTGCGAATCAACTTTAGAAGAAAACAATTATCTTAACGGCAATTAATAACATCTTTTCGCTACCGATAACGATAGCGTTAAAGAAAACTTACTTTGTCGCTATACTTTATTTTGTAAACAATTTATTTTTAAATAGGTATTCAATATTTTAATTAAGAAAATCTGAAAGACTTAATGGAAAAAAATAGATTGCTATTCACGATGAAGCCGAATCAAAATGCTGAAATTTATCGAATAATTTGATCTTTAGTGATAAAAAGTCAAAAATCGGTGAATATCTTTTTCTGTTTTTGGATTTCTGTGACGTATTATATTATGAAATCATTAGAAACTTAGAAAAGCATTTTTTTAAGTTCGAATTTTTTGAATACCGTAACATTGAGCTTAGCGGCGCGTATAGGAAAGACCGGCTCACCTTTATTTTGAATCTTGTTTGGTGCAGTTTCGTTATTTATAACGAACGAAAAGTACATTCGTATTTGGGAATTTGCTGAGGTTGTATGAAAGAACTCGTGAAAAACTTGAATTGCAGAAGTTTGTGAAAATTTGTTCAATGAATCATATTTTCTAGCACCCGAACAAGATTTATGGAAATTTTCACATGAATAATACAATACATTTATCGCCATACAGAATTATTTTTGCTTATGTATAATTAGTTTTTCTGTAAAATTTTCTTTTCAAGCACTTTCTTTCACTTTTTTATGAGTAACGCTCTTAGTCTCATAATGTGGCATAAAGTCGCTAACACTTCAAGGGATAATAAATATGCAGTTTGTTGTGAATTAAATGTATGTTTCTGATTTATAGCACGACGTAAGAGGGTGAAATGGAGATTATATATTTAGAGCATCAATACCATATTTAAATTTCTTTGTGGACTACATTGTAAAAAAACCGAAAAAATGAGCCGCTTAGCATCGAAGACATCGAAGGCATGTTCCTTGCTTTGTTATCCCAAGAAAATTGCATTGTTTTTGTAGTCATTGTATTGACGTATTTTCCTTTAACTCAGTTGAATCAAGTTAGTCACAGTCATTAATAATAAAACAATTTTGCATTTTGTAGTACATTTATCGGCATTCTTTCACGAAAATAACTTTCAGGAATGAAAGTTTTATTTTTGAAATACATTTGTTTAATTTTCAATGCTTGGAGTTTGACACATTGCAGTTTCATTTCAAATAAAAAAAGGTTCAGTTTAAAATGCTCAGTACTGAAATTGTTTAAGTATTCAGAAAAGAAATTTATTACATTCGAAAACACCCTGGTATTAATATTTGGAACATTCAATGCTATGTGAGTTTTTGACCATATTTAAACATTTGTATTAAGCATCCCCGGTGGAAATTTCCAGTAGTTTGTAAAAGAAAAAATTAATATCTAACAAGTTTGAATTTCTAAACTCAAAACTACAACCTGGAAAAGTCTAAGCACCAAACTGACTGATTGTGAGAGCATCTAACGTTCCTACACCTACTCCTTACAGTTCTTCAATAACTCTAACAGTCTAACTTAACCCAAAGGTCGGAGAAATACAAACAATGACTGGCTGAGGGTTACATTATAAACTGGTTTCTGAAACCTGTGGAGTTCAAGACAGCATGGTGCCAACTGTGCCATCATAAGTTTAATGTCTAATTGTATGTCCAAAGCCTACACGTAATATTGCATCCCACGAAAAAATCCTGATTTATGTGGGAAATATATCATTTCAAGAAAATATTCAACTCTTCAGATTCTAATTGAGCTATTTCAGCATTTTATATACATATAAAATACGCAGTAAGACATATATCTTACAGCGTTTCAAAAACTTCTTGTTTATTCAAGCATCACAGCTGAAATTCCCTTGATAAAGATATCTGCACGAAAATTGATAACTTCAGAATTAATATATAATATTTTTTTACCATATATAGACAATCTAATCATCATCTAAAAATGCGAGCATAAACTAAAATTGTTCAAAAATTGGTTATATTCTTTGAAATTCAATGATTTTTTATTAAAAGTTTCGATTTCCGGTATAAAATACTAACAAAATCAAAAATTAAAATAGTGAAAAAATATGTAATAAAAATG
>CAKNXH010000202.1:89207-159917 GCA_932178445.1 Andricus quercusramuli | reverse complement strand
ATTCAACAGATTTCAGAAAGATTTCACAAATATTTCAAAGAATTCATAAAGTTTTTGAAATGTTTCTCAATAGTTCACAAACATTTCAAAGATATTGATAAAACTTTGAAGGATTCTAAAAAATTTCACAAAAATTTCAAGATATCACATACCTTATCCATCGACTTGTCACGATATCAACTGTTATTTCCTTTTTGTGGCCTCTTTTGACAAACTCGACGAGCTGAAACGGACGAATTACCTCCACGTTCATTTTCTTTTGCTGGAAAAAAAATTTTTTAGTCAAAAACAGAAGAGACCCTGAAAAAGTGAGGTTACGATAATTTGAACAAAACTCGCACTGTAAAAAATACAACAAAAATTACAAATTATAATTGTGAAATCACCGAACTCGGTGCAGCTATTTACAATCTTAAAAGTAGGGAAAGTACTGTTTTAAAGGTTAGAAACTCGTAATGGAGTCGTAAATTTGATACTGTAAAGGGCATAATATTGCGTGCACTGTCAAAAAATTTCCTGTGATTTAACTATATTGGAAAAGGTGACTAAAATTACCAAAATTGAAAGCAGGAATTCCAATATCAATGGTGTATTTAACAATTTTATAACAATGATTAAATAAAAAAATAAATTTATAACTGACTATTCGTAAAATTCATCTGAATTTCTCACGGCCTGGGCCGCGGTACTGCCGAAATAGCGCAGAGTTTGTGAACGCGTCACATTGAATGTTACACAAGCTTCAAGTACATTTAGTTAAAAAAAGTTTTAAATTGTTAAATTATAGGAAAATTGTTTTATAGTGCTTCAAACAGAAGAGAAAAGGTGAAGTTATGACACTTTGAAAAATACTGGAGGAACAGACGCTAAAAAAGTGAGGTTAGAAAAGTCAGGTTATGGTTCTTTGATTGGTTGAGCATCTTAAGTTACACAATATATACATACCTTAATTACAGCACACTAAAAAATTATAAAGAAGAGAAATATCACTGACATGATGAGTCCACAAACACAAATTGGAAAATAAAAACTCACTTTGCGTATGACACACATTCAAGACTCGAATCATGTATAAACATTCTCATGAGTATACTGCTCCATTTTGCAAAGTAGATGGCGCTTCTTTTAACCTGATCAGGTACGGATCCGATCCGTATGATTTCCCTTGCTAAGGGCCGCGTACGGAGAGCCTGATCAGGGCCGCATCCGAAATAAGGAGCAAATTGGGCAATTTCTGCACGGGTATAAGGCACAATTTTGAAAAATTTTGCTCCTTTAAAACGAAAAGAAAAAATGCCAAATACTGTTACAGCGTTACAAATTATCCACTATTAGAGGAAGATGAGCCTAAAAAAGTAATTAAAAAATGTGTTCTATCAAGGAGAACTGTTCGAGGGAAAAACTTTTAAGAAATTCTGATGTCTAATTAGACAAAGGTGTTCTTCAAAATTGCTCTCCTTTGGCTGGTATGCCATTTGTGTCAGCCTTAAAGGAAATGAAAAAATGGTTGAAATGTGTTTTTCGGTGAAAAGAAATGACTCTTTTGATAAAATTTCCAAAAGTTAACAAAATCTTAGGAAACTATTCAAAGTAAAAACCCTTTCTATGACACTTAATGTACACTTAGTCATTGCACATTCAGAAGAATGGCTTGAAAGCATTTAGGAGATGATGATGGTTTAAGGTTATCGTCGGAACATCCTGGCGAGGCACTTCATCGAGAAATTCTCAAGTTTCGGGAAAAGTACAAAATCAATCTTCTAATGCACAACAGATAGTACAAAATTAATTTGTTTAAAGCAGTTGTAGAATTTTTTTCCGCGCACTTATAAAAATGAAATCAATGTTTACTCCTGTGTCTTCACCCTGGGTTTTCAATAAAACTAGTAACTCGCAAATATAAGATTTAAAAAATAAAATATTTGGAAAAAAGATCAGCTACGATTCTAATTTTCATGGTTATCAGGTACTAGAACGGTGACAAACATCCCCCGTAGTCCGTTTTCTTTGACATTTTTGTTCAACACATTTTTCATTCAGGGACACCGTAAAGATCAATTATTTGAACGTTTTCAACATGAGTTTGAATACCTTAGTAAACGTAAAATGTAAAAAATGGGGTTTTCATTGTTACCTTAATGAAATGATTTGATCATATTCACAAGACAGGATTTGAAATTAAACAATTATTTTTAATGTTTCAATTCAAGAGCCTTAATGCACTTTTCTAAAATTTCCTTAAAATAGGCCCTTTGTTTTCTTAAAAAAAATTGCATCTACAGTTATATATTGTCTTACCCCCAACCCATCGAATATACCCCCAATTTAATAATGATCGTAAAGTACCTTCCCACTATCTCCTAATGGTATGAAAGGTGATGCATATACAATATACATATAGGTCTTACTCTTTCAATTTGAAATCCATGAACTGCCGAGATGCCGCCTTTCGATGGCGATACAAAACTCTTCTCCAAGCTCAATACATAGGTGCTTATTACAGACGTATAATGGGGGCTTCCGCGAGCCCTCGTCGAGTCGTTTCATGAGATAACAGGACGAAACGAGCGAATTAAAGTGCGTATAATAAATGGCCGAGGGTGCAATCATTCAATTAATAATATGGCTCACGGTACCCGTACAAGCAAAGGGCTGCCGTAACTTCGTCTAAAGACAGTCAAGTTAAACTTTGTCGACGCAAATTATTATCCGATCACTATTCGAGACTAAAAACAGAATTTGCCGAATTTTGCTCAAATTTGCTCAACAAAATTCAATTGCTCAATTTTGAACGTCTTGAGTTTGAAATTGGCCAAATATGAAATTATCTTATTACAGGCCTTGGACTCATTTGAGAAATTCAAGATGGTGTCAAAAGTAGGATAAAATTTGAAAAATAGGAGGAAAATAGTGTGGTGCAATTTTTTAAATGTTGCATCGAGGGGTTACCCATTTAAGTGTAATTTGGTAAGCATACACATGAAATCCTTTAAGAACCCCTAAAATCTGTTAAAATCCTTTGATAATCCTGGGAAACACGTCAATCCTTTTAAATTCCTTTGAAACATATGGATCTCCGAAATCTGTCTCTTTAAAATTTTTTGAAATCCCTTGCAATTTGTGAAATCCACAGTAGTCCTACAAACATCGAATAAAATTCTCTAGAACTTCTTGAAATCTATAATCTCTTTCGAAATTTTTTTAAAAATAATGAAATCTTTTAAATCCACTAAAATCTCATTCGATCATACAAAAGTCGAATTTCTTAGGATACTCTGGAGATTTCAAACAATAAAGATGAATTTTGATTCCAAAAGGACAAATTTCCTATGAAAAAAAGAATGAGTTGTATTTTTACCCAAAAAAGATGAAATGTCTACCAAAGGAGAGTAATTTTCAAGCCAAAATAGACAAATTTTTAACAAAGAAGCTCAATTTTCAACCAAAAAAGATTTATCAGTCAAGCATGAAAAAAATCAGCTAGACTGATGAATTTCCAAGCAGAAAGTCGATTTCTTAACTTAAAAATATGAATTTTCAACAAAAATGTTACTTTTCGACCAAAGTTGAATTTTCTACCAAAATAGTTGAATTTTCAAACCAAAGAAGACGAATTTTTATCAAAACAGTTTAATTTTTATTCAAAAAGGATGACTTTAATCTTTAAAATGAATTTTGAGCCAAATAGTTGAATATTTAAAAAAATTAATTATCATTAATTATCATTCGAATTTTTTACCCAAAAAGACAAATTATCAAGAAAATAATAGAATTTTCAACCAAAGAGTAGAATCTTCAATTTCCAAAGATGTATTTTCGACCAAATAGTTAAATTTTCATTTGAAAGATATACATTTTCAACCAAATAGTTAAATCATGAACCAATTTAATTAATTTTTAACAACGTAGTTTAACTTTTATCCAAGTAGGCGAATTTTCAACTATAAAGATGAATTCTCAAATAATTAAAAAACGAATTTACAACAAAATAGTTCAATCTTCAAGCAAATTATAGAATATGTAACCAAAAGAGATCAATTATGAACTAAAAATATAATAGTAGATTTTTCAACTTAAAAGAAATAACTTTTAACAAAAAATAGTTGGATTTTCTTATTGAGTTCTATTAAATCAGTTCGCATTTAAGCTAAAAACGAAAGAAGGAGAAGTTTCACGAAAACAAGGGAAAAGAGAGGAATTCTTTCAAAAAGGAAAAAAGAGGGGAATGGGGGAAATAGTATGAAGTCTAGCAGTGTGAAAAAGAGGGGGAGTATCGAGTAGAAGCTTTCAGTAGATACATTACGGTAAGATAGTTAGACTTGTCTAACTATTGACCCCAATGTGTTAGAAACTTAAAATTTATGAAACTATATTTGAGATAATAAACCTGTCTGTTGTTATTCACATGCAGCTAAAAACTCATCTTTTTGGGTTGAAAATTGCATTATTTGGTTGAAAATTGAATTTTTTTTTTTAAATTTCCCAATTTTGTTAAAAAGTCATACTTCTTGTTTGAACTTTCATATTTTTGTTTCATAATATATCACTTTCTGTAGAAATTTTATCTTTTTTGGTTTAGAATGCAATGACCTGGTTAAACATTACTTTTCTTTGGTTGAAAATTAATTTTTTTAATAAATTTAAATTTAAAATTTAAAATTTAAAGATTTTTCGGGTTTCAATCGTGTGCGAAACTATGAATGTTCACGAAACGTCGGCAACATTCATAGTTTCACAAACGATTGAAACCCGAAAAATCGTTAAATTTTAAATTTGAATTTATTATAATGAATCATCGTGAAAGTATCAAATCTGTTATTAAAGAACTCTACGGGGAGAGTTTTCTTACTAAAACGAACACTTTTAGTAAGCTCAGGTCTTCTCAAGCTAAACTACTAACATCTTTAGCTTTCTTAAAACGGTGTAGGGACAATAACATCGTCCCAAAATTCTTAGAGTTAAAAAACCATTTGGGAACATCTAAATCCAAATCAATTCTACATAAAACAAGTTTGCTTCTCTTAAAAGAAAGGATACAACATACCAAATTTGACTTGCACACTACATCCAAAAAACTATTAAAACTTCACCTTTTTCTATCAAACACTCTCAGATTTGACATTTGGTCCACATTGGACCGAATGTCATTTGACCAATCCCAACGGATTAAAAATTTTTGCACTGAGAAACAAAAAATAAAATTTGACAAATTACTTCCTATCTTGAAACTACTATGGCTAACTTGCAAAAACAAAAAACAACAGTTAAAGATCTAAGGGTGGGAACTCTAAATGCGCGTAGCCTAAGTACTGGCGGATTTAGCGAACTCATTAAGATAGCAAATGATTACAATACTGACTTAATAGCACTCCAAGAAACATGCTGGCCGGGCGATTTCGCGTCAATTTCTAAGGATAACTATACTTTTCACTATGGGGGAGCTAAGGGATGGAGACTGGGGACCGGTTTTCTTATTAATAAACGAATCTCGCAAGCGGTTATCGACATGCAGTTCATTAACGATCGGTTATCATACATTGTACTGAAGGGTATTTTCAGTAAACAGGTATTAATCAATGTGCACTGCCCCACCGAGGACAAAGACGAAGACACTAAAGATCTCTTTTACGAAACAATCGAGCAGGTTTTTGACAAGTTCTCAGCTTTTGACGCAAAAATAGTATTGGGAGATTTCAACGCGAAAATTGGAAAAGAACCGATGTATAGGCCTACAATAGGATCAGAAAGTTTGCATGACGTCAGTAACGACAATGGAACTAGAGTAATAAACTTTGCAGCTTCAAAGAACCTCGTTGTCAAAAGCACATATTTCAAGCATAAAAATATACATAAAGCCACCTGGAGATCACCAGATGGTAACACTCACAATCAGATTGATCACGTTCTAATTGACAAAAGACGTCATACAAACGTTCTCGATATAAGATCGTATAGGGGAGCGGATTTAAATTCACACCATTTTCTCGTGATAGTAAAACTAAGATCTAGGCTAGCGATAACTAAGAAAACAAGCCGCACAGAGCCAACAGTTCGTTTCAATATAGATATGTTCAAAACAGCAACAGAAACATTAAATTATCAAGTTGAGATTTCTAATAGCTTTGACGCTCTCCAAGAACAGGGAGACGATAACAATAATTACGAGGAGGATCCGGAAACCCTGTGGAGCAATATAAAAAAGGCGGTAAAGACAGCCGCGAAACTTACGATAGGTTTAAAGAAAGTAACAAAAAGCAAACCATGGTTTGACGAAGAGTGCAAACTCTGGTTTGAAAAACGTCGGAAGGCCAGACTACTTAGTTTACAAAATAAGTACGATCAAACACATAAGAAGTATCTCGAGACTAGTAAAAGTACAAATAGGCTCTATAGATACAAGAAAAGGGAGTGGGAAAAGAATAAAATACTAGCAATAGAAACGCATAATAAACAGAATAACCCGCGCGAGATGTACAGGGGAATCAATTTTATAAGGAAAGGCTTTCAAAGTAGAACGGAAGTAATGAGGGACGAAAATGGCAATCTAGTAGCCGATGCGACAGAGAGACTGAATTTATGGAAAGACTATTTCGATAAACTATTAAATGTACGCGAAGCCCCCGTTGAAGGTAATCTCGGCGAAATCCACACTGCTGATCTATTAATTGATGATCCTGCTGATATAGAAATAAAAATGGCTATAAAGAAGTTGAAAAATAACAAAGCCGCGGGCATCGACGACCTACCGTCAGAACTGATAAAAAATGGAGGCCCTTGCCTCACAAGACAAATTATTAAATTAATACGCGCAGTTTGGAAAACAGAACGCATGCCGGAAGAATGGAATACCTCTATCGTTATTCCCATCTTCAAAAAAGGCGATAAAACTGACTGTAACAATTATCGGGGAATTTCACTTGTACCTTCGTGCTACAAGGTCCTGTCTAATGTAATCCTAAGTAGACTGACTCCTTTTGCCGAGGAAATCATTGGGGATTACCAGTGTGGATTCCGCCGAAACCGATCTACAAGCGATCGAATGTTTACAATTAGACAACTGCTAGAAAAAAAATGGGAATTTAAAGAAGTAGTGCATCAGCTATTTATCGATTTCAAAAAAGCTTACGACTCTATTATACGCAGACGAATGTACTGGATCCTAGAGTTTTTGGGGGTACCAAGAAAATTGGTTAGACTTATCGAAATTTCCTTAAGCGGCAGTAGGGGTAGAATACGCGTAAACGGTAGTTTATCTGAAGAGTTTTCGATCCGCGATGGCCTGAAACTGGGCGATGCACATTCGTGCGTCCTTTTTAACTTAGTTTTAGAATACGTGGTTAGGCAAGTACAGGCGAATCCGGCCGGTGCTACCCTCAATGGGATAATACAAATTCTTGGATATGCGGATGATCTCGACTTACTAGGAGATGATAAAGAAACGGTAGAAAAAAATGCAGAAATCTTGATCACAAAAGCCAAAGATATTGGTTTGGAAGTTAGCGAATCGAAGACAAAATATATGACCGTCGCCAGATCCGAACAAAGTAATCAAGACGGGGAACTTATGGCCGGAAATATGAAATTCGAAAGGGTTAGCGAGTTTAAATACCTCGGGTCCATTATAACTAGCGAAAATAAGATTAAAACGGAAATCAACGCACGACTGCACGCTAGCAATGGGTGCTATTATGCAGCAAACACACTATTAAAATCGCTACTGCTATCTAGAAACATCAAAGTAAGAATCTACAAAACAATAATAATGCCGGTCGTCATGTACGGGTGCGAAACGTGGGCGCTGACGAAAGGAGAGGAGAATAGGTTTAGAGTTTTTGAAAATAAAGTACTTAGAAAAATCTATGGTCCAAAAAGGGACGAAGAGACCGGCGAATGGAGAAAACTGCATAATGATGAGCTGCATGCTCTCTACGGGTCAGCAAATATTAATAGAGTAATGAAAGCGCGTAAACTAAGATGGGCGGGGCATGTAGCAAGAATGGGAAATGAAAGAACAGTGGCGCAAGTTTTAAGAGGGAGGCCGATTGGTAAGAGACCCTTAGGCAGACCGAGAAACAGATGGGAGAAAAATGTAAGGGAAGATTTAAAAGAACTAGGACATGATTACTTAAACTGGATGGAGGATGCACAGGATAGAGATGTGTGGCGGTGTCGGGTTAGTGAGGCAATGAACTTTCGAGTTCGAACTGCTAATCTATAATAATAATAAAGCACGCACCATTAACTAATACAGTAAAAAACATCTCTAACCATCATCTCAGCAATGAAATGATTTCAGCCTTATCTAAAGGACATAAATTTGCAGTCGCTCCCTCCAAAATCCCAAAAGAAGAAATCATCAGTAATTTGGAATCCACAATATACACCCTTCCACCCGAAAAAGCAAATGACATATGACGTAGGACAGCGAACATTTTACGCGAAGCCCAACTTCCCTCTTCAGACTTAACAAAACAAGAAAAAACAGCTATTAAAGAACTCAATCAGAATAAAGACATCATAATATTACCCGCAGACAAAGGCAACACAACAGTAATAATGAATAAAGAAGACTATAACAACAAAATCATGGAACTTCTTACTGACGATACATATAAACAGCTTAAAAAAGACCCAGCAAAAACAATAACCAGAAAAACAAAAAGCCTCCTAAAAGACTCAAATCTTGACAGCGATACAATATCTAAATTAAAACCTACTAATTCTATCTCTCCAAAACTTTACGTACTTCCAAAAATTCACAAAAACAACATCCCACTCAGACCGATCGTCAGCGCAATAAACTCTCCAACTTACAACCTAGCACGCTTTCTTGCCAAGAAACTTAAACCTTTCATAGGAAACTCTATTTTACACATCCAAAACTCTTTTGACTACATCAGAAAAATACAACAGATTCACATTCAACTCCAAGACATCCTAGTAAGTTTCGACGTAGTATCTCTCTTTACAAAAGTACCAATCTCTGATACAATCGATATTATTAAATCCTTTACAAACTTACCCTCCAATCTCACACCTTTAATAGAACACTGTCTCACTAATACCTATTTCTCTTTCAATAACCAATTCTACAAACAAACCTCAGGAGCAGCAATGGGATCTCCAATCTCACCTGTAATAGCCAACATTTTTATGGAAAATTTAGAAACTAAAATCTTTAAAAAATCCAAGCTTAAACCGGAATTTTGGTGCCGTTACGTTGACGACACTTTTGTCATCTGCAGACATAAACAAATTTTTTTCGATTTCATCAATCAAATACACCCTGATATCCAGTTCACTATGAAAATTGAACAAAACGGAAAATTACCTTTCTTGGACGTACTGGTTTATAAAAGATCCGATAATATATGGACATGAAGTTTACAGAAAACCCACGCATGCAAACAGATACCTGCATGCCCCCTCCCACCACCACCCATTTCAAAAGCAATCGGTCGTCAATTCGCTTGTATACAGAGCTATCTCCATAACAGATAAAGATAACTTACAAAAGGAATTACAAAATGTTAAACAAATCCTAATACAAAACGATTACACAAACAAACAAATTAATAAAGCAATAAGAAAATACACTCAAGAAAACAAGTCAACACAACCTACTAAAGAAAGAGAGAGAAAAACAACGACCCATCCTACCCTACATTCAAGGTATCACGGAACAAATAGGAAGAATTCTCAACAAACACAACATCCAAACTATATTCAAACCACCTGCAAAAATAGGACAACTTCTAAACAACCCTAAAGATTCAACTGTTTTATTAAAAAATTGTCTTTTTGGATTGAAATTTCATCAATTTGATAGAAAATTTAACTATTTGGTTAAATATTTATGTATTTTGTTAATAATTCGTCTCTGTTCGGTTAATCCAACTCTTTTTTTATTTTGAATCAAAATATTTTTGTGATGAAATATCAACTATTACATTTTTCATGGAAAATTCATCTTTCTTGAAAGTTCATTTTTTTTGTTGAAAATTTAACTATTTGGTTAAAAATGTACATATTTTTTTGGTTGAGAAATCATATTTTTTATTTCAAAATTCATTTTTTCTGGTAAAAGTTTTTTTTTCTGTTACAAATGCAACTGTTTGGTTGAAAATTAATCTGTGTTGGTTGAGGATTGAACTATTTGATTGTAAATTCGTCTTTTTTGGTTCAATTTAAGTGCTTTAATTAGAATGAACATTGTGTTGTTGTTCAAATATTAACTATTGCATTGTTCGTTGAGGCTTCATATTCTTTGTTGAAAATTCAACTACTTGGTTAAAGGTTTACCCACCTAACGACTTTGCTATTTCATAAAAAAACAGTAAGGTCTTTTTTAATCCCACTCTCCACCTGTAAATCGTCCGCATTAGGGAACAATTTCCAAACAGTATCAAAATAGTGTAATCGCTCTAACAATGTCAAATAGCGTCAATAGTGTGGTAAGTCCGAGGCCTACATAGGGGATATCTTTTTTATTATTTGATGAATCAAAATCGGCATTTCTTGACAATTATGAAAGAAATGTATGAATAGTAAATTGTAGTAACTGGCTGCTCTTTCTCTTTGACGATACCCCTGATTCTCTTTCATTTACTCGATCTTTCTTTCAGCAGTGCAAAAAATCACTTGGGCGCCTCCCAGAGCTTCCGTGCACTTTTCTTCAGCACCGTCATGCAAAAAAGGAGGCACTCTCCCGTTCTGTACGAAGTGGAAGTTGTCTTTGGGAAGTGCAGCTGAATCTGCAAGCGAGATTTCAGTGTCGCTACCGAACGAACGATACTTCCCGATGACAACCGGCATTGATTATATCTTATCAAGATCTACGATCGATGGTAGCGCGTATAAGGTATTTTGTGCACCATCAACGACTCACCAACCAGGCACATACTTCGTCTTTTCAGGTCCCCAAGATGTCAACGGACTTCCTTCCCAAGGGCGAAGGTCGGGAAGTACCGTTACTTTTTAGTCTTGCTGAGTAACTGCTTCGATCTTATGAATTATATGGGTTTGAACGAATAAGTCCCTTTTCAGAAAGAAACACATTGATTGATATTTCTAAGACACTCTAACATGATCTGAAATTTTATCAACAATTCAATTACTTTCAGATTTTCTCTGCTCTGAAGTTGTATTAAGCTCAGTAAATACCAGTTGATCAATTTGATCGCGAAATTGGATGAAAATGATACGCAACGCTTTTATACAGATTTCAGATTTTTTATCTGATCAGCAAATGCACACCAGAATGATCCGATTCTCGATATCAGTTGCCTAATTAAATAAGGCTGGTCCAAATTTATATATGCAAGACTTTGACTTTAGACATTTGGTGATCAACCCACCCCCCTAGTCTATAAAAATTCTGATATCTGCCTCACCCCCATCCGCTTGTACTGTGCCCTGAAAATGCTCCAAAAAATAAAAAATAGCAGTTTTCTGTAAAACTGATGCTAAAGATGGTATTTATTGGAACTTTTTCAATATGAATTATTTTTATTCGGTAAGTGACAAGTTTTAAAAGTATCTTATAACTAATTTTGAATTTTTAAAATAATCATTATTTTTTATCGTGCAAGTTATTACCTTTTCGGGATAAATTATACAGTTTGTGAATTTCAAGAATAAAATTTCTAGTTGTGAATACTTGGTAACTATTTAAATAATTTTAATTTGTTTAACCCATTTTTCCCTTGGAAATCGTAAAAAGTTATTATTTTCTGGAATTAATAACACAATTAACAAATTTTATCATATTTTATAATTATTTATACTTATTATTATATTATTTTGTGGTTGAAAATACAACTCTCTTTTGGAAACTTCACCTCTTTTAATAAAAATTGCATCTACTTGTTAAAATACAACTATTGCTGGTTGAAAATGAATTGTTTCAGCTGAAAAATTTACTTTTTTATTTTTTGTAGAAAATGTATATTTTTAGTTGAAAATCCGACTACTTAGATGAGAGTTGAACTCTTTTGTTGAAAACTTTTTTTTTGTTAAAGATTCACCATTTCAATTTGAAATTTATCTTTTTCGTTGCAAATTGGACTATTTTGTTGAAAATTCACTTTATTGATAGAAAGTTAATTTTTGAAGCTAAAACCATTCCAGTTCAAGACTAACAATTTTAATTGAAAATGTATCTATTTGGTAGAAATTTCATCTCCCCGTGTGGAAAAGTCTACTGGGGCCAGACTGGGTCCCAGCCAAATTGCCCAAGTTCCAGTTGGGTCCCAACTGGAAACCCCAGTCTCGCCCAGGTGGGCTGTTCTCTGGGTTGTAACGCTCAGACCAACTAATACCCAGATTGGGGTAACCAGGTGGGTCCCAGCTGGGAAATACTTTTTACGCCCAATTAGTAAAAGAAGCACAGAAAAAACGGAAGATAAACTTTACATCGATTTCCGACGAAAGTTTCACTGCAACACAAATTAACCCTGTCGAATAAACTTTACACGAAATTGAGATAATTCTGTGTTTTTAAACCATCTCGGGATAATTTGTCAGCTGTTTGTCAGTGACAAAAAGCGTCTTCTGCTATGGATGTGTTCCTAACCTACAATACCGACTGTGGCAGGAAGTATATATGAAAGTCTAATTATTTTTAAAATAACAATTAGGTAAGTAAAAAGTTGTTCTAAATCTAGTGTCCTGATTTATGTATAGCTTTTCACGTATATACTTTGCCGTTTTTCAATTGCTGCGAAGGACGTAGCAGACGACAGTTTTTATTCCATCGTATAGCATGTAATCTTTAACAGCTGAACATTTTATCTGCAACAAAATTTAACTTCAGTTTTTTCTGTGAGGGTTTTATTTTAAAAAATTGACTTTTTGATTGCTGAGGTAGAATTCTAAAAATTCGTTTGAGGCAAAAAGTATTAGGATTAGATAATTGTTTACTCTGGCAGACATACTTCAATTGAAAAAAGATAAGTCGCCTCATAACAAAATTGAATTCTAGTATTTATTGAGTATAAAATTAGGCTGTGTAATTTTGAGGTTAGAATGCGAGTAATTCAGCATTAACAAAATTTTTAGCTTTATTAAATATGCAATGTCACATATAGAGATGAAAGGTATTTTTGAACCAGATAATTAATCATTTTTGAAATCTAAGAGTCAATGCTATGATTTTCGTAACTTACCATGCTCATCACTATCGTCACTCGAGTCTTCTTCAATGTCTTCAAATTTACTCCTTATTATAACTCCACTGATCGCTCGATGTTTTCTCACACGTAAACGTAATTTATTATTTGCACACCTTTTTTTACTTAATTCACCCATTGTCTGTAAAACCTAAATTTACTAATAGTAACTGACAGCGACTGACATTTCCATATGGGACCCGACTTGTTTTCTACGGCGGCGCACACTATATGGGAGCAACGTGGGTATACCCGGTATAAGTCCAAACAGGACGTAAATATTCTTTGGTTTTATTGGCTCAAATTTTCATAATTGAGAAATCGGAATAACTAGAAAATGTATAATATTAGTGGGAGATTGCCTTCCGCCTGTCGTATAATTAATATAACTCGCTTTAATTAATTAAACTTTTTACCCGGGACGCCCAGCTGGGACCCAGTTGGCGCCCACTTATTAACTGGGCTTAATTGGGCAGATTTCCACACGGGTCTTTCGTTAAAAATACAACTCTTTTTGGTTAAAAGGTCTACTATTATATTTTTAGTTGATAATTTATCATTTTTTGTCAAAAAATGTATTATTCGGTTAAAAATGTAATCAGTTTGTTACAAATATAAATATTATGTTTTTAAACCTTGTTTTTGATTAGAATTCAATTGTTCTGTTGAAAATTCGTCTTTTTCGGTTGAAAAGTCAACTATTTTGTTAGAAAATTCAACTATTTGGTAGGAAAATGGACTTTTTCGTGGAAAACTCATATTTGTAGGTTAAAAATTCAACTATTATTACAAATTTTGCCTTCTTTGCTTCAACATTCAACAACCAGATCGAATTTTTTTTTCTTTTGACTGAAAAATCTTTCTTGGCGGAAAATTATACTCTTTCATGAAAAATTCGTCTTTTTGGTTTTTTAATAGAAATTTCATCTTCCTTGTTACAAAATGCAACTGCTTGTTTAACCTAAAAATCTGTTTTGGTTGAGCATTCAACAAGTTTGTTGAAAATTGATCTTCTTTATTTGAAAATTCAACTAGTTGGTTTACGATTGATCTTCTTCCGATAAATAGTAAACTATTTTGTGGGAAATTCAATTTTTTCGTTTGAAAATTTATTTTTTGTCTCAAAGATTAAACTATTCCATTTTTAATTCAAAACTGATCTTCTTTGTGCCTTTGTTGAAAATCCAACGTTTTTGTTTTAGAAATAATATATCGGTCATAAATAACCTATAACTTTTAATGAAAAGTATAACAGTTGCCACTCGACAGATATGAATGAAGCCGTGTAAAAATTAATTTTGGATCCGTACAAGTGGATCATTTTGATCTAAAGTTGATAGAATGATATGTAACGGTTTGATATCACGCTGTTTACTATGAGTATAAAGTATAAAGTATAAAGTATAAAACTGATAACTCTAGAAATATTGTATGAAGGAAGATGCAGTTGAATATAAAAATAAAAAGAAGGAACAGGTGTGATACCTATAAATGAGACATATGATTACAGGCAGACAGGTACCTCTATGAGGCATCCCTTGCTCCCAAGAGCGATATATCATGAACAAGAGAACTGCGTCGTTGATTCATGCGGCGCTTCTTCCCGAAGAACGCATATGAAACGTGATAACTTCCGGCAATGGTCATGGTCAAGTACATGCATACGAGAGCAAGAATCTTAAGGAATCTAACATCGTAGAAACTTGAACTTATTTCTCATACATAGTATTCCTATGATTTGTGTTAGATACTTGTTTTAGATGCTTGAAGATAGTCCGCTGATTCGGTACCAATTTGATAAAATCAAGTAAATTATTTGAAAGAGAGATTTATTTAAGGAAAAAGACAGTCCTTTCTCTTTTGATGGTGAAGCTCATGGGCCAACGGAAAAAGAGAGAATTGGACATCACTTGGCTTACTTGCCTGCTACTCTCAAACTCGAGGGATTGTTGTGAGACCTTGTTGGCTTCAATCATTGTCAATCAGTTTGTACGAGGCACCGTTACAGTGTCTTCCTTGTTGGCCAGCCTGTCCCCATGTACGCCTAATACCATTCTTTTACAACATTCCAATGTTTCCAACCAGTCCCGTTTTTCACAATGCCACTTTGTAGTCCCTATGATAAGACAAAGCCTAAACAATGTCGAGAAACAAGTGCCCCATGTCAAGTGTCATTGAAGGAGAAACTGGCAATTGCTCAATCTTTTAGAGAAATTAATTATCCGAATTTAACGCCGCACCTATCAGGGCGGTCGCATACTGAAACAAATGGTTGGTTGGGACAACAAGCTTGTTGTTAGTAAAGATGGTACGTAGTTTGTATTAGTAACGATAGTCATTATAAACCCAACAAATAAAAGCATTCACATTTACCACAAATATATTTTCCAAAAAATAGAAGTATAGTAAACGTTACAAGTTTTAGCAGTATCGCCATCTTTAGTATTTCGGAGGTTTAGGACAAGTCGCATCCATGGAAGTTCAGAATCTGCTGAAAACTTGGAGATCAGAAGATTACCTAGAAAAAACCTAACAAGGAGAGGACGCGAGATGGACATCGTCGATTCGACTGGGGCTTTACAGGATCAAAGTACATAAAAATCCATTAGGGGTGTATTTTTTCTTTCAAACTAATGGGCCTTAGCTTCCATGATATCGAGGTTTAAGTATATTTGCGTTCGAGCGCTCGACTCGCCACTGCAGAGCGAGGACTCTGGATTTGGCGCTTACTCACAGTCCGACACTAATTTTGTGATGAACGGAAAATCCAAAGGATTTCTATATTATTTCTATAAAGTTTTTTATATAGATTACGAATCTTAAAACGAAAATCGTTTTTGTCGCTTCTTGGAAAAGTTGTTAAACACTGTAGTCCAGCAGATAGTGACTATTTTTTAAGTGAATCATGCAAAAAATTTTGAAGATGGGAGTCATCTGCATATAATTATTAATAAAAATTATATTTTCGGTAAAACTATGCAAGATGCGGAAAAATGTTGAAAAGTGAGATTGGTCATTTCAAAAATATCTACAAATTTTTATACAACCATTTTTCCATCAGACACATCGTTTTTTTTAGTCGTGAAGAATGTTATTAAAAATATAAAAATTCAATTTCTCGGACAAACTATGCAATATAAGAAAAAACGTCCAACAATAAAATTATTCACCTGGAAAAGATCGACGAGTTTTCTTCAGATCATTTTTCAGTAGAATTATTTAATAGAATTAAATTTATATTATTCGTTTTCTTCTTTCCTCTAGAGTATTTCGCATGACAGACGGAGGCATTTTAAAAATATTTTTGGCACCCTGAGAAGCGTTTTTAGGGGAAGATGCAATCGAGATAATGGATTTATTGTACCCAGGCACTATTAAAAAAACTTATGTGAACTTACGTTATACTTTCTAAACGAAAGTGATAAATATAAAGTCCTATTCAATTGAAGTTTATGTTGATCAACTGAATCAATGTGAGTGAACTGAAATAAGGTAATAATTATAAAGAAGTGAGATGATTCACTTAAAAAGAACATTTATCAACTTTTCGTAAAAATTTATGTAAAAAAGAAATTTTAAATAAAGTAGCTGAAAATATTTCTGTAGATTCTTTTGGGTAATTTTCTTGTTATACAAAATTCTATGGTAGTAAGAAAACTCGTGGATCTTTTTAAGGTAAATGATTTTATTTTGAAACTTTATTTCTCATCTTATTTATAGTTTGATTTATTATCTAATGCGTTTTAGTAACATTATTTTTTATGATGTTGAATATTTACAAATAATATTCGATGAGAGTAAAAAACCAAGTTTAAATTTTTTTTTCACAGAAAAAAATAATAATATACAATATAATATAAATTCATAGATATTTTTAAGATGAACATCTTGGGTTCTTAACATTTTTCCGTATCTTGCATAGTTTGAACGGAAAATATAATTATATATGCATGATTCACTTAAAAAATAGTCACTATCCGCCGGACTATGTGTTTATCAACTTTTCCAAGAAGGGACAAAAATGATTTTTTGTGATTATTTTTACTTTTTGACCTCGTTTCTTTTCAAAAATTTGACGTGATGCATTATTTTCGTTTTACGATTCGTAATCTACGTAAAAGAAACTTTATAGAAATGAGATAGAAATCCTTTGGACTTTCCGTTCATCACAAAATTAGTGTCGGACTGTGAGTGGACTCGCAGTGGCGAGTCGAGCGCTCGAGCGCAAATACTCAAAACTCGGTATCTCGGAAACTAAGCCCCATTAGATCGAAAGAAAAAATACGCCTCTAACGGATTTTGATGTACTTTCATCCTGTAAAGCCCCAGTCGAATGGGCGATGTCCATTTCGCGTCCTCTCCTTGTAAGTAAAAATAAATGGGGAAAATTCACATTAAACCCACGTGGAATCCAAGTTGAAATTCACTATAAATTCTTGAATCGTTTTGTAACAATTTTCTCCTGTGGGTTTTCATGTAATTTACACACTTCGTGGATAGAACGAGATTAGGTTACTTAGATAAAATTTTGAAAGTTCCACGCGTCACTCGAGTTCAGTATTTTTTACCTGCGTTTGAGTTTCTTGGTTGAATAAAAATTCTCCAAGTGTTTACATACTCTACTTGAGGGAAAATTTATTTTTGATTAATAACGTATTTTTCCTTTCAGGAGCTGGAAATTTACCAATTTTAATAGTTAGGAATACTATTTTAAGTACGCAGAACTACTAATTTAATTGTAAGGCTTACTAATTTTTGAGTAAAACTTACTACTTAAGGTAGTAATTACAAATACCTGAAGATGGTTATCTACTATCGGAAGTTGTTGCAACAACAAGTAAAGTAGTAAGAACAACTAAAACCATTCTTAGGAATAAAAGTAGTGACCAAAACCATTAAATGACAGCAGAATATTACAAACTAAATTAGTTGCCCCTACTACTTTATTAGTTGTCCCAATCATCCATTTCTTTCCAAAAAATACGACTTTTTTATCTTGAAAGACGAATTTTCAATTTGGAAGTGCAATTTTTTAAAAAAACGGTTGAATTTTCCACCAAAGAAGATAGCTTTTTACCAAAATAGTTTAATTTACAACAAAATAATCAAATTTTTAACAAAATGGTTGAATCTTTAACCAAATTGTTTAATTTTCGACCTGAAAAGATGAATTTTTAACTAAAGAGTTGAACTTTTAACATAATAATTAAAGTATCAACAAAATAGTTGAATTTTTAACTAAACGGTTGAATTTTCGAACAAAAAAGATTAAACTTCAACCTAAAACCGTTGTATTTTTAATCAAATAAAGTAATTTTTTAGAAGACAGTTGAATTTTCAACAAAAAAGATGTTTTTTTAACAAAAGGATTTAATTTTGATAAAAAAATTTGAACTCTTAAGTACCTACTGGAAATTTCTACATACAAAGATGAATTTGCAACCCAGCAATGATGTTTTAAGCAAAAAAGATTAAACACAAACCAAAAACCATTTCATTTTCAAACCGAAACGCTAAATTAAAACGAAATTTCTCAACGGATAATGGTTTATATTTTAACAAGAAAAAAAATAACTTTTCAACTAAAGAGTTGCACTTTTAACAAAATAATTCAAGTTTCAACAAAATAGTAGAATTTTTCACCAAAAAGTCAAATTTTTTATTAGAAAAGATTAAACTACCACCTGAAACAGTTGCATCTTTAACAAAATAATAGCATTTTTAAGAAGACAGTTGAATTTTCAACCGAATAGTTCAGCTATCAACAAAATAATTAAAGTTTGAACAAAATAGTTGAATTCTAACCAAATAGTTGAATTTTCAATGCACAAATATGAATTATGAACCAAAAAGAAGAATTTTTAAACAAGAAGATAAATCTTCTACCAAAAAGGATGAATTTTAAACTAAAAAAGATAAATTTTCAACTGAAAATATACACGCTAAATTTGCAATAAAATAAATTTTCAATGAAAGAGATAAGTTTTAAGTAGAATGATAAACCTGCAACCAAAAAAAAAGTTCAACAAATAGGTGAACTTTTAATCAAGAAAGACAAATGTCCAAAATAAACAAAAAATGATGTACAAAACAGTTGAATTTTGAACCCACAAATATTAATTTTCTACTGAAAAGACGAAGTTTCAACAAAATATGTAGTTTAATTATGGTTTCATTTTCAACCAAAGAGATGAATTTTCAACTAGAATGATGAATCTTCAAGCAAAAAAAAATTTCAACAAAGTAGATACATTTTTATCTAAATAAATAGCTGCATTTTCAAGAAAATAATTAAATTTTCAAGACAATAGTTCAATTGTCAAACAAGTGGTTGAAATTCCAACTAAAGAAGATAAATTTTGAACCAAACTGGGAATGTTAAATTTTCAGTAAAAAAAAAATTGTCAGACAAAAAAATTTATTTTCAACAAATTAGTCAAATTTTCAACTGAACAGATGAATTTCTCAAACAAAATACGAATTTCAGGCAAGAAAGAAAAAAATTTTATTTAAATTGTTATACTTTAAAGCTGAAGAGAAATTGTATGTAAACAGTTGAATTTTCGACTCGAAAATACTAATTTTCAGCAAAAAATATCAATTTTCAACAAAAAATGGAAAGCTTACATTTTCAGTTAAAAAAATTAATTTTCATCACACCGCTATCATAAGTGCGATTTTAGGTACTTCGAACGACACCTCAACTAGCACTTTTTAGCATTGGCCGTAAAATTTCTACTCAGGGTATTTAGGGTATTTATGCAGGGTAATTAGGGTACTTAAGTATCGACTTCTTACCCCAGGCACATCACCGGACTCCGTCTCTGGACCCTCTCAGGTTTTTAGATTAGGACTCTATGGAAACTTTTTACACTTATGATTGACTGGGATGATAAAAAATAGTATGTGACACTCGGCCCCTAAGTGGCACGTTGCCTCGTGTAAATCGCAGTACTCGTTTCGTCTCGGCTACGCCTCGACTCCGACTCGTACTGTAACTTTCACACTCGGCCGAAAAAGTGCCGCTTAGGGTCCTTGTATCACAAATAGCTATTTCGACAAAAGAGTTAAATTTGCAACCGGAGATACGAACGTTCAACCAGAAAATTAAAGTTTTAACAAAGTGATTCAACATAAACCCAAGTAGTTGAATTTTCAATGAAAAATATAAAATTTCAACCAAAAAATATAATATAAAATGATCTTTGAAATTTTTACGGATGTGGTTGGTGACACTGAGCATAATTGCAAAGACATTTTTGTCGAAGAGCGAGACGACATTTATTGCAAAAATGTCAACATGTAAATGGTCAGTTTGTTCTTCTAGAGGGTACCAAGTGCCATCCATACTTTTTTATTCATATTCAGGCATACCATAATTTTACAGTCCGTTTGAATATCCACAGGTTATTGAGACTCACTATGAGGATAATCAAATCGGGACTATAGGATTTTCAATCAGCACTGTAAAAACTAGGATTCGATTTAGAACTTAATTCGGTATTAAAACAGTTGACGCAACAAAACAATCCCACTTCAGTTTGATCCGCCAATCTAATAAAATAAGGTCGATTTGTGGATTGAAATAGGCTCGAAATGAGGATCATCTGTCAATAACTAAATCTGATCAAACAAATTCTAATCTGTCAAGTTTAGAAACCAACGTAACCTATAGGACTGAAGTTCGCGACGTCTGAGTGTGACGGTTCAACAATAATTTTTACGAATTTTTAATTTCATCTAATTTTTGTTTTTTGTAAGAGTGAAGTTTGGAACAATTGAAACAACGCACCCTCTGAATCAATTTAGTTCGCTATCTCGGATCATTTATCAATCTGAAGTCAGCAAAATAAACAAAACAGAAACTGGTACTAAAATAAGACTATTTGTGAGATCATATTAGAACGCCGAAAAAAGGATCCCAGATAAAAATGAATGCCTAGTTTTTACTGTGAGAAGTGGCTGAGTCACGCCTTCTGTCGCACGCCGAGCGGACACACCCGACACCCGGAAGACATTTTAGGAGCTAGTGACGTTCGGCGCCATGTTTGCCATGTTACACAAATTTTGAATTAGCTTAAAACACTTGTTGATCTTTTGAATGTGTGTGTTTAATGCAGAAAATGTAGAGAACATGGTGGAGAATTGATTAAGTGGTTTTGGTTTTGAATTTCAACGTCAAATTCGATGCTTCCTAGGGACTAAGGACAATCAGCTCTGTTACGCTTATGAATATATATATGTGGATTAAAGAAGGACAACAGATACTAACGTTGACCCTCTGGTATGATTAATTCAACACTTCGAGATAATAAATCTAACTCTCCTGTCATAATCAGGTTTACACTCCAGGATCGTCAACTGTACACTCTTGGATAGTGAAGCTAACCATCCAGTTTTGACACTCCACGAATGGTACGCTACACGATCTAGGATTCTAGAAGGCTGTCCCATAGTTAAAGCTCAAATATAGTTAGCCTGACGCTCTAGATGTTCAGGCCATTTTGCTCCGCGTAGTTAATCCGATACTGGTTTTTAGAAAACATTAATATTGGCTTAACTTTTCCTTGCAGCAGTTTACAATCTAAGAAAATAAGTGTGTCCATTTTCATTTAATGACAGGAAGGATACAAATTTATATTTGTCCCTTTAGAATCTAATGTTCTGAGAGAAAACCCAACGTCGACTTTTGACCCATGAAGACCGCCAGCCGACTCTTTGACCAGAGCACAAAGTAGAGGAGGAGGATATTTATGCTTGGCAAATAGACTGTACGGTTTCACCGTAACTACTCTCGTAACAGTAACCTCGCTAGCTGCTGTCTCCGTGACACCTTTTCCTTCATGTAATGATGATCATTGGCAAGAAAGAGATAAATAAATGCAAAACACTGACTTTAAGAAGTGAGGTGTTTATCCGCCATTAATAAAATGCGTATACGTTTTGAGACAGAAGAAGTAGAGTATGCCAAAGAGTTTCCAAGAAAATATGAATGCAATCTCTTTAGAAGAACAAATATTTTTTTCATTTTCAGACAATATCATTACGTTGCAGCCTGCCGAAAACAGGCTTAATGTAAGACATAACAAAATTAGGTTATAACAAAAGACTTTATCTGTGTGTATTTTTTGTTACAGTTTAATTTTGTAATACCTTAAATTAGGCCTATTTTTAAAACAAAATTTTGTTTCCGCCGAAATATTTTATACATGTAATTGTATACAAACTAAGGTTTTTGAAAAGGCAGACCCATCTTTTCAGTTCGGAGCATTAAAACCATGTAGATTCATAAATGTTATTCAATTTTTCCTGTCTTTTTTATTTATATTTTGGAATGAAGTGAAATTTGGAAAGTTGTAAATTTCTGCATTTATAAATTAAAAAGGTCATGGGTAAGTGTACTGAAATTTCGGTACAAATAGCTTGATTTTTTCGGTACAAATAAAGGAAGCTGGAAAAGGGGCAATTTGTAACGAAGTTTCGGTACGTATAGCTGAATTTTTTCGGTACGCGTAGACACTTCCAATTAAAAACGGGAATTTCGCATTGGCGCTGGGATCTTCCTTTTTTGGCATTGATTTATTTTATATTATTTATGAAAAAATAGTTTGTAAGCTATAGAATTATCCATTATTCGTTTATTTATTATAAAATTATGTCAATGCTTAAATTAATGAAAATATAAAGGGATGTGTGATCTATTTCCATTGGAATTAGCCTTTTTAGTGTATTTTTCACAATTGAAACAAAAACTGCTTATCGTATCATAAAACGAATAATGACAAATCTGAAGCTCTTTTTAGGATGAACAAATTTTGTTTATTTATTTTTTCATCGCGCCTCTATTGAAACTTTAAGTTTCGATACCTATAGGTATCTACAGGGGTTTTCCTCAAATCCTAGGGCTGAAACAAAATGTTTCAACCCTAGGGACACAAACACCGTGTTTCAACACGGTGATTTTATTGCTACGAAAAAATTTGCTATGAAAAATAATATGCATCACTCGGAACATACTATTTCGTACTAAGTGTTCTTTACCCAAGAATTCAAATTAAAAATTTTTTTAATTTGTTTTTTAACGAACAAAACAAATACTATCCGTCCTACCAAAAAGTAATCAATAACAAAATTGTTGATCTTTTTTGGGTTCATATGCATCTCACATAGTTCGATCGCAAAATGAAATTTTTCATTTTACATTTTTTTGTGCTATCAAAATTTGAATATTCGATTTTTCAAGAAAATTAAAAAAGTGATTCTGATTAGCTTACCGGGCATACAAAAGGCAACGTTTTTCTTCTCTTGAATTTTTTTCATATCGTGCCTTGTTTGGATTAACATTTTTATTTTCGTTTTTTTTTTAATTTTGAAAGTACTATAACTCTGATAATTTTCTTCGTACCAAAAAAAAGTTGCAATGATAAATTGCTCGAATATCTGATTACTACGAATAGCCGTGCATAGAATTTTTAAAACTGGAAAAAAATATTCTCAAAAATGTGGAAAATGCTCTATATTTTGCATTTTTATCCAAAATAGCTGGCTAACGAACTTGATGTTAAGTTTTCGACACTAAAAGAATATACCAAAGACATACAAATCGAGTCGATTAACAAGGAATCCGAAGGTCTTCAAAGAAGTTGTATAATGGTTTTTGTATATGTTGAACATAAAATAAAATTTTGCAAAACGTGATAAAGTCGGCAATTTGTTTAAAAAAATTGATTTGCAAAATTCCCCCCCACCCCCATTGCTCCACGAAAATTAAAAATATTTTGCAAACTTGAGAAGAATTCTAAATTCTTATAGTTTTCTACATATTTGAAAAAATTACGTAACATAGGCGAGGGGAGGGGAAGGTCAAAAACATTATGTTACGACTTGTGACATAGAGGAGGGGAGGGGTAAAAAATTGGCAAACAAATGTGGTACGTAATTTATGGATGGTCGCTTAGTAGGACTCATTTTAAAAAGCTGGCAAAGCTTTTATAAAGCTTCGAATTCAAAATTCTTTAGTTTCAAATTATAATAATTTACTGAAATTCAATTGATGCCCTTATTAGGGTTTCGTAGCCACGGGCAGAAACCCTTAAGGCCTTTTCGGTTGGATCTCCGTCCTTTCTTCCAAGAAGAGGAAATGGGGGGAACTCCTAACACAACTCACGAGGGTTTGAGGAAATAAGGAAATTAGGCGACAGGAAGTAGGAGAGATGATGGAAGGGGAAGTAGGGGAACTGGAGGGAGGGTAATTAGGAGAAGTGTGGGAGCGGAAATAGGGGAAATGAGTGGGTAGAGGGAGTGAGGGGAACAGGCTACGACAACCTTTTTTGTAGGAGCAACTAGGCGCCTATTTTAACTGATTTTGTTTAATAAGAAAAGTTACTGTAATTTCATTAACGCTTTCATAAACAATATTAACGTTTTCTATTGGGAAAATAAAAAACAACTGATATTTCAGTAAATCAAATGAAAAGAGTATTACATTATACATGCAAAAAGAAGTCTTGATAAAAAAAATACAGAACCCAAAGGACCTGAGATTAAGAAACTCGATAGGAAGAATAAAATACGAAGGTAAAGTTGCTGATGGAAGAGACGCGAATTACGGGGTGAGAGTGCGAGTGTGAAGGAGAGAACATTTGACGTGCTTTTTCCAAAAGCGCGCTGAGTGAGCAATAATTGCCAATAAAGTGTCACGAGCGATCGTTGAAAAAGGGAATTTACGGCGATGTAGAAAATGAAACGGCACTCGGGCGAAACAGGAGAAATGGAGGAGAGTCGAGAGAAGAGAGCTAAGACTCTCCAGTCTCTATAAGGCCAAGTTCGAGATCAACCTGCGGCTGCCATTATTGCAAGAGAAATTATTGCCATTACGCCATACACGTGTAATCTCGTTATGGACAGTGATTAATATTCGCTTGTAATTCCAATCCAACTTGATATTATACTCGGTGCCTAATTAGCGATACCAGAAATGAGATATTTCACTGGAATTTTTCAATATTCTAAAGACAATTTGCAATCTCTAAAGTTTCCTGACTGCAGCATACATTATGGATATTACTAATTGTCTGCAGTAACATTTGCAATAAGATTTTCAAGTTTCACGATATTAGCATCATGGTATAAGATTTCTTTAAAAAATTAAACATTTTATAACTAAAATTTATGGTAGTCTAAAACTGTATAGGTCCGGAGATAAATCATGTCCTCATCACCTTTACTTATAGTCCAGGCATCTGGTAGTTTTGTTCTGTAATAACTGAGAGAAGAAACGTTTTTAATGAGAAAGTTTCGCTAAGGGGTCCCTTTTAACATATCAAAAACTGTAGAACAAATCAGTTGCCAAACCGGTTTCTTTTTTCGAAATTTTTCGAATTTTAGAGCAGAATGTCCAACAGAAAAAAGAAAGAGGACAAAATTATAAGAAAATTTGTTGAAAAAAATAATCCGCTATCTTCTATAGGTTTCGAGTTAGGATATATTGAAAAACCCCCACTTTTTTGGATTTTCGATGAAAAATCACTAGTTTTCAAAACAAGCTGTGTACCGTTGCACCTATTTACTATACGGAAAAGTGTTCCACAGGTGAGTGAAAGTAGACTCAATTTGCTGTGATTTCAAAAAAAGAACAATGTCCTACCTATAATAGGTCATAAGTTATGACCCCTCAAAGTTGGCCATTTTTGCCTGTTTTTACGGGCAAAAAAGTGGAGTACAGTTTTTCCAAAATACATCAAGCCAGGTTAAGTTTACATTGACTATGCCAGAGGATGAAATAGAGTCTATAAAATTCTGCGTAGATCTAAAAAAAATAAAGTCTTTTAGACCTATTATTTTGGGAATTGCAAGGTTTCAAAAATTTCATTTTTTTTTTTAATTTTTGACTAAAAACGCGAAAGTTGTGTTTTTTCGAAATACCTCGTTTTCCATGCATCCTACGACAAAGGTTATATAAAACAAATGAAAGTGGAGTCAATTTGCCGTAATTTGAAAAAAAGAAAACTGTCCTGGCCCTAATAGGTCACGAGATATGACCGTGGAAAGTGCACTCTTCCTGCACAAAGGCACCTGAGCGTACCGTAAAGTAGAATTACGCTCATATTTCGAAGTTTTTGTCCCAAGTAAGTATATACATTTTATTTGTCATGTATAAAAGGTATTTTGCGATTGATAAATAAATAATTGTTTATAACAAAAGCTTGCTATCGCCACTTTTGATTACATTTTTGCCTTTTTTTAGTACTTTCGTGGCAAAAAAGTGATTCTAATTGATTGAAAATGTGTGATATGTTTTTTTATCAATGAACAAATATTTTTTATTAATAATTGTTTATAAAAAAATTCTTCCGTATCCACTTTTGAGTACTTTTCTGACAAAAAAGTAATTATGTTTGATTTAAAATGTGAAATATATTTTTTATCAATAAACAAATAGTTTTTCACTAATTTTTGTTAACAATATCTTTCAATGAAAGTGGCGATAGCAAGCTTTTGTTATAAACAATTATTTATTTATCAATCGCAAAATACCTTTTATACATGACAAATGAAATGTATATACTTACTTGGGACAAAAACTTCGAAATATGAGCGTAATTCTACTTTACGGTACGCTCAGGTGCCTCTGTGCAGGAAGAGTGCACTTTCCACGGTCATATCTCGTGACCTATTAGGGCTAGGACAGTTTTCTTTTTCTCAAATTACGCCAAATTGACTCCACTTTCATTTGTTTTATATAAACTTTGTAGTAAGATGCACGGGAAACGAGGTATTTCGAAAAAACACAACTTTCGCGTTTTTAGTCAAAAATTAAAAAAAAAATGAAATATTTGAAACCTTGCAATTCCCAAAATAATAGGTCTAAAAGACTTTATTTTTTTTAGATCTACGCAGAATTTTATAGACTCTATTTCATCCTCTGGCATAGTCAATGTAAACTTAACCTAGCTTGATTTATTTTGGAAAAACTCTACTCCACTTTTTTCCCGTAAAACAGGAAAAAATGGCCAACTTTGAGGGGTCATAACTTATGACCTATTATAGGTAGGACATTGTTCTTTTTTTGAAATCACAGCAAATTGAGTCTACTTTCACTCACCTATGGAACACTTTTCCGTATAGTGATTAGGTGCAAAGGTACACAGTTTGTTTTGAAAACTAGTTATTTTTCGTCGAAAATCCAAAAAAAGTGGGGTTTTTTCAATATATCCTAACTCGAAACCCATAGAAGATAGCGGATTATTTTTTTCAACAAATTTTCTTATAATTTTGTCCTCTTTCTTTTCTCTGTTGGACATTTTGCTCTAAAACGAAATGGGAATTACCAGTCCACGCAAAACTAAATTTTGGAACTGTTTTCGAAAAAAAACCCGGTTTGGCAACTGATCTGTTCTAGAGTTTTTGATATGTTAAAAGGGACCCTTCAACGAAACTTTCTCATTAAAAACATTTCTTCTGTCAGTTATTACGGAATTTCACTCATTTTTCCGACGTAATGCCTGGACTATTAATAGTTAATTAATTATATATATGCAATAATTTTCAAATTCATTCACTTGCTCACTTTGTTCTCATTGAATGGAAATTTTTTAGTTTGAATTGGAATATCACTTTAGGATCGTTTAAAATTAGATGCAGTGTTGCAGAAGTTCCTTGAAAAAGAACTAATTGCAGCTACAGTTACTTCTTATAAATAGTAACTTGTTACATTTCAGTCAGTGATTTAAGTGACTTGAAGTTTCTTTTTATATACGGAAACATATGTTGAATACGTAAAAAATTATGAGAAATTTCTAAGACTTAATCAATGTTTTCACTTGTACTGTTCGCAGTTAAAGAATTTGCAATTGCAAATCTAGAAAATTGAATAAATTTTAATTTTGAATCTTCAAAATAAACAAAAAATAAACAAACCGTTCATCTTCTCCTTCTTGCTTGTGACTTCTTATAGCGCCGAACCGTAAACATTGCAACTCTGCTGACCTTACAAACGCCTTCCTCTCGGCACCTTGGACCGCCTTGTCCCTTATCTCGGGAACTACTATAGTGGGACTCTAGTATAGACATGAGTTTTAAATTTAAAGTCGTGAAAATTTAAGAATTTTCAATTGCAAATCTTCAAAATTGAACTATTCAAAAAAACGTTCCTAATTACACCAAACTCTCGGTGTCAGTCCAGTGTCAGGGGTTGTCTTCGGTCCCAAATCAGGGGGCTTCAAACGTAAACAACCGTTGGCGAGAGACGTTTCGATAAACGTCGCAACCGTTCTCTCGCCTGAGACAACAGTTTTAAGAAGGCGGAAACCCGGGGAACTGAAACCGAGAGTTTCATGTACATACCTTAAAAACATCAATCTTTAAAATTGAATAATTTGCAATTCTATGTTTTCAAAAGTCAAGAATTTTCAATTATAACTTTTCAAACTTGAAGAATGTTGAATTGTAAAGCTTCAATTAAAATTAAAGAGATTTCAATTGTAAATCTTGAAAATTAAATAATTATAAATTACAAATACAGAATCATCGAAATCGTCCAAATGTAAGAATATTTATTAATTCATATCTAAAATTCAAAAAATTTTAATTGTACCTCTGTAAAATCCTAGAACTTTACATTCCAAGTCTTTAAAATTGAGGAGCTTTTCATTTCAACAATTTACAATGTGTCAATTTTAAGTTTTTCAGTTGAAAATTCTGTAATTTTGATCATTTGATTCAAAATTTCTTCAATTTAGATGACTCGGAATTGAAAACTTGACTTTTGATCTTCAAAATCATCAAAATTCAAGAATTTGTATTCATACATTTTTAACATTGAAGGGTTTTCAATTGTACTTAAAACTTAAACATTGAACTATTACAAATAAAAAAACCTTGGAAACTACATAATTTTAAATTATACACATTACAAAATAAAGTATCTTCACTTGAAAATCTTCAAGATAGACATATTTCAAAAATAAGTTCAAAATTTTATGATTTTAAACTAAAAACATTCAAAACTAAACAAGTTGGCAAATTTTTAATTGGAAATATCTTCAAAATGGATCAATGTTAAAAATGGAAGACATCAGTAAGACATAGAATCGCGGAATGTATTTTGGGAACATCTTATTAGGATATAAACAATTTAAAAATCCCTCAACTCAATAATTTTTTTTCTTCCATTGCATGTAATTCCTGTTGAGATAAAGATTATATTTATATAAACATTACAGATTACCGAAAGCCGATTAAAATTAAAATTATAATCAAAATTGTATGAAAGCCGATATAGCTCTTTTATTATTTATTTTAATTTGTGATTATTAATTATATTTTATAATACTTTGAATTGAAGCATATTTTAATTTTATAATAAGACAATTGAAATAAGAAATATGTTTCTTCTATTATTAACTAATTAATAATTTGAAATAATTTCGAATTTAGTAAGATTCGTGAAATTCTGTTCCCGCTTATACTTTCAACCGATTTTGAATTTTTTTAACGGAAACTAAATAAATTCCTAAGAGATCTGTGCGAGCCGATTAAAAAAAAAAGTTCATACATTTTTTTATTTCAGTATGAACTCTGCAGACAATAAAATTTTTAAGTTTCTGACGCGTTATAAATGCAGATTCATAAAATACTAATTGAGTTTTTCAAATAAATTAATAATTTGTTATCAACAATTGTATTTCAAATATACTTTCAAATATATACTATACTCAGCTGGAATACTTCTTGAACAATTGTATTGCCATAAACAGCAGTCTGAGATTTTGTAATGATTTTGAATATTTATAAAGTGTCTTTTGTCTTCAATACAATTAGAGTCATGTACAAGCGTTATAAAGACAAACAGAAGTATATTATTGCGATAAATAAATAATATTATTAAATGCAGAGTTTGAGCAATTTTTGAAAGTTCGAGTTACTTTTTGGAAATTTTTTCCAAATGGTTTTCCAGTGACATTCCGAAGAAGTACACGTACATTTCACGGAAAATGCAATTACTATAAACAAATGGCATAAACGCTATAAACAAATGGCATAAACAAATTCGCTGTTTGTGGAATTTTTGAAAGTTTAAGGTACTTTTGTTGGAAACGTGTTTCAGTTGGTTTACCAGTGATATTACGGAGCAGTATATTGACATTTTATGATAAATGTGATTGTTCTAAACAAACAGCATAAACAATTTGCTGATTGTGCAATTTTTTAAAGTTCAATGTTCTGAGAGGTACGTTTTAAGTATAAGTTTGCGTAATGTGAGAGGTCGATTACGGTGGACGGTGGTCAGTTACGACAACAAGCTTTTCCTATTTCAATGGGTCATCGAGCTTTGATTTTTTGCCCTCTTAGTAAATCGAGTTAATTTCCTGTGTTGGAATTCAATTAAAGGCGTGCACACTCCGTCAAAGTCTTAAGGGAACTGCACGTGGACTATATTAGGTTAGGTCTACCTACCTACCTACTTTCAGAAATCCTGCGCTAACGAGCAACGAACTTATACGAATGGCAATGTGTGCTCCGCTTTCCATCGAAGATGTCGCGCTGCCCCATATCTGCCAAATTGTCGCGAATCCGCCACATGACGCATATAAGTCACCAATGCCTTTTTCGAGTTACTTAAAGATTTATTACCCGACACACATGTCTTCGTGGGTGGACGGGTGGTGCTCTTTCGCTTTTAACCGTGGCCAAGAAACCCACCGCGCGTGACGAGAAATTGGTGGTCATTGTTAAAGAAGAAAAAAAAGGAAAATAATTCATGCATTCAAGGTTTCAAGTACAGTCAAATTTCGCGAATTGAAGTTGCTTCACTTCTGAATTGTTACTATTGATTAGAGAATTTCTTTTAGTTCAAGGGAGCGCCCACACGGAGAAAAATGGATAGTCAAGCATGGAGTGTCGAAATTTAAATGGTCAGTTTGATTTTCTAGAAAGTACCAAGTACCATCCACAATTTTTCTTCATAGTCAGGCAGACCATAATTGTACAGTCTGATGAATAATCACAGGTTTTACAGACTCATTATATCAGGGCAATAAAATCGGCACTCTGAGATTGTCAATCAGAAGTGTCTGCATCAAGACTTCTACCGAACGCCAAGCGAACACACCCGATACCCGAAATGCATTTTCAAAGCGAATGACGTTAGGCGTCATATTTGCCGATTTACACCAATTTTCAATTAGCTTGAAACAACTGTTGATACTTCATACACGTGTCGGGAGTAGATAAAAGGCGGAGAACATGGTAGAGATTGGGTTAAGTAGTTACTATATTGTTTTCTGAATTTGCTAGTGTTGAAAATGTTTCCATACAGTGCAGTTACACCCTTCATTAGCCTCTCGTGCTCAAAGTAATGTGATTCAAAGTTTTTTTGCATATGCAATCATGTCTCAGGCATATTACTCTTCAAAAATAATTAAGATGCTTCCAGACTTGATGAATTTTATATCAATTTTCATGCCTTTCAGGTTTCGTTAAATCATTTTAATTTCCGTCTCTCTTACTCTCATGAATATATAAATATGCAGGGGAAGGACAACAGATAATAAAATGGACCCTCTGATATGATTAAGTGAACACTCCAAAATAATCAAGCTAAAATTCCTGGGATAATCAGGTTTACACTCCAGTGTGGTCAACTTAGTGAACCTAACCACAAAATTTAGATACTCCACGGATGGCATGCTACACCTTCTAGGAGACTGCCCGATTGTTAAAGCTCAAATACGATCAGCCTGACACTCTTGACGTTCAGGCTGATTAGTCATTTTTCTCGGTACACATATTACGTGATAATGCCGCAAAGGGTTTGTAGCACGTGACACTTCTCTAATCGAAAAATAAAATTTGTTTCCGTGTCGATACATTAAAGGCTACTTTTACCGAAACAAACAAATGCAGTACTCTCTAAGACTGAACCAGTGAAATTTTCACTGGTTGAATCAGTATTTTGAATTATTACTGGTTACCCAGTGATTTTCTCACTTTGACTGGGGGAATCAGTAATAAGTCAACTAAAATAGCGTTACTCACTATACTGGTGACAAGTGATACATTCAACCAGTGATATAGTGCTCCACGCGGGCAAGACATGAACCTCCAGTCGTCTGGTACGCTCGCGTCACCGGTCGGGTCTTGGCATTTTTGGAGTAAAAACGAACCTTATTGTGTACTAATGTTTGTGTTATAAATATTTGGCGCCTGGCTGCAATAACCAGGGGATATAATATCTTTCGCTTGAATATGGGAAGGCCCCTGGCCACTTGCATTTGACTTTGAGCGACGCAACATGTTGACATAACGACGCGGGGTGACAGACAACTTTGCACGTAGCAACTTTGCACGTGCCCAACTGTGCACGTCGGTGGCCGAACGGACAACTATGCACGTCCATCTGTGCACGTCCGAGCCCACAGGAGCCCATCTGTGCACGTCGAAATTTTGACGTGTACAGTTGGCACTTGGACAACTGTGCACGTGCACATGTTGTACTTGAACAACTGTGCACGTGCACAGATGGTACTTGGACAACTGACGTGCACAGTTGGGCACGTGCAAAGTTGCTACGTGCAAAGTTGACCCCATCCCAACGACGCGACGGGCCTTCCCACAATTAGGCGCAAAATATTATTACATCCCATTATATTGCAGCCCAGCCTTCATTTAATGTGGTAAGAGTAGTGTGCGGTTTTTACAAGATAATTTTGCAACTGTTACCACAATAGTGATGAGTGATAAGTGTAATACCTAATCAGCTGACAAACGACAAGGAATACGACCAGATGACTACTGGTAATGAGAAACTAGTGTACCTCACTGATTAAACCAGTGCCGGAATTTCACTGAGTGGACCAGTGAAATCTCACTTATTTCCAGTGAAATCTTACTGGATAAATTAGTTAGAAGTGTGTCACTCGCAATTCACTGGTATCGTGACTGCCTTATGTTCCAACACTGCAGTCTTCATAGCCACGCGAATTTTCAAGAGAACAGTTGAATTTTCGACCAAGAGATAAGACTTTAACAACACAGAAGATAAAAAATGGCGTAGTTAAATTTTCAGTTTGAAAAATTACTTTTCAACAAAAAAATAACTAATTAACAACCACTTGGATCCAAAGGAACAAGACAAATCTTTAAGAAAATAGTTGAATTCTGAACCAAGCAGATGAATTTTCAACCAAAAAATTGGATTTTCAAGCTAAAAAGTGGAATATTTTAGAAAATACTTGACTTTTGAACCAGATAAGAAGAATTTTTGACAAAAGAGGTAATTTTCCATCAAGAAATATGCATTTTCAACGAAATATGTAATTGAATTTTCAACTAAAAAAAAATCAAACAAAAATGGAACCCTCAAATTTCCATTAAAAAAAAAATTAATTTTCATCAGAAAACAACGAATTTCTGAACAGTTAAGATCAACCAAAATACGAATTATTAACACAATTTTCAACAAAATATCAGAATTTTTAGCCAAATAGTTCAATTTTCAACTTATAAAAGGATCAATTTTCAAGCAAAAATGGAATGGTTAAATTTTTAGACAAAACCATTAATTTTTACAACAAAAAAAAACGAAAACCGAAAAAATTATTGTTTTTTTTTTTTATAAAAGTTTTGGTTTTTAACCAAATAATTTGATTTTCTAACAAAGCAGTTGGATTTTCAACCACAAATATTAATTTTGAACATAAAAAGTTAACTTTCACACGATGAGTTTGATTTTGTACCAAATCGTTACAATTTCATGCTAAAATTACGAATTTTCTACGAAACAGTCGAATTTTCAACCCGCAAATACGCATTTCCAACAAAAACATCTTCTTCGACCGAATAGTTGAATTTGACAACTAAAGCGATGAATCTTCAACCAAAAAATTTTTTTTTTACATATTAGTTTAACTTTAAACCGAGTAGTTGATTCTTTTAACAAGAATAAAATTAATTCTCAACTAAACATGGAATAGTTAACATATCAACCAAAAATATTTCAATTTGAAATCAAAAATAGTTGAATTCAACCAAAAAGGACAAATTTTCAATAAAACAGTTGAATTCTTAAGCAAAACAGATTAGATTCCAACAAAAAATGGAATAGTTACATTTTCAGTTAAGAAAATTAATTCTCAACCAAAAAACAACAAATTTTCAGCAAAATAGTTACTTTTGCAACCGAAGAGATGACTTTTTAACTAAAATATTCAATCATCAGAAAAAAATGAATTTTCAAGAAAAGAGTTAATTTAACCAAATAGTTGAATTTTCAACCAAAAAATTACATTTTTTAAACAAGAAGATTAATTTCGTACAGAAAAAGACAAATTAGCACCAAAGTACATGAAGTTTCATCCATTTAAGAAACTAAGAAAGATGACTTTTCCACAAAATAGTTGAATTTTGAAATAATGATGATAAATTTTGAACCTTTACGATTACCCAGATTTAGATCTCAAACTTATTTCTAATGCATTTTCAATAGAAAAGCCTCAAATGCGTAATACAATTCTTTCGTCATTCCTATATATTTTTGCACTGTTTTTTTTAACAGAGAGGTCCTTTAAACATAAGTTGTCGACTAGAAATTGGAGATGTTTAAGACCTATAAAAACATTTTAAAAATTGTAATACGCGAAAATATAAAAACTACGGAAATAAGTTTTTTTAAGTACATTCTACTAACGCACAAGTTGTTATCAATCCACATCAGTTCATAGTTCGATTTCTATCTTTTTTTTTCACCCACCTTAATGTATATAATATACATATATACTACGCCTTCTCATTTTGAGATTTATTAAGAAACCCATGGACTGTTCTATTTTTATCGATTTATTTCTTTTTTTAGGTAGAGCAGTTTCCTTAGGCATACTTTTCCCCTACATTTTGTATTTTAAAAAACTGAAATTTGTCCATACGGTCAATTTCTTAAATCGCTTTACTGAAAAAAATGAGCAGAAAAGTTCCATTGGAAAAAGTAGACTTTGCTAAAAAAAGCATCAAGTAAAAAATTGTGGAACATAGAACTTTAAGGCCTGTTATAAGTTATTTCGATTTCCATGTGAACATTTATTATCTTTTACTCCCTGCTCTGGTTATCTGCATTTCCCGTTTCGTTGAATGTAGCCTGACTCGACCCTAACTCGTACTGTTATTTTGCAGCACAAGGTCTCATTTCATTTCAGGAAGAAAGACGGCATATACCCTTCGATTTATCATATGCCTGCAGCGCCTTTCGATTAAAAGGCTTCGTGGCGAGACACAAGTTGCGGGGGTGTGAGAACCCTCACAGTATAATAATAATCTGCTCTTGTGGATGATCGTATTGTCATTGTCACCCCGAGGCGTAGTCGGGTATCGGTTCGAGGACCAGAATGAAGATCACGTGGCACTTGGAGTGTTAATCCATTTTGAAAGCGTCAAAAAGCAACAAAAAGTGTGATCTTAGACGTGTTTACAAAGCACCGAATTAACTCACCACAGGAATTCGACCCTGAAAATCATGCTAATACAACATAAGTACCGATTTCAGACTTCACAAAAAGACTTAAGTTTTAAATCAAATAGATAGATTTTCAACTGAAATGATACAGTTTCGAACAAAAAATGAATTCTTAACAAAGTAGTTCAACTTTCATCCAAGTATAGTTTAAATTTTTACCAAAAAGATGAATTTTTAACCAAGAAAAATTCTTTTCTTCCAAAGAAGACGAATTTTCAACAAAATACATGAATTTTCAACTAAAAAAGATCATTTTGTAATAGCTGATATTTCAAATAAAAAAGATTTTCCTTTTAAATCAAAAACAGTTGAATTCAACAAAAAAAAAAACGAATTTCAAATAAAATTTTTGAATCCTCAAACAAAATCGATTAATTAAAAAAAAATTAGTTGAATTTTTAACCAAAAAAGATGCATTTTCTACCGTAAAAAACACGAATTTTCAACAAAATAATTGAATTTTTAATAAAATACATAGTTGAATTTTTAACCTACAAATATGAATTTTCATCCATATGGTTGAATTTCCAAACAAACATGACTTCAAACAGAAATAGTTACATTTTCAAACAAATAATGTAAGCTTTTCAACCAAAAAATTAATTCTTTTACTAAACAGTTGAAGTTTGGACAATAAAGTTAACTTTGAACCAAAACAGATGAATTTTCAATTTAAAAAATTGGTTTTTCGATCAAATAGTTTAATTTTTAATCCAAAAGAACGAATTTTTCACCGAAAAAGGCGAATGTACAATAAAACAGTTGACCTTTTTATAAAAAAGATGACTATTAAACAAAATAATTGAATTTTCAACAACAAAATTAAATTTTCAACGAAATTATAGAATTTCTAACCAAAAGAGATCAATTCTGTACCAAAAAGATACTAGTAGACTTTTTGACCAAAAATAATTAGGATTCAAACAAAAATAGATAAATACTATAAATACCAATTTCCAGTGTAAAACACCAACATGACCTAAAATTGTTAAAAAGCTATGAATCTTATCTGAAATATAATGATTTTAGACTTGCTGACCAAGAAGAATTAAGTTTCAACCAAAAATAGCTAGATATGTCAGTGAAAATCGCTAACATATAACCTACAATTGTACAAAAAACTGTTATCTTCTTTGAAATCTAATAATTTTTTACTACAAATACAGATTTATAGTATAAAACGCCAACATAACTTAAAATTCTTGAAAGGTTGTAAATCGTCTTCAAAATAGGATTGTCTTCGTTTAAAATAAACAAGTTTCTGTGAAAAACGTTATTATAACCTGAAGCTGTTCAAACATTATAAATCTTGTTCGAACTTTAATTAACTGATTTTTGATTTAAAATGCTCATTTCCAATGAGAACAAAATCTAGTAAGACTACAAATTCATAGAAATTTGAAGGCTTTTTCAAAACTTTATGATTGTATGTTAAAATTCTTTCAAAAAAATAATAGCTTCCAACGAAAATCACTAACCTAAAACATGTATAATGTAATTTCTAACGTGGATTACGACGTCGTTTCCGACGTGGGATCACACGCAGTTTATGACGTCGTGGCTTAAAACCGAAATTCGATGTAAATAGTTCGTTTAGTATTAAAAAATGCCTTGAATTTTTCTAAAAAGTTCATAGAAACCTGTAAGCATAATCATCAAATTCATAAACATAACGCTGTATCTGTTTCAACTGTACGCCGGATGCGTGTAGTTTTGTCTGCGAACTCCAAGTTCTATTTGACACAAGTTTCATCAGCATGCATATAATTTTCTATTATGAACAATTTAAACTTTTGTAAACTGAACTATGTGAAAATATAGTGTTTGAATTCGAATTATATTGCAATAAAGTGATCAGCAAATTATGTATGCAGAAAACTAAATGTTTATGCACGTTTCTGAATTTGATTTTTATGTGTACATGTTTCTATGAACTTTAATTGGGAAATTTGTGGACCTTTTTCATAAAAAACAAACTATTTACACCAAAAGTTTTACTAAATTGCAACGTATGAGACGACGTTGGAATTCACGTCGGAAACGATATTGTTGACCAATTTTCGACGCAGTTTAAGACTTCGGATCCTACGTCGTGTCCGACGTAATTTCCTATGATGTTTACGACATCAGAATTCTCAATATGGTAGTTTTTTCCGATGCAGAGTTGCCAAGCAAAAAAATACAATACCAGTTAAAACAATAAGCGTGTTCTGCTACAGTAAAAAAATGCCGCATTATGCCATGGTCTTTCTGCCCTCCAGTGTAAATAAAGGATTGCTTTTAGTGTGGTTGTTCACTCTCTGTAGTGTTTTTACCCACTCTTGTAATAAAAAAAAGTTTGAGGTTTTTCGGCTGATTATAAAGTATACGATATTTTAATGTGAGTAAAAGGGTGAAATTATGAAATACATGAATAACCTTTTCGCTGCCTACTTTCTTCGTGCTTTGCTAGAAAGTAAAAAAATAAATTAGAATAGTAGCAATATATCTTCCTTCTTCCTATGACACGCCTCTTTGTAAGCCGTGACTCTTAACTGCGTTTACCTATCAGTTCCATCTACACTTCTGCAATTCCGAGGCGCATTAAGCGTGTTCACTGCAGATTTCTGTGTTACCGCACAGCGAAAGCAGAATTACTACAATATTAAAACTTTGCAAATCACTTAACCTTTTGTGCTAAGCGACGCATACTTTTCCTTCATCCTGACCATATTAGAGTATTAAACAAAGGTCCAATGACGAAACTCCACGCATTTTATCATTACTGCTGTGACAATGTACACATAAGTTGAAAACTGGAAGTATGCAAGTAGCCCCTTTTTATTAATAATTACTTCAATACGAAGAAGAAACAGCGGAGAGACTTTCCTCTTCCCTTGTTAGATAAATCATTTTAATTTACTCACCCTTTCTGTTGTAATCCGCTTTACTTCCTCGAGCAAGTTGGCGGCAGGTGACAAGTAGCTTTTTACGAAGTTCTCCAGATTTCCGTGATATGCACACACAAGAATATCCCGCGCTTGTCTTGTTAGAAGATCGAGCACATCTTCTCCGTAAATTGGACCCAAAAAAGTCCGCACTAAAGAGGCTGCATCAGCACGAGTCTGAAACGTTATACAATTTTTTTGTAAGAGAATATAATTTCTTCATAACTTGAATAATGTCTGGTCTTGAATTACAATTTTAGTTGCCTTCTCAAAAAACATGCAAAGATACAACTTCTGGAATCAATAGTCCTGCGTATGTACACTAGACATTGTAAGACCCAAAGGTATGAGGTCTGTCCGGAAAGTATCCGACCTTATGATCTATATTTGTACCTAGTTTTGCTATTGTCAAAGCCAGGCATTTGCCACACGCAATCGCGTAAACGTCTAACCAAATACGTGTTGCATTTCAGAATGACGGAACACAGAGAACAAAGAGTGTGCATTATATTTTGCCAAAAACTTGGACATTCATGTTCGGAAACCATCTTTATGATTCGTGCACGTTTATGTCCTTACGTGAAGGTTTATACGAGGGTGGTCCTTTGTATCTACGTATAATAAATTTTTTACAGTTAAAATTATTCAATCCTGGTCGAATGGAGTGTACTAACTTTTTTAAAGTTTGTTTAAAAATATTTCAAAGGCTATTTTTATGAAAATATTCCTTCCAAATTAGTATAAATATAAGAAAATCTTTCTTCAAATTTATTTTGCTTCCTCATAGAGAAAGCTTGAATTCATTCAATTTAACTTTCGTCAGTTGATAAATGTCTAATAGAATGTTCTGAACCTTGTATTAGATATTTACATTTTGTGTGTGTGTATGTGTAGCGGGCCTAAAGTTTTATATAGCGGGCGTAAAGTTTCATGTCGGCCCGGCGGCGGAGTGCGCATGTCCGAACGTCACTGGGCTGGAAGCGGCCACATTACGCCTGCTTCACGTGCATGCAATGGCGCGTTTTTAAGGGGGTCGAACAAAAAGAGATTTTCATATATCTATAATAATTTGAAAGGAATTTAATCAAAAGGATTTCATCAAAATAATATTTGAAATATTTTTAAACTAACTTTAAGAAAGTTAGTACGCTCCATTCCACCAGAATTGAATAATTTTAACTGTTAAAAATTTATTATACGTAGATATAAAGGATCACCCTCGTATAACCCTTACGTTAGGACATAAACGTGCACAGTTGGGCAAGTGACATCTGTGCACGCGCACAGTTAGGTAAGTTCCATCTGTGCACGTGCACAGTCGGGGAAGTTCCATCTGTGCACTTGCTAACTGTCCACGTGCACATATGCACAGTCGGGCAAGTTCCATCTGTGCACGAACAAGTCCACAGGAGCCCATCTGTGCACGTCGAAATTTCGACTTGGACAACTTTGCACGTGCACAGATGGTGCTTGGACAACTGTGCACGTCAAAATTTCAACGTGCACAGACGGCACGTGCACAATTGTCCGTCTGGCCACCGACGTGCACAGTTGGGCATGTGCAAAGTTGCTACGTGCAAAGTTGACCCTATCCCACTTTGAGGAGTGCTTCCGAAAGAGGGTGGATCGTGGGAAGAAGGTTCTGACTTCCAAAGAGGAGTGATTTGAAGGCGATATCATCGCAATTGGCCAAAATTAACTCTTAATGTTGGTACACCACAAGGTCGGATATTTTCCGGACTGACCTCGTACTTTAAAAAAACAAAAAAAATAGGGACAGTACACATTTTCTGTCGAGCTTACAGAATTTACATTAATTATTATTAATTCTCGGTATCATTAATTATCAGTATTTTTAATCATTAGTATTATTAATTATCTGGAATCAAGATTGATAAATCGATTTTTAACTATACTATAATCTTCGTAAGCATAAAATTAACAATTTCAACCCGAATTATGAATAATTAAAATAATTATTTTCGAGTTAACAGAATCCATTTCAAATCAGGCAGGTTCTACACTCGAAGTTGCAGAATCTCTCGGGAACAAAATATGTTGTTTTTTTAGAGGAAATTAGGCGATACGTATTTTTTCGATTTCTGAAAAAAAATTTTTTTTACAGAGTTATGTGTATTTGTGTATATGTGAATTTGTACTATCATAAGGAAAATACCTTGTGAGTTTAATGCGGGCTAAATAACTTTTTTGGGCAGGAGAATTTTTTTTCATAAAATCGAATTTTTGCATTTTTCTTGAAAACAACAACAGATAAAAAAATTGTTGATAAAATAGTTTGCACATTTAAAAAAGTTCTACAAAAAGTTCTCTTACGCATTTATGATATCTTGTACCATTTCCGAGAAAAATGAAAAAATTGAATTTTCATAAACAAAAATTGTCTTCATTCCTGGCTTGTGGAAATACCCACCATTTTTGTTAAATATTAATCCAGGTAGTATTTATTTTTTAAACTGGTCAAAGGTTATACGAGTTGTAAGAAAAAATTGCGGGTTTTTTGAAAAACAAAGCCCAAAATTCAAATACGCATAACTCTGTAAAAAATTTGTTTTTCAGAAATCGCAAGAATACGTATCGTCTAATTTCCTCTAAAAAACAACATATTCTGTCCCCGAGAGATTCTGCAACTTCAAGTGTAGAACCTGCCTGATTTGAAATGGATTCGGTCAGTTTTATGCTGAAATTACAATGCAGCGTGACCGGACAAAAAACTTGTGGGACAGACTGATCTTCAAAATTCTCAGCTCCAAAATATTGAACTCTACTGTTGATTTTTATGTTTTTCAACTCAATATACATTTAAGTGACATTTGTGAATCTTTGAATAATAAAAAAAAATGCTGTCAATATTATTTTGCAATTTTTAATTTGTGATTTGGGACAGGTGCGTGACAATACATTTTATCGAAAATATTGAACTGAAATCTCTTAAATTTTAAAAGCTTGAAATTTAATTATTATACCTAAAATTGGATCAGGCTTCACTGCAGTTTGCAATAAAATATTCAATTTTCAGAATAGAAATAAAATAAAATCGTGCTTCCAAGGTATTAAGTTTCTGAATACGCTTAAACAAAGTTTGATGTTAAGAAAGTTAGCCAATTCCGAGAAAATCGACCGAACATTTTGAGATTAACATTTCATGGGTATTCATAATCGGATTTGGACAGCGATTACAAAACGAATTTTCAATATTTTTCAAAAATAAAAATATGGTGCCGAGATATGGGGATGCTACATGAGAATAATATATATTGTAACCTGCGAGTTACGGGGGTAGTCTGAGCTTAGGCAAAATAGTGACTCCTGAGTGATATAGAGAAAGAATTGCATCACTCACGATGAACCGTAGAGCGCCGACTCGAACTCTCCCACTCGAGCGGTGTCACGTAAGCGAGAGAGGGTGAGGAGGAAGCAGCAAATATAAAAAGAGCTTCCCCGTCGAAAATCGACATTCTGAAATCTTGTGCCCAAACTGCCAGGATCTCAGGGTGAACCTCTCGTGGGAAGGTCAGAGGATTGTATTCTCTCTTGCCTTGCCACGTATCTCACCCAACCTTCCAAAATCGAAGCGTTCTGAGCAAGAGTTAAAGTCGATTGTATTGTCTTAAAACTGTTCAGACAGAACCTTCAATTTTGGTGACTGTGTTCTTGGAATTTTCGGTCGAAGTCGACGAATATTTTCCGCTGCGAAATTCGGTACTCGTGATTCTTCAATAGAATCACTTTGAGAATTTTATTTTAGCCTTAAAAGCCTAACGCGATATTTATGAGCCATTCGAAGACTCTATTATTTAATCATTGAGCAAAGCGGAGGTTACACCAAAGCCCAAGGTCAATGACAGTTAAGTAATACAGTCTATGAGAGTTCGGAATTGTATCCCAACCATTTAAGGTCAAAAAAAGAGGAGTTGTACTGCTCGAAACTTTGGCCGCTAAAATCCTTGGCATACAAATCTTAACTGAAGATAAATATCGAGACTTGGCAAAAGGACTTGAGGATATAAATCCTTCTCTTAACAGAAGACAGGCTGCTCTCACTCATCCTCTCTCTCTTTAATCTCTCTCTCTCAAATAGGAGACAATACCTGAGGCACGGACGCTCCCCAGCCCAGGCGGTAGGGACTAGGTGTGCTCTTATAGCACTTTGAGGGATTAGGGGATTACACCTGAGTGGTAGAATATAAAAATATCCAAAGACATTCTAATTAAAGTTATTAGGATTATCTTTTGTAATTTAGTTAATAGATTTGCAATATTTTGACTTATAGGTTTCATTGGCAAAATAATACGCCACTCAGGTGCCTTTCCTCTGTGAAAGGTGTCACTAGAGTAAAGCTTAGTTTAACATCGCAACCATATGAATTATTTTAAAGAATAAAGTGAAGCCTCTAGAGAACCTCGAACATCATATAGGAAAGGCAGATCTGTAGTGCTACTAGCTTAGCCTGAGAATAAGAAAAAAATCAAGAAAAGAAACCAAAAATAAAATGAATTAAATTAAAGTTTTAAGAACTAGTTTTTAGAATTCAGTTTCTTTAGATTGCTCAATTGTAAGAGTGATAGTAGAATAGAAAACGAAAATAAGAGAGAGGAAAATAGGGAGAAATATAATCGAACTATTCGCTTATTTCATTTTGGTGCGTTCAAGTACCACGATTATTAACATCGTATAGGATTTATATGAACATGTAAAAAGAATTATTATACTGTATTATTGATTTTTATTATGTGCTTTGAATTAAATATGTTATTTAGCTAGAAACTAGGGACCTGTATTGTATAAATAGCGTAGCGCAGGCATAAGAGAATTTTTATTTTATTTTTAGACTTTTTATCGTAACCAGAAATCTCATTCTTTCTCCATAGAAGCCTCATTTATATATTCATTTCTTATCTTTTCCTGTCGTAATTAATTAATTAAGTATTAATTAGGACGATTTAGTTAACAAAGCCAATCAAGCGAAAGATCGGCAGTTACAATATATATATATATATATATATATATATAATTTATATAATTAAAAAAAAAAGTTAAACAACCACCGCAGGGTACCACTAAGAGCAACTGCCATCTAGAAAAAAAAATGTCAATAGCCCCCAGTAGAACCACGGTAAAATACACCTATGGCCACGTCTCACATCCGTGAGATGGGTGGTCACAGGGCACGACGAAATCACAACGACAGGCCGGCGAAACCCTCCTGTGTTTTGAGGACACGAAGCGACCCAAGGATGACAGCTTTCTGCATCCATCTCGCAAGTGCCTTGGCATATTTTTGGCACGCGGGTAAGGCTTTAAGGTTACGAACCAGTGATAATTTCGCACTTCCGAGAGCACCTATCACAAGGACAATTACTCGCACCGAATATTTTGGGTAAAGTCGTTGCAGCTCTCTTTTAAGGTCTTGATACCTCTCCTCTTTTTCTTTCTCCTTTGCAGTGATGTTGTATTCGGACGGAGCCGAGAATTCGATCACGAATATAGTTCGTTTCTCGAAGTCTTGGAGAACAATATCAGGCCTCGAGTACGCAACGGAGACTGCTGCCCGAAAATCGTAGCTCCAGAAAATCTGGCACTTCTCGTTTCGGACAATTGACTCTATATCCCTTGGAGCGTTCGGCAGGGCAGGGTCGCGACCAACGCCGTACGAGCGAGAAAGGTGGTAATAAAGTACTCTTAGGGCCGCATTATGTCTATAGATATACGTTGTTCCTGCGTGGGTCGGACACCCCGATAGTATGTGTTCTAGGTACTCATCGTGTGCATGACACGCTCTGCACCTATCACTGGGAACTTCTTGACATAAAATGCGGTGACGGTATGCTAAGGTGGAGATGACACCGTCCTGGCATGCGAAAATAAAGCCCTCTGTACCTGAATTGAGCCCTGATGATTTGAGGAAAGCAAAAGTTTGCTCCTTCGACAAGGACTGTTTTTCTACATTTCTGTGAAAGTTTCCGTGCATTTGCTTGTCGAGTAGCTCTTGGTGAAATTTTCCAACCTCTGCTTTCTTTACTTCGGCTTTTAGACGTGAAGCATCTAGATGGAGTAATGCACTTTCCTCACTTCTGATGTTAAAATTCAGGCCAAGGGTCTCGGCAGCTTGCTCCGCGGCTTTGCAAAGGAATGCTCCTTCACCAATCATCTCGTGGTTTCTGACCATCTTTAGTAGAGGATCTCTGCCATTCGCAACGATGTAAGCTGTACTTAAAACAATTCGGTTATGAAGACACTGGAGATTCAGAAGTCTGCGTCCGCAATGACGGCGTGAAATGTATAATGGCGGAACTGACGAATTGATACGCAAGCTTTTATGCATATGCATGATCTTACACGTGGAGACATCAAGGGCCTTAAGCTCGTTCTTCGACCATTGAACCACCCCGAACGAGTAGAGTAGAACCTGGACGGCAAGCATGTTAGTCGCAGATACCTTGTTCAACGCCGACAGATTGGAAGACCAAATCTGTCGAAGAAGATGTTTGTGTCTGCTTCGGAGAGACTCCTTCACTGATGTGACGTCCTGAATGTGGCTTTGAGGTATGCCCAGGTATGTATAGGTCTCTTCAGTATTAAGATATCTAATAATTCTCATATGCACAGGCTCAGGGTCCTTGGGAACGCCAGTAATCTTTCCTTTCTTCAATTGAATTTTAGCACACTTGTCCAAACCAAAGTCCATCCCAATCTCTCCTGTGTAGTTCTTGTCGATATTTATAGCAGCTTCAAGTTTGCTTTTACCAGCGGCATAGATCTTCAGGTCATCCATATAAAATACATGAGTGACCTTATGCTCACGCTGATTAGTGTTGCCACAGAGGTACCCAGGAGAATTTCGTAGTGCGAGAGATAGAGGCAGAAGTTTGATGCAAAAAAGCAAAGGGCTCATACTATCCCCTTGAAAGACGCCCCTCTGGAAGGTGACGTTGTTCGTCGTCAGACGATAATTCCTAGATGAGATGGTAAATCTAGTTTTCCAAAGAGGCATCAATCTCTATGCATCTCACTAGGTGTGGATGTACCTTCAAGCTTTCCAACAGACAGATGATAAGTCTATGAGAGGTTGAATCGAAAGCTTTCCGGTAGTCAATCCAGGCCATCGACATGACGCGCTGATATATATATATATATATATATATATATTACAGGCAAAGTCTGAAGTGCCTAGGCCATCCGCGAATTGCCTGAGCGGTGTCAGGCAAAGTCCGAAGTAGCACCTTCACTTCGGACTCTGCCTAGGAAAATCGCGAAGTGCCCTACAGGCGCAGGCAAAGTCCGGAGTAAGAATAAAACCTTTGGAGTTTACTTTTTCCGCTGCACAGTGCGCTGGGTCGGGAATTTACTATTCAAAATAGTTTACAGGTCGCATTTGTGAATGGATTTAAACGTTTCTGTTTTTAGAAATGATCAGCAGTAAATTTGTAAGAAAGCTTATGCAGTATATTTATTAATTTTTGTTTCAGTAGAATTATTTATTCAACGCAAGTTTTTTTCTCTAAAGAAAATAAAAAATAATCTCGATATGTATCATATTTAACTTACATGTACTTAGAAAACATAAATAATTCATTTGTAATATTTCTATTGTTCATTAGTGTAAATAATTTCCGAATTCAAGCCTTTTCAGGAAAACCCGATTATTTAAAGCGTATTTACGGACTATATATATCATACAAGTGACCAGTCTATTATTTGTAATGATTTGATTATTAATAACACTAATAACAACAATAATCTGCTCGGTGGGTTCCTGTCACCACTACGCAGCGCGTCCTCGGGTTGCGGATAGAGGAACGGCCCGTTAGGCTGAACAGCCCCTCAGGTTAGCTGCGAATACAAGAATAAGCAGCCGCGGACAGCCGATAGGAACCAGTCGTGGGTGTGGTGAGCCCAGCCTAAGATGTTGGCCTAGCACTGCCTAGCACTGGTAGAAAACACGATGACCATGGTTTGGGAGGACCCACCCATTCACGTTCATACGCAATGAGGGGGTCCTGGCAGGCCGAGGTGTAGCGTGTATCCACCTAGAAACACTACCCGAACCAAAACTAAAAATCTTGTAAGGGAAAAATCCTGCTGCCCATTGGACACCGCAGCGATGACACTGCCCGCAAGGGATGTGTGGAATGATTCGCCTGTATAGGGCCAAAGGGGTACTGATGCCAGTATTGGCGCGCTGCCTTGCAGGGGGACGTTAGGATACGAGGATGAAACTGTAATGTGTCTGACAACAAGTTGACATGGTCCTTGTCAGGGTCGGAAAGCTCCCATACTTAGACCTAGGAAGGTATGGGGGTTATCACTCCTGGGACAGTGGACTCACCTACGATCGGAATAGGATCCTAACGTGCGGATTATCTTGAAACTACCATGGCTAACTTGCAAAAACAAAAAACTACAGTTAAAGATCTAAGGGTGGGAACTCTAAACGTGCGTAGTCTATATACTGGCGGATTTAGCGAACTCATTAAGATAGCAAATGATTACAGAACTGACTTAATAGCACTTCAAGAAACCTGCTGGACGGGAGATTTCGGGTCAATTTCTAAGGATAACTATACTTTTCACTTCGGGGGAGCTAAGGGGCGCACACTGGAGACCGGTTTTCTTATTAATAAACGAATTTCGCAAGCGGTTGTCGACATGCAATTCATTAACGATCGGTTATCATACATTGTACTGAAGGGTATTTTCAGCAAACAGGTATTAATCAACGTGCACTGCCCCACCGAGTACAAAGACGAAGACACTAAAGATCTCTTTTACGAAACAATCGAGCAGGTTTTTGACACGTTCTCAACTTTTGACGCAAAAATAGTATTGGGAGATTTCAACGCGAAAATTGGAAAAGAACCGATGTATAGGCCTACAATAGGATCAGAAAGTTTGCATGACGTCAGTAATGATAATGGAACTAGAGTAATAAACTTTGCAGCTTCAAAGAACTTCGTTGTCAAAAGCACATATGGGGCATAATTTCTGAAGTGTACCCACCTCAAAAATGAAAGTTGTCCGATCGGGCTAAAAATTGGCCTAATTGTAGTCCTATGAGATAGTACTCCTCACACCAAAAATTAATTCATTTTGATGATTATTTATCAAAGTGGAGGGGGTACAATTTATAGGGTTTTCAAGCAAAGCCTTACTTTCAAACGTTTGTAACTTTTGTCCTGTTGCCTGTAACAAAATTTCACGTTCAGTATTTTCGATAGATTTTTTCACAAACTTTCTGTTTGTGATAACGATTTTCAAAAAAAGTCAAAATTTCACCCGAATTTTTGAAAATCAAAAATAAATTTGACTTTTTTTCAAATTGCGGCAATTTTTTTTTTCTTCAAAATAGTTTTAAAAGAAAGCTGAGATTTTTTCCTATGAGACCTCCAATTTTCAGAGTGGCAAATTCATTCGTCTTTGAGTAATAGAACGATACGTAAACAAGATGCCGTGATAGGGTGAGTGGCGCGCGATTTCCCTCAGTGCGCTCACGCCGAGGATCTTTGTGCAACGCTTCAGTGCCAGTTTTTTAACTTAAGTAATATTATATGCTACTAGAATAACTGCTCTCTGCATTGCCAGGATGAACTAACAAGGCCTGCATTACGGGCAGTGTAAAATTGATTGGGAATATGCTTTATAAATTATAAGTGAGAATATACATCTTTTGAATTTACTCGAGCATTTTTCACTTTCTACTTCTGCCACTAGATGGCTGTCATCCAGTAGATGGTTGTGATTCTCACAAGAGAAGATAATTTTCAACAGTATAAGATACTTGAATTTAATATTCGTATTTTACTCGCAGATTTTATCTGAAATTGAGTTTATCAAAGCAGGTTTGTACTTAAAATTATTTTATTCTTTTTTCCCCCATTCTTATTCTCCATTATCTATTATTCCTAAAATTGTATTTCTGGAAATATCGTCTTTGGTTATTCTTATCTAAGATTCTCTTCGAATTTGAAAACAATACTTTTTGCACGATGCCCTCTGAAAAAGTGATTAAAATTTGGAAGAGTAGATGTATTAATCCTTTTCAAAAAGTGCGGCATAAATCAACTAAGCTTAAACTCCGTTGTGTTTCCCAGGACTTGCGTTCGAAATTCCCTACATTTCCAGAAGGAGCTCCAATTTGCAGTTCATGTAGATAACAACTCATCAACTCAGCGGGAATATCATCCTTGAACTCTGGAAATGTTGCAGAGCCTTCTGGTAGAGATCAGGTAGATACTGAGGACCATGGAATGATTTCTGACGATGATGAAGATCAGCTCTATGACATCGAAGAAGATTTAGATGTCTTAGACACCAAGTTGCAGTGTGAAAACAAATATCATGAAGCTGGTGTTGAAGTACTTGGTCAAATCATCGAAAAATTCAATGCCTCTAAAGATCTTGAAGAACAATTTCAACTTCTTTCGCTTGCCCCAAAATCTTGGGGACGAAGAAAATTGATGCAGGTGTTCAATACATCAGAGCGAAAAGCAAGGAACGTCAAAAAATTAGTTGCGGAGCATGGAATTCTGACGCTTCCGAATCCAAAAAGAGGAAGAGCATTGACACCTGAAACTGAAACTATAGGTTACTACTGTGTAACCTCAACGAGTTATATGCTCAATTCACGTCAGAATACGTAGGCCTGAAGATCAGCATTTCGAAATTCACAAAACTCAGACCTCGTCATTGTGTTCTAGCAGGAAGTAGTGGCACACATAATGTGTGCGTTTGCGTGCATCACGAGAATGTCAAGTTGATGTTGAATGAAATAAATATTCAACATTTAACAAAGGATACTGACATGGTGCTCACAAATTATCACGACTGCCTGCATGCTATTGTATGTCCTGACTCTTCAAGTTCCTGTCATTTAGGAAAGTGTGAAAACTGTCCAGGTACTGCAAACTTGAAAGATAACATCACAAAAGCTTTTGATGAACATTGTATTAATGAAGTGAGGTTTGAAATTTGGCTACAGACCGACAGATGTACTCTAAAGACTCTGGTAATGGATACTGATGAATTCGCAGATGATTTCTGTGAGAGGCTGTTGAAATTAAAAACTCATCACTTCATTTCAAAGGAGCAATCATCTTTTTTTCAAAAACCTGAAGGAAAATTTATTGCCTGGGGAGTTTTTGATTTGCTTCGATTTCGCTGAGAATTACGCCTTCATAATTCAGAATGCAGCGCAATCATTCCACTGGAATAACGACCGAGCTACAATATTCACTGTCGTGATTTATTATAAAACAGATGGAGAGCTCAAGCACGTAAGCATGGCAATCATATCTGATAACTTAGCTCATGACACGGTGGCTGTTCACGAGTATCAGAAGATAATAGTAGATTACTTGAAAACTCATTTCAGGCCAAAGAAAATCTACTATTTCACTGATGGTGCAGGGCAACATTTTAAAAATAAGAGTAGCTTTATTAATCTCCAAGCCCATGAAGAAGATTTTGGTATCCAAGCTGAATGGCACTTCCATGGTACATCTCACGGTAAGGGTGCATGTGATGGTATTGGAGCGAATATAAAGAGACAAGCAGCACGATCAAGCTTACAATGTTCTCCGAAACATCACATACTCACTCCCCATGCTTTTTTTCAGTGGGCAAAGAGTAACTGTAAGGAAACCGAAATTTTTTTCAGCAGCAAAGAAAATCATGCCTTAGCCACCGAGTTACTGAAAGCCAGATTTGACAAAGCTGTCACGATACCAGGTACATTACAGTACCACGCTTTCATTCCCACTCAAGATGGAAAACTTCAACTCAAGAAGTTTTCTTCGTCTGAGAAATACGACATCTTCTCGAATGGCAAAAAACAGAAACCGCAAAAGAGGCCTGCAAAGAAAACAACTGTTGAAACTATCGCCAAAAAATCGAACAGGAAGACACATAATATTACCATATAATATTACTTAACTTTAAAAAGTGGCTCCTAAGCGTTGCACAAAGATCCTCGGCTTGAGCGCACTAGGGGCAATAGCGCGATACGCCTTATCACGGAATCTTGTTTACGTATCGTTCTATTACTCGAAGACGAATAAATTTGCCACTCTGAAAATTGGAGGTCTCATAGGAAAAAATCTCAGCTTTCTTTTAAAACTATTTTGAAGAAAAAAAAAAGTGCCGCAATTTGAAAAAAAGTCAAATTTATTTTTGATTTTCGAAAATTCGGGTCAAATTTTGACTTTTTTTGGAAATAGTTATCATCACCAGAAATTTTGTGAAAAAATCTATCGAAAATATTCGAGGTGAAATTTTGTTTCAGGCAACAGGACAAAAGTTACAAACGTTTGAAAGTAAGGCTTTGCTTGAAAACCCCGTAAATTGTACCCCCTCCACTTTGAGAAATAATCATCAAAATAAATTAATTTTTGGGGTGAGGAGTACTATCTAATAGGACTACAATTAGGCCAATTTTTAGCCCGATCGGACAACTTTCATTTTTGAGGTGGGTACACTTCAGAAATTATGCCCCATATTTCAAGCATAAAAATATACATAAGGCCACCTGGAGATCACCGGATGGTAACACTCACAATCAGATTGATCACGTTCTAATTGACAGAAGACGTCATACAAACATTCTCGATATAAGATCGTATAGGGGAGCGGATTTAAATTCAGACCATTTTCTCGTGATAGTAAAACTAAGATCTAGGCTAGCGATCAGTAAGAAAACAAGCCGCACAGAGCCAACAGTTCGTTTCAATATAGATAAGTTCAAAACAGCAACATAAACATTAAGTTATCAAGTTGAGATTTCTAATAGCTTTGACGCTCTCCAAGAACAGAGAGACGATAACAATAATTACGAGGAGGACCCGGAAACCCTATGGAGCAATATAAAAAAGGCGGTAAAGACAGCCGCGAAACTTACGATAGGTTTAAAGAAAGTAACAAAAAGCAAACCATGGTATGACGAAGAGTGCAAACTCGGGTTTGAAAAACGTCGGAAGGCCAGACTAAGTAGTTTACAAAATAAGTGCGATCAAACACATAAGAAGTATCTCGAGATTAGTAAAAGTACAAATAGGCTCTATAGATCCAAGAAAAGGGAGTGGGAAAAGAATAAAATACTAGCAATAGAAACGCATAATAAACAGAACAACCCGCGCGAGATGTACAGGGGAATCAATTTTGTAAGGAAAGGCTTTCAAAGTAGAACGGAAGTAATGAGGGACGAAAATGGCAACCTAGTAGCCGACGCGACAGAGACTGAATTTATGAAAAGAATATTTCGATAAACTATTAAATGTACGCGAAGCCCCCGTTGAAGGTAATCTCGGCGAAATCCACACTGCTGATCTACTAATTGATGATCCTACTGACATAGAAATAGAGATGGCCATAAAGAAGTTGAAAAATAACAAAGCCGCGGGCATCGACGACCTACCGGCTGAACTGATAAAAAATGGAGGCCCTTGCCTCAAATGACAAATTTGTAAATTAATACGCACAGTTTGGAAAACAGAACGCATTCCAGAGGAATGGAATGACTCTATTGTTATTCCTATCTTTAAAAAAGGCGATGAAATGAACTGTAACAATTATCGGGGAATTTCACTTGTGTCGTCGTGTTATAAGATCCTGTCTAATGTAATCTTAGGTAGGCTAACTCCTTTCGCCGAGGAAATCATTGGGGATTACCAGTGTGGATTCCGCCGAAACCGATCTACAAGCGATCAAATGTTCACAATTAGACAGCTGCTAGAAAAAAAATGGGAATTTAATGAAGCAGTGCATCAGCTATTTATCGATTTTAAAAAAGCTTACGACTCTATTATACGCGCGCGAATGTACTGGATCCTAGAGTTCTTGGGTGTGCCAAGAAAATTGGTTAGACTTATCGAAATTTGCTTAAGCGGCAGTAGGGGAAGAATACGCGTAAACGGAAGGTTATCTGAAGAGTTTTCGATGCGCGATGGTCTGAAACAGGGCGATGCACTTTCGTGCGTCCTTTTTAACTTAGTTTTAGAATACGTGGTTAGGCAAGTGCAGGCGAATCCGACCGGTGCTACCCTCAATGGGGTAATACGAATTCTTGGATATGCGGATGATCTTGACATACTAGGGGATGATAAAGAAACAGTAGCTAAAAATGCAGAAATCTTGATCACAAAAGCCAAAGATATTGGCTTGGAGGTTAGCGAAACGAAAACAAAATATATGACCGTCGTCAGATTTGAACAAAGTAATCAAGACGGGGATCTAACAGCCGGAAATATGAAATTCGAAAAGGTTAGCGAGTTTAAATACCTCGGGTCAATTAAGATTAAAACGGAAATCAACGCGCGACTGCACGCTGGCAATGGGTGCTACTATGCAGCAAACACACTATTAAAATCGCGATTGCTATCTAGAAACATCAAAGTAAGAATCTACAAAACAATAATAATGCCGGTCGTCATGTACGGGTGCGAAACGTGGGCGCTGACGAAAGGAGAGGAGAATAGGTTTAGAGTTCTTGAGAATAAGGTACTTAGAAAAATCTATGGTCCAAAAAGGGACGAAGAGACCGGCGAATGGAGAAAACTGCATAATGATGAGCTGCATGCTCTCTACGGGTCAGCAAATATTAATAGAGTAATGAAAGCACGTAAACTAAGATGGGCGGGGCATGTAGCAAGAATGGGAAATGAAAGAACAGTGGCGCAAGTTTTAAGAGGGAAACCGATTGGTAAGAGACCCTTAGGCAGACCGAGAAACAGATAGGAGAAAAATGTAAGGGATGATTTAAAAGAACTAGGACATGATTACTTAAACTGGATGGAGGATGCACAGGATAGAGATGTGTGGCGGTCTCGGGTAGATGAGGCAATGAACTTTCGAGTTCGAACTGCTAATCTATAATAATAATAACAACAATAATATAATAATACAATGATAAGACAACATTATACAATAATTATTAATATAAATAAATTAATAATGAATTATTATAAATTATTTATTATTATTATTATTAATATTATTATTAATTAATTAATATAACAATTATTCAAAAAATAAAAAAATCCAAAACTAACCAAAAATGCCTTCGACATATTGGGCTGTAACCATCTTAAGCCCTGGACATTAATTGTCAACAATAATAATAATAATAAAAATAATATGATATAATAATATAATAACAGTTAGATTAATGATGGTGTTTTAAGCGATGTTGTTTGTCTGAGTGATATAAATTTATAATAATATAATATAGGTATTTTTTGACGTACTTCAGACCAAATAAAAATTATTATTATATATTAATAAAAATTTATTTGGTCTAAAGTACGTCAAAAAATACCTATATTATATTATTATAGATATAATAACAATAATTAGCAAATAAAAAATCAGTCTTTGATTGAATATCTGGTTTTTGAATGGTTTATAAGAACAATGATTTTAATTATTGAGAGCTTTTAGACACCGAATATCATTTTTAAAATCTAATTCTTAGCAATTACACTTCAAAGAAAAATTTTCTTCCAATGTAGTATTAGTTTCGTAACTAATGGAAAATATTTCTCCCCACTCTCTACCACTGCCCTTTTATTTAGGTACTTTATTTAAAACTAATTTACAGATTATAAATTCCATACAAGTCACGAGTCTATTATTTGTAATAAATAGGTTATCAATACAAATAATTGTTTATTGTTGATTTATTTGATGGAAAATGATTCAGTATACGTGTAAAATGCTTTCTATCATTAAAGATATACTATAATTTTTTCTTAACTTTTCAGTAAGTAGAGCCAGTAATAGGTGTTTCGTTTAAAAAATTTGTTATTAACATTTAAAATGTTCAATTTGGATATTTCAATCAAAGACAGATTTTTTATTTTTCACTAAACCTTAGTATCATTGTTTAAAAAGTATTTCAAGATTTATCTCAAAAAAAGAGCGCCAATGATCAGGACGATTAGCTTAACAGAATATTCCGGATATAACCGTCGCAACTCCCTCATAAGGTCTTTATACCTTTCTTTCTTTTCTTTCTCCTTCGCTGTGACGTTTTTGTCCGCTGGTGCCGAAAATTCGATAACGAACATGGTTCGTTTCTCGAAGTCAAGAAGAACCATGTCAGGCCTCGAGTGCGCAACAGAAACAATTGTCGAGAATATGAAGTTCCAATATATGCGGCACTTCTCATTTTCGACAATTGACTCTATTTCTCTAGGGGCGTTCAGCGGAGAGGTATTTGGGCTAATGCCGTAAGAGTGACAGAGATGGTAATAAAGCACTCTCAGTGCCGCATTGTGCCTGTGGATGTAGGTTGTTCCCGCATGAGCTGGACAACTAGATAGTATGTGTCCTAGATGCTCGGGGTGTTCATGACACGCTCTGCAGCTATTATCGGGAATATTTTGGCTCAAAATGTGGCGACGGTATGCTAGAGTGGAAATGACACCATCCTGACATGCCAAAATGAAGCCCTCTGTGCCCGACTTCAATCCGGGTGATCTAAGGGAAGCAAACGTCAGCTCATACGACATCGACTGATCTTCCACATTTCTGTGGAAGATGCCGTGCATCTTCTTGTCGAGGAGCTCTTCGCGGAAGTTTTTCTCCTGTGCTTTCTTAATCCGGGCCTTCAGGAGTGAGTATTCAAGATGGATAAGATTTGATGCATTTCGGTCACCCCTGATATTGAAGTCAAGGCCGAGTGTTTCAGCAGCCTCTTCTGCTGCTTTGTAAAGAAACGCCCCTTTGCCTACTTCTTCGTGTTTTCTGACCATTTTAAGAAGAGGATCTTGTCCATTTGCGACAATATGTGCTGTACCCAGAATAATCCTGTTGTGAAGACATTCAAGATTCAGTATTCCACGACCACCTTGACGGCGTGAGATGTAAAGTCGTGGAACAGAAGACTTAAGGTGCATGCTTTTGTTCATGTGCATAACCTTTCGGGACCCGATGTCGAGGGATCTGAGCTCGTCCTTTGTCCATGGAACTACTCCAAATGAATAGAGTACTACTGGGACGGCAAGCATGTTCATTGCAGATACTTTGTTCCTCGCCGACAGTTCGGAGGACCATATCTGTCGGAGGAGACGTTTTTATCTGCATCGGAGAGTATCCCTTATAGATGTTACGTCCTGAATGCGGCTTTGTGGCACGCCCAGGTATATATAGGTCTCTCCAGCGCAAAGGTGTCGTATAGCGCTTCTGTCAACGAGTTCAGGATCTTCGAGGATGCCGTTTAGTTTTCCTTTCTTCAAATTAACCTTGGCGCATTTCTCTAACCCGAACTCCATTCCAATCTCTTGAGTGTACTCTGTGACAATTTTTAGAGCTAGATGTAGTTTCTCTTGATTTCTAGCATAGAGCTTAAGATCATCCATGTAAAATACATGAGTTACCTTATGCTTTCGATTTCCAGGTTTGCCACAGAGGTACCCTTCGGAATGGCGAAGTGCGAGAGATAGTGGCAATAATGTGAGGCAAAAGAGGAGAGGGCTCATGTTGTCACCCTGAAATACACCTCTCTGAAAGGTGATACTGTTAGTGATCACACGATATTTTCCAGATAAGATGGTAAATCTGGTTTTCCAAAGTGGCATTAATCTCTCTATGCATCTCACGATGTGTGGATGAACCTTCAAGCTTTCTAACAGACAGATGATAAGTCTATGGGAGGTTGAATCAAAAGCTTTTCGGTAATCTATCCAGGCCATCGATAGAGATCGTTGATAGGATGCTGCATCTTTACAGGCACATCTATCGATGAGCAGGTTCTCCCGACATCCTGCTACGCCTTTCTTCGAGCCACGTTGTTCATACATCTCTCGCCACACAGGTTCAATTGTCCGAAGAATCCTATCATTTAGGATGGCTGTGAAGATCTTATACAGTGTGTTCAGACAAGTTATTGGCCTGTAATTCTTAGGGTCAGCTAAGTTGCCCGTCTTAGGCAGGAGCACTGTGCGCCCTTCCACCAACCACTCCGGAATAGGCTCTTCCGACTTTAGATATGAGGTGAAAATTCGGGCCAGATGCTGGTGGGTTGAAGGAAACTTCTTCCACCAGAAGGTCTTGATACCATCTGGTCCCGGAGCGGGAAAGTTCTTCATGCCTTTTAATACGTTTTTCACCTCCTCGGTAGTGATAGGTGGGCATTCTTCCTCAGGTGTTATGAGGGCATTGCACAGCTCCTTGAAGCTATTTATGTTCTTTGAGTCTTCTTGAAGTGGATGCTGGACCTCATAGACTTCTCTCCAAAATGCTTCGACCTCCTCTGGTTTGGGCGGATGGTCGACAGTAATTGGAGGGTCTTGGAAGAGTTTAGATGGATCAGATGAAAATTGTTGATTTTCTCTGACCCACCTCTCTCTCCGCTCTAGACTTCTCCTAGCGTTAGATAGTATTCGTATTCTGTCAACAATATGCTGTCTGATGGTCGTTAGCTTTGATTTGTATATATATATATATATATATATATATATATATATATATACACAATTATACATACATACATATATATATAAAAAAAAAAAATATAAAAAAATTGATTAGCATTTCGAACTCGAAAGTTCATTGCCTCACTACCCGATTCGGGTAGTGTCTCTAGGTGGATAAATACTACCAGTGTGGGTCCACCACACCCACGACGGGTCAACAACACGCAGTATTCCCCGAACGGTCACCCATCCAAGTACTAACCGCGCCCAACACTGCTTAACTTCAGTGATCTAACGGGAACTGGTGTTTTCAGCGTGGTATCGCCGTTGACATATATATATATATATATATATATGATAAAAAAAATTTGTAAACGATTTGAATGAGTTTTAATTGAAAAAATTAAAAGTTTTTGATGGAAGTAGGGAAATCAGTTGTAGTAGTTAAGGCTATATTTTGACAGTGTTTTATGAAAAGTAGTTTTACTTTAGGGGAGTAGAAGAAGAAATGTAACTTTTGTTTTGGTATTGGAGAAAGAATCAGAGAAAAGCCAATTTGAGTTTGTTAACCCTTTGCGGGGCAGTGGGACATATACGTCCCACCTGTTTATCATCAATAATTTGGATATTTTCCTACTTCTTCCTAGTATTCTTTCGTAATTTATTGGATGTTTGAGTAGTTGAGGTTCAAATATTGATATTTTCATAGATGAGAAATCAATATCTTCATTATGTTCATAATTATAAACAAATTACTTTAAAAAAAAGCCCCTTTTTACGGATAAATTTGGTTGTAGGAAAACAAGCCCCATAACATGCTCAAGTCATGGTGGGATTCTATGTTTTTTGAGTCGTAGTTTCCGAATCTGGCGTCAGATTTTTGAAATTCAAAATGGCTGAACCAATATGGCGGCTATTTTGAGTCAAATTTGTGGTTTTTTTGTTCAATCGGCGAGAAACCGGATTATGGGGGTTTTTGAGGTCGCTGATTACGATTCTGATATCAAAGACACAAAATTCAAGATGGCGAATACAATATGCCGGCAATTTTGGTAAGAAAATTGATATGAAAATGTGCGTATGCTACTCTCGGACTAACATTTCGTTTTTTTCTCCCAAATTCCATCCATCTCTGCAAGACCCTGATAACCCCCATATACCCAGTTTCTCGTCAATTGAACAGAAAAACTACAAATTTGACTCAAAATAGACCCCGTAATGTATCTACCATCTCGACTTTTGCGACTACGATATCAGAATCGTAATCAGTGACCTCAAAAATCCCCATACATCAGGTTTCCCGCAGATGGAACGAAAACACCGTAAATTAGATAAAAATAGCCACCATATTGTATCCGCCATCTTGAATTTTGTGACTTCGATATCAGAATCGTAATCAGTGATCTCGAAATCCCCCAAACATCAGGTTTCTCGCAGATGGAGCAAAAACACCATAAATTTGACTGAAAATAGCCGCCATATTGTATCTGCCATCTTGAATTTTGTGTCTTTGATATCAGAATCGTAATCAGCGACCTCAAAAACTCCCATACATTTGGTTTCCCGCCGATTGAACAAAAAACCACGAATTTGGCTCTAAATAGCCGCCATATTGGTTCCGCCATTTTGAATTTCCGAAATCTGACTCCGGAATCGTAATTAGCGACCCCAAAAACCTTAAAATCAGTTATGACTTCCAAAATTCATCCATCAGAAAAATATGCCCCTCAAAGGGTTTTAAAAGTAGGAAGGGTAATTTAAAGTGAGGAGCAGTAATTTAGGTTTGATAAAAGTAGTAAGGGTAATGCAAAGTTAGGAGTGGTATTTTCCTTCGACTTTAATGCTGAATGTTACATTTAAAAGTAGGAAAGAGGAAAATAGAGCCGGAAGTATAAATTTGGTTCTTTGTTTTTGTTATAAGAAGTAGGTTTAGTAGCAGAAGTGTAAATCAGAGCAAGGGGAAAGAGCTAATGTGGGGTGAAGGGGTGCTAGAGCACCATGTGTGAAATAAGTACGGATTAAGATACGATAAGAATAATGGTCGAGAGAGAACTAGCTTTTGCGCTAGGGCTTTTGCTTCCGCTAAATTTAAATAAATGATCTGTGGACTTATGGAGTAGGGTAGGTTACGTTTGGTCTATAATTGAAGAGATTCCTCCAAGAACGTCCAACATGCGTTTTTTTTTCGAAATGGGGTTATCAGCGTAAAAACGTTCCTCACGATCCTCTCCATCAAATTGCTGCCACCTGTCGACATCAGAAGAGGGTTCTGAGGGAAAGTTCTAAGCCTGGAAACATAGCAAAATTTACTTCGCCTACTAATGAAACGTTTTGTGTGTTTTAGAAGAGTGCAAGTTGGACGTTCTTGGAGGGATCCCTTCAATTATTGACACGATGATATGAATTTGTAAAAGATTTTGAAGACTCTTAAATTCGTAAAAGGGAGAAAGTATAAAAAATACATACATACATACTAATTGATGACAAGAACATTGCCATATGACAAGCAGACATTATTTCATTGCCCCTTTTCAATAAAAATATTACCCATATTTAAAATATAGTAAAAAGAATCGATTTTTTTTCTTCATCCAAAACAAATACCATACACATTTCTGCATTTCTGGGCATCCTTCACAATATGCACTTCCAATGAAACTTACGCAACATAAATGCAGTCTATAAACCGATACGAAAGGTTATGACTATGTCACGTGGTAACGACACGAGACCGGAAACTGGAAGGTGTCGAAACGCTTAAGTTAAACGGAGGGGTCGTAGTAAACTAGCCATTGGCGGTGACTTTATGTGCTGTGGTGACGAATGGTGTGCGTTTAATATCATGCGGAAGAATATATCAACACCGTCATTGCGCCCCTCCGATCGGGGTGACACGGAGTAAACGAGGGATCAACAAATTGAGGTTTGTGGAAAAAACGGTGAAGAATGAAGCCCCCTAGAATTAGGATTAATATGATAACTAGAACAACATATTATGATAATATAATTACAAAAACATCTCCTATTGTCTTGAATAACTTTAGGGTAATTCGTATACATAAAAATAGAAGGTGACTAATTTAACCTAAAATCTGGCTTACTCATTTTAGTTTGAACGTGTTCTATCACTTGAAATTAACTTGCTTGATTCCCGATTTGCTTTCATTTCAGTGGAAAATTTAAGAAAGTAGATGTCTGACCAGATCACCATTTATATCTACAGTCGCTCGCCCACTACTTTAGAAATAGGTAAATGTAATTATAATAAAAACAGGGTTCCCAGCAACAATTCAAACAAATTATAAGTTAATTAACTGATGCAACATCTTAACGTTAATTTTAATCGCTAAAAAGGCGCCAATCGTACAACTATTTCAAATCTAATTCCGTTATCTTAACTATATAAGGAGGCAAGTAGAATTCCGTTAAAGCAACCAAAAGCGAGATTACTTCATCTCCAATCTTTATGGACGTTCAATGTTCAATCGCCACCCAGGAATGTTAATTTTCCTTGCAACAGCAACATGAGCTTAATAACTCTGGTCACCGTCCCCCCGTTATTGCACCAGTTGCTATTTCATTTCCCACCGCACCACACCACACTGGCCTAATCCGCGGCATTGGGCAATGTAGCTCATTCCGCAGGTATGTATTGGCATATTTTCTACGAGCGAGAGGGGAGAGAAAAGGAGAAAAAAGTTCACGTTCCGCATCACAAGTGTCGTCTCGTCGGGAATGTGGGTGCATTGTATCGATCGGCGGCATGAAGTGCATAAACATCGTGGTTTAGTGCGTCAGATTGGAGAGGCCGCGATGTAACCATTATACTCGTGAGTGGCCGCCCACGTGCTTCCGCCCTCATGGTGCGTGTACAGTTGACCATAACATAAGAAGAGAGTCTAGTACAATGTGCGGACTCTTTTCATCGTATCTTCACTCACATTTCGCTGATGATATTGGGAAAGTTTTCCAACTTTCAGAATTGACCCAAAATGACCCTCGTATGATGTTAGTTGGTTCATATTATTTAGATCATAAGCAGCCCCGCACTAAATGTACAGAAAATAGGTTTTTGGTGGAGTCCATGTCAAATGATAACCAGAATTCTTGTCTTAAAATGGGATTTGGCTGCATCTCGGCGTACACAGTCCTATATTTGTGAAGAAAAATTCCCCCACGTGGTTTTTGAAAATTCGAAAAAATAGGGAAGATATGGGACTTCAAAATTTGAAATATATTGCCACATGGGCGCTGAAGGTCTGTTTTAGTAGCCGCCCTTTTAAGAATGCCATCAGCATCATTATAATGCCCTTTGCCATGTGCAGTTGCATGCAAGTTCCATTCTGCTTTACATCCAAAATCTTTCTCATTCAGCAGCACAGTATGAAAATGGTAAGAACTTTGCTAACTTAACACTTTAGGAAAAAGATTTTGTCTGTAAAGCTGAATGGAACTTTCATGCAACTGCACATGGCAAAGGGTCTTGCGACGACATTCATGGCACTCTTAAAAGGGCGGCAATAACGAAGAATACAAAACAAAAGAAGCTCTTTTAGGAGGAAAATAGAACAATTCTATCACAATTCAGGGTACACGACAAACACACGCTCTCATTCCTCTTCCGAAGACAGAAGTAAAAAAAAATTGTTTGTTTGTTTGTTTTTAACTTATTTTACAAGCAATTCAACGACTTTCCCTACAGGAATAAGTTTTCAAAGTTAATTGTGAATTTAGCTCCGACCCCAATAGTTTAATAACAAAATTTCCTATGGTTTTTATCGTTAGGACATGTCCATTTCCTTGCTTGAATCTTTAAGGGATGTTAAAAAACCCCTTTCAATAATTTCAAACTCTTTTCCTGGTCTTTTTTGTTTGCCTGCCTAACACGCAATTCAAAAAACTAGTAATAAACATTTGGAAAGAGTGGAAAATTTTAGGTTCGCCCAGGGCGGCCTGAGACCTAAATCTCGCTTCGATAGTAGGTTTTTATTTTGAACGTCAAAATAATAACATGAAGAAAGCTGGCCGCAGATCACTGGCTTAAGACCTACATTTTTAGTGTTGATAATAGAATTATGTGAAGCCAAAATGATTCCGAAAAGGCATCACACCCCTAGCTCTTCTGGAAGACCTTCGTTTCTACTCTTAAAATAATGAGAAATACAAAATTCTAAAAAATGACCTAACTTATATAGACCTAGAATTTTATGGCTTAAAATGGTTCCATTTTATGTTCAGAGAATCTCCAAAAAGCTTCGTCCACCTAGCGCTTCCGGAATACACCTTAATTCAACCCATAAGAATTGAAATGATAAAAAAATTCCCGAAATTAGACATTCTATTTTAGTGCTTATAATGGTTCCATTTGATTTCAAAGTATATACAGACAAGGTTCATTCCCCCGTGTGAAAAAATGTCTGGAAGACCTGATCTGGCCCAGGTCTGAGGCTAGTCTGACGCAGGTCTGACCTTATCTAGACCGTCTAGTCAGGAAGTTCTGGTCTGTCCCAGAACTGGCGCTGATCAGAGAGCCAAGAACAAAAAAAGTTCTAAGTTCGATCAGCAAATTTTTCTAACATACTTGTAAAAAGTTACAAGGTGTCTTAAGTGATAGAACATAAGAAATTCACATTATCAAACCAAGAATTTTTTTCTTATCACTTTGACAGTCTGGTCTGGTCCAGGTTAGGCGCTGATCAGCTAGCTAAGATCAACAATTGTAAGTTTGATCTGGAAGTTCTGACCTAGCTCAACCTGGCGCTGATCAGCAATCCAAGAATAAAAGAAATTTTAAGTTCGATCAGTAAATTTGTTTGGACATATTTCGAAAATATTACGGGATGTCTGAAATGATGGAAAATAAGAAATTCATACTATCAAAACCAGACTTTTTTTCTTAGCACCTTGACAATCTGGTCAGGTCCAGGTCTGGCGCTGATTAGTGAGTCAAGAACAGAAAACAGTTCTAAGTTCAATCAGCAAATTTTTTTTCTGGAATATTTCAAAAAAGGTACAGGGTCTTTAAAATGATAGAAAATAAGAAATTCACACTATCAAAACAAGACTTTTTTTCTTATCCCATAACTAGCGACTGACCAGCCCGTAACTCCCGGCTGGTCAGCCCATACCTAGCGGCTGACCAGACGGTCTGACCTGAGGCTAGCCAGAAAATTTGGACATAATTTGGGATAGGAAGGAAAACCACTAACCGAAAGTGAAGTTAAGGTTAATTGTGAGAGTTTGAAAGGATACTTGGAACATATATTGGTCGAAGTGGAAGTAGATGATAGACATTAAGATACAATCTTAATATGATACCTTAAGGATTTCGGAAAAAAAGAAGTCCTTTTGTTGCAAGAAAAATCTTCTGGGCACATATTTTAGAATTTAGAGGATTTTCTATTGTTCCAAAAGTGTAGCAAACAAAATTCTTTTGCAACAACCCTTCGTAATCTTATAGAAAAATTGAATATGTTGAACATGTTCTATTGTATGAATTAATTTGCGAAAAGTATGCCCCTATAATTCTAACAAGGATATCAGATAGAAAAAAAAGAAGAAAGAATTGCTGAATGATTCGCTTGGCTTGAGATTTTTTTTTTGCTTTGGTAGTTGGAGAACAGACTACGAAGAGAAAGACGCGAAAATTAAGAAAGTGAAACAAAAATTAAAAATACAAGTAGTAAAATGAAAGAAAAAAAAATAAAAGGATTTGAAATGTATGCAGATAAAATGGGTAGATAAGGTCAAGAATGAACAGGTATTACAAATGTTATACAAGAGGGAAAAAAATCGAGGTATATAAAGAAAAGGCATATCAGCTTGATAGAACATACCCTGCAGCATGAAAAGTTATTAGATAAAATTCCAGATAGAGAAAAACAGAGGGGAGAAATCCATCCTAATTGGATTGTTGACTCTAAATCAATACTTTAAGAAATATTCAAACTTAATTAAGAGTATTGATCATATAATAAATAATATTGACAAATTATTAAATGTAGAAAAAATTGGTTTGCATTAGTTGGCTTATTTGAATAACCAAATTCTCTGTTTTCTTTATGTTTCCCGAAATTCTTGTAATTTTATTATATTGATCACTTTTCGTAAATATCAAGTATATGAAGTTTTTCAAAAATCTGGCGTCTCATTGTTCTGATGTATTTTAACATAAAAACACTGAAATACTTGTAAATATGACTAAAATGTAGTAGGCGTTATCTGTATTGGTGCAAGGATGCGTTACAGGGCCGTGAAGATTCAAGGTGTGCTCGAGGGTGCAACCGGATATAAGTTACGAATAAATAGGAGCGACGGACGACCTTGTCCGATAAAGCGGCACGTTCACAAGAGAGCACAATTAAGGTACATATTTGAAGCCGTGATTCCAATTTCAAAAGATATTAATTCTGTCCAAAAGTCCAAATTTATTCAATTTTAGGATTCTTTTTGATAAAATAAAAATAACAAATAAAAATTTCATTTGTAGCACTTAACAAGGTGGCCGCAGAAATTTCATTTTTAAAATTCCCTGACTTTTCCCGGCTTTTTCCCTGACTAATTTCTCATTTTCCCTAGCCATTAATATTTAAAGACCAAAACTGATTTCATTAAAATTAAAATTAAATTAGAGGAATTCAAGGAAAATGTAAAGAATTTGATAAAAATTCAAGGCGAATTAAGAAAAAATCAAGTGAATTGAAAACAAATAAAAATATGAAAAAATTGATTGAATTCAATAAGCTTGAAATAAGTTCATAAAAGAAGGAACTCAAAAGAATTTCATAAAATCCTTAAGAATTAAAGGTGAATTAAAAAGCTTTCAGGAAGAATTTAATACGAACTTTAAGCAATTAAAAAAATCGATTGAACTGAGTAGAAATGCGCGAATTTCGAAGAATTTACATAAATTAAAAAATTCATCAGAATTCCAAAGAATTTAAAAGTTATTCAGGATCAATTAAAAAAAATTCAGAGTGAAGTCTAAATGAATTCAAATGAATTGCAAAATATATTTGAAAACATCTTAAAATCTTTAAACCCCTACTGAATCCCCAACTTCCCGTGAACAAATTCTTTGAAATCCATTAAAATATTATAAAATTACGTGAAATACTATTAAATCTGATGATAGTTTCTGAAATCCTCGAAAAATGATTAAAGATACCTTCAGAGATCCCAAAATCCCTTAAAATCTTTGAAATCCTCCGAAATCTTATAAAATCCAGTAAAATCTTGTAAAATATCTTAAAATTATAGGTCCTGTAAAATCGTTCCATATCAAGAAAGTCAATTTGCGTAACATAATTGAACGAAAGGAGTTAAAATGAGAACAATACGTTTCTATACAACATTTTAATTGGCTCATTAAAGACAGTTATATAACAAATGAAAAAAGAATGAAAGAAAAGGGAGAAAAAAAACAAACTGGCTCACTCTCTTTCCTTTATTATTTATCCGTCTTGTTTATAATACCAGGATCCAACACGTTTGGAATTCTTAGGCTTCCTAATCAGAGAAATTTTTGATAGGAAACTACTAAGGAACTTATCTATTTTATGCTAATATCAATTAAAAAGCTAGATATGAATTTGAAGTTACTTATTAGGATATTATATACATTTGATGAACTTAATATTTTTGAGAGGTTTTGTACATATATTTCATTGTTTAAACAACAATCCCCAGAAATAAAAAAATATTTACTTTCTTTAACGTATCCATGAATTAATCTTTTGAATATTTTTAACTGTCAAATCCAGGTACCTACCAAAAATAGCGTTGCCAGAAGGATGTAGATGTATTATTTATAATAAATTAATAAAAGACTTTTCATAAATGAAATAATTCATCTCAATACCTGCAATAACGGTATTCTGAAGAAGATTTTCAGGATATGGAAAAAAGAGGGAAGGGTACAACTGTGCACGGAGCAACTGGGCACGAGCCCTTCTGTGCACGTCGGTGGCCACTGGTACAACTTTGCACGTTATTGGCCACAGGCACCACTGTACACCGGCCATCCGTGCACGTCTACATTTCGACGTGCACAGTTGGGAGTCTCCCATCTCTGCACGTGAATTGTTTGAAGAGTACCATCTCTGCAAGTCTAAATTTCGACGTGGACAGATGGGACTCTCCCATCTGTGCACGTTAACTGTTGCTAGGGTGCCATCTGTGCACGTAGACATTTCGACGTGCACAGTTGGGAGTGTCCCATCTGTGCACGACAAATTTGGGACGTGCACAGATGTCCCGGTATACAGTTGTGCCTGTAGCCAACAACGTACACAGTTGTACCAGTGGCCACTGACGTGGACAGATGGGCGCGTGCACAGTTGGGAGTCTCCCATCTCTGCACGTGAACTGTTTCAACGGTAGCATCTGTGCACGTCTAAATTTCGACGTGCACAGTTGTGATTCTCCCATCTGTGCACGTTAACTGTTGCTAGGGTCGACATGCACGTCGACATTTCGGCGTGCACCGTTGGTAGTGTCCCATCTGTGCACGCCAAATATGAGACGTGCACAAATCTCCCGGTGTACAGTTGTGCGTGTGGCCAACAACGTGCACAGTTGTACCCGTGGCCACTGGCGTGCACAGATGGGCGCGTGCACAGTTGTCCGTCACCCGAAAACGATTTTTTGCAACACCCACCTCGAAAGTGCTCCGTTCCGTGTAGCTAAATTATACGCGAAGTGACTCATTCCGGATAACAATGCGGGAATAATATTGGCGCATGCGCAGTTCGATTCTCATATACTTTCCACATCAGAGAAATGTACGCGCACGCGCACTTTGCAGATAAGCAGCTTTCCGCATCGCGACAATTCGGGGGCAACATAACAAAAGCAGCGCTCAGTGTTTTAATGATTGAACTTTTATTTTAAGGGTTTCGTACCCCCCCCCCCCCTCATCCCGGGGGCAAAAGAGCATAAATGTCAGCATTTTTTTTTCAACAAACTTTTTTTCAAAAAATTTTTTTTCATATGTTTTTCAAAATTTTTTTTCCCCACATTTTTTTTCAACATTTTTTTTCACAACATTTTTTTTTCAACATTTTTCTTCACAAAATTTTGTTTCAAAAATTTTGTTTCACAAAATTTTTTTAACCATTTGTTTGCACCAAATTTTTTTCCAGAGCATTTTTTTCAAATTTTTTTCGAACATTTTCTTAAAAAATTTTTTTTCAATAAAATTTCTTTACTCCACTCTATGCAATATAAAATTACTATTTTTCGTTACCACCTCCTAACAACTTCCTCGGAAGGTTGTTGCAAAAAATAGCGTGTGATACACGTGCGCACAGGCAATTGCTGACTCGTGTGATTTCAGCATTCGCCTTCAGCTCTACGCACTCGTCCTCGTTTTCGCACTCACTTCGCTCGTGCGTAAACCTCCGACTCGTGCTTCGAGCCCCAGGCTCATGCTGACAAATTTACACTCGTTAGCAATCGCCTATTTTACGCACTTGTATCACAAATAGCTAATTCATCTCTGATAAGATTTAAGGACGAAAACAACAAAAGTATGACTGTTTCATTATAGATTACAATTGAATTTCCCTTGATTTTATTTTCATCATATTACATTTCACACAGATTGACACTTAAACAAATTCGAAAGATTGATTCATGGCGATATTGAAGAGTAATATTTTTTTACATCTGGGGAACGTTGTTTAAACAATTGAAAATATTTACAAAAGATCTGAAAAATATTAAAGATCAAAAAATGTGAATAGTAGCTTAATAAGTAACTTAAAATTCATACATATTCTGCATTTTTAATTAATATTAGAGTAGCATAGAAATATTCCCTAGTAGTTTCGTATTAAAAATTTCCCTGATTAGGAAGTCTGAGGCTTCGAAACGTGTTGGCCCCTGGTAGTTTCAAAAAGACGGATAAATAATAAAGAAAAGAGAGTGAGATGGTTTGGATGTCTATTTTCTCTCTCTCTCTCTTTTCATTTGATATATAACTGTCTCATCTTGTTCAACTATGTTACACAATTTGATTGGTTTAATTTTTATGTTTTTGAAAAACATTTACTCACAGAAATGTTAAATAATTGTTCACCAGTCAAGAAAGTAATAATATTTATATAACAATAAATAAGCGCTTTCACCCCCATCTCCAAAATGCACAAATTGTTCTCTCTAGTTGTTAAAAGGTTCCCAAAAAAACTCGCAAACAGACCGATATCAATATTTGATCACCGAAATTTACGACAAAAAAGGGGTAGAAGTAGTAGACAAAGTATTTGGATGGAAGACACAATAGACTTTTTTGTGAAGGGTGTCTTCAGCCCCCTTGTGTGATGGAGTGAGGTACACGTTCTGCTTTATGAGAGAACACTCATAAATTAAGCTCGATTCACGTAGACAATTTTAATCGACCACCTTATGGGCAGACGTTGTTTATTAATGCGTTTTCGCCGTGCGTCGACCCTGATTTATGGCACTCTCATCTATGGGAACGGGTGCTAATGTGGAGTGATTTATTCGACGGAAAGTAGCTTCAGATCGAAGGTGCAGTTACTTTTACACCTAGTGGAGAATCCTATTGTCGAATAGACAAAGTCGGTTTACTGAGCTACTTAACATGTTAAAAGATTGTTCTTCATTTGCAAATATGAGTATGAAAACAACAAACACATTGCTCAGTAAATTATTAAGTAAGCAGAGAAAAAAGAAATAAGACAAACGATAAGCTTAAATTGCATTAACATAAATGGTTTTCTTTTACCCAAGGTAGATAAAACATCCCAATTTCGAAATTCTCTGACTTTCACTGAATTTTGCCTGAACAACTTTTAATTTTTCCTGATTGATATAAACTTTTCTTTTAGATAGAAAGCAACCTTACCCCTAAGAGATCAATGATGTTGGTGCAAAAAAGTTTGTTTCTAGATTTATTTCAAAGACTTATAGTGACAATGGTCATACAGAATTTTATAATTATATTATTTTAAATCTTGTTATCGAGTGAAAATAGCCACGGACCAAGTCAAGTGACTGATGTAATAAGGATGTTAGAATTTAATATAATACGATGTCTGAAATCTTCTACGCTGATGCTGCAGGTACAAACTTAAGAGCATAGTGTAGTTTGGAGTTCGTTTTCAACGCTGTTATCCATACACGGCGGCCACAATCGTTGGAGGTGACAACAGTCGCCTCTGGATGCTTTATTAGAGCTACCACTATTATGTTATTACAGTATTATATTATATTATATTACACAGTATGAGGAAGCTCATTTTTCTCTCAGGCTTAAGATGGTTATTGCCCAATATGCCGAAGGCATTCTTGGTTAGAGTTGGATTTTTTGTTTGTTTGAATATTATGCACGGGGTTGTCCCGGTATATATTATCATTCACGGACCCATGATTATAATGCAATCAAAAGACCTGATAAGAGCGTGTGCCCTGACATATTGGGCAAAGCCGGGTTTTTACCCCATCATTCACGGACTGGGATGCAGTCAAGTGCATGATGGGGGGTCCTACAGCTTAAGGTGGGTTCCGAACCACCAGAACCTCGGTAAAGGTGCATAGAAAAATTTCAAGAGGTACCGGCTCAGGGATCGAACCCCGGACCTCTGAGGTAAAGTCCGAGCGTCTAAACAACTCAGCCTATTGTTATATATTCAGATTTTTATTTCAACACTCTTTTATTATTATTAATTTTTCATATATAAATCTTCTATTTGATAAAAAAATTTATAAAAAATCCACAAATTACGTAAGATGATTGTGGGAGCGGGGGAGGTATTTTCAGTGAAATACAAATCTTCTTCTGAGTGAGGAGCTGGGATCGAAAGATCTTGCGTACTAATAATTTGTATTTTCAATATAATAGATGGATTTTTGAACAAATAGTTGATTTTTCAATTGAGACGATGAATTTTTAACCAAAGAGGTTAACTTTTACAAATATGGACGAATTTTTAACAAAATACATGAATTTTTAACTAAATAGTTGAGCTTTCAACTCAGAAAGATCAATTATAAACCGAAAATGGAATAATTGAATTTTCATTTAAAACATTTAATTCTCAACAAAAAGTGTAATAGCTGATATTTTTACCAGAAAATATTTTCAACTGAAGAAATTAATTCTTAACCAAAAAGATGAATTTTTAACAAAATACATGAATTTGTAACCAAACAGTTGAATTTTTAACAAAAACTAGAATAGTTATGTTTTCAGTTTAAAAAAATAATTTTTAAACAAGAGAAACAAATTGTTAACGTAATAATTAAATTTGTAACCAACAACGAAGAATTGTAAACAAAAAAATGAATTTTTCAACACAGGAATAATATTCTATGACAAAAGACGAATTTTCAACTAGATAGTTCAATTTTCTACCAATACAAAGTTTTTGAACTAAAATAATGAATCATCGACCAGAAAAAAAGATTTTTTAACAAAGTAGATCCAATTTCAACGAAGACGTAGTTGAATTTTCAACAAAAAAAGATGAATTCTCAACGAAAAATGCAATAGTTGATATTTCAACAACAAAAATTCAATTTTATACCAAAATACAGATGAGTTCGACCAAAGAAGACGAATTTTCAATAAAATAGTTGAACCCTCAACCAAACAAATTAATTTTCAACAAAACCGATAAATCTCGATCAATAAGATTAAAGAATCCCGCACACAATA
>CAKNXH010000202.1:72395-84207 GCA_932178445.1 Andricus quercusramuli | reverse complement strand
AGTATTCTGAAATGATGATGGGATAATTACGCTTCTTCATCTTTCACTCGCCCAGAAATAATTGCTATTCATCTCAAAATTTTGAAACTACGTATCTGGATTGACAAAACCTTCAGCTACAACATGCATGTGGTCCCATATTTTTAGACTTTTTTTCCGCTGAGATTTTCAGGAAAATCTGTACCAAAATCGCGGTGCCCAAACTTTTTGGACGGATAGTTCATAAAATCTTATTAGATTTTCCGAAGGAAGGGGAAAAGGGGGGGTCCAAGGAAATCTTACGGTAACAGTTGTACGGTAACCTGACCTGTAGAAACCCTGATAACCTTTTGTGATAGTGCACGATTTTTTTATTCTCAAAGCAGTATATTAAATATCAAATTGAATTATCCTGCGGTCGCAGTTCCTTTATAACTCAGATTTTCCCTGACAGAGGCCCCTATGTGTCGGTTTCTCTCTGAGTGGTGAAAATCGATGAGACCACTGAGAGGGTGGAGAATAATGCTCGAGCACAAAGATGCACTGTCATATAAATAGAGCGTACAGCCTTCCTTAAACTTTTGTATTTCTGCAGACACCTGATCCGCAATCCTCTTTCTGCACTAACAACAGAGGAGCTTCTGATGCAAAATTGAAAGGAGGGTTACGGAATTGCGAGAGGAAAGATGGAAATGGTAGACAGGCGGATAAAGTTAAGGGTGGATAGACTCTTGCTTACCCCTCTTTTAAAAGTCAAATTAGCAGTTTAAAGAACTCATTTCGTTTCAGTGAATCCATAATTGATTTCAATTTCTTTTTGTAGGATGAAGAGCAAACAATTCGGTAGCGTATTTGATAACCTAGCTTAGTGCAAGTGAAGTCCAACCGGTGATGAAATTGTTGAATTTTTTCTAGTAGTTACGGTAGATTTAACTAAAAACTTTTGAATTTTAATTGATCTTTGTGATTTAAGATACAGGATAGTAGTATTCTAACCTTAAAATTATATCTATATATATCGATAAATGGGTGGCCAACCATTGTCATCGTGAATAAAGCGGAAACATAATGATTCGCCACAATATCTTGACACTTTGACTTTGTCTTACGAATAATGAGTGGAAATCATGTCAAAAATAGTTTTTGGCTCTGGTCAATCATCATACAATATATTATAGTGGCTAATCACTTTGCTTTCAAAATCAGTAATCCATAATCTGAGGTGGCCCATGACTGCATTTTACCACATTTCAGTTGCCAATCATTGGCGTATACTAATTACTATGTCGTCATGGCCAATCATTGTATATTTTGACATTGTTAATTTTTTAAAATTGTAAATTTTCTACTACTTTTAAAGCTTAACTTACTGTGGTAATTATAATTTTTACAAAATTGGTTATCCATCTATGTATTTTGAAATATCGTTCGACACTTATATTGTTTTTTACAAATGATTAAACTGGAAAAATTCCTTAAGTGGTCAATAGGGTGGTTTTTATTTATACTTGGTGGATTATTTTTCTTCGAATTTCTCTACTCTCACCGCCCAGTTTTGTTCGAATGCCCCAAAAAAATCTCCAAATTTGAACAAAATCGGTTAATATTTAGGGGTGCCGCAAAGACCATGAAGTTTCCCATTGATTTAACATGGGAAAAAGTCAGCTTTTTGTAAATCTTATATTTAAACGCGATAATATGTTAAAAATAATCATATGTTTCAGTGAATTGTTCACAATTTGTCAGAGAATAAGAATCAATAATAAATTTTCAGGTTGAATAATTTTAAGCCACTCTTATGGGTCCCCAAAGAAAATCCCGTAAGTGACAAATTTGAATTTTACGTAATATTGCGGTTTATTGACGCTTTCTACAGTTAAAAAAAATCATTATTCGGTAATTTAAAAATACCCAGTCATTTCTTAACTAACATTAAATTGTTTGAACAAATTTAATTTGTTTAATCATTTCACAGTATTCTTAAAAAGCACATTAGAACATACAAATATTTCAATCATTCGAAAAATAGCAAAAATAAAATATGAAGACAACAAAATTGTTTGAACAATTTAAATTTGTTTAAACATCTACGATTATTCATAATAAACAAATTAGTACTTTAAAATATGAAAATTTGTCGAAAACTTAGTGAGATAAAATGTTTCTCCTGCTTTTTTCGGTAACATATATACTCGAACATATACGTATTATTCAAATAATTCTGAAATTATTCAAACAAATTATTTTTTTGTTATCATTTATTAAATAAGTCATAGTCTAGAAAATACGTTCATTTCGCGAGTTAGCTGAAAAAAAAAACAAATATTTAAACAAATTAAAATTGTTTAAACAATTGAATAATAGTTAACAAATGACTGGGTACTCTTAAATTACCAATTGATGATATTTTTTTTAACTTTCAAAAAGCGTCAATAAACCGCAATATTACGTACAATTCAAATTTGTCACTTATGGGGTTTTCTTTGGGGACCCATAAGAGTGGCTTAAAATTATTCAACCTCAAAATTTATGATTGATTCTTATTCTCTGACGAATTCTAAACAATATACTGAAACACAGAATTATTTGTAACATATTATCGCGTTCAAATATAAGATTTACAAAAAGCTGACTTTTTCCTATGTTAAATCAATGGAAAACTTCATGGTCTTTGCGGCTCCCCTAAATATTAACCGATTTTGCTCAAATTTGAAGTTTTTTTTGTTGGCATTCGAACAAAATTGGAAGGTGAGAGTAGAGAAATTCGAAAAGTGAAAAATAAGGGCCACCCTAGTGGCCAATCATTGTACCGATTACCCCAATTCATGTCTAATAATCACTGCTGGTAATAATCACGCAATTAGGTTTTCGATTCAAAATTTTCTTTGAATTAAAACAATCAATGCAAGGAAATAAATGACGGATATTTTCGGAAAATCAGGAAGGGCTAATAAAGGCATTAAAGGAGGAATTATTCGTAAAAGAGATGTTCAATTGCCATACATACTGTAATCTAGACTGCTATGAAATCCCTAAATCAGGCGTAACTTCAAACGACCGTCGAGTCGCAGATTTAAGTGAATTCCAGAAATTGCTTGATGGGTCTCCCTGAAAAGCTTTATTCAATTACACTCAATCGATCTATGATAAGATGAAACTCGCAAATTAATGTAGAAAACTCTCAAACAAAAGTAATAAACTTTTATGCAATAGTAAATTTAAATGACATCGATTTAAAATTATTCACAAACTTCACAATTTCAATTTGCAATTTATAATCAAATTATAAAATGTTAAAAGGTATTCTTTGGAATCTTTTAAAATACCCTAAAAGATATTAAAAGAATGCAAGAAAATTCAGGAATAGGTATAGTTAAACTATGGGTTAATTTATTGAGAGAAAGTGACTAAAGTGATATTTTCAATTAAAAAAGCGACTAAAAAGTGACTTGAGAAAAAGTGACTAAAACTCTCTGATGTATGGTAGCCCTGATTATTCTTGACAGTTACTTAAAGTGCTTCTTTCAGAAATGCTCTGACTTTTGCAAGTTCTTCTTTCAAAATCCCTGACTTTTCCTGGCCAACGAAATTTTCCAACTTTTCCCTGATTTACAGATTTTTTTCTGACCTCCGGTATTCCTGTACTGTTGCTTAATTTTTAATGCTTTAATTTGAAGTTGTTACATTTTGAAATGAAATCCTTCATTCTGATTTAAAATCATGAAGTTATGAATGCTGAATTTTGAAATTATTTTCTTTTGACATCCACGAATAAAAAATTATTGAATTGCAATCAATTTAATTTGACGAGTTATTGAATATTTAATGCCTAACTTTCAAATTGTTTCCTCAAAGTATGTTATTTCTATACTTTTAGGCATCCATGAAATTACAAATACTTTAACTTAAGCTTAACTTAAATATTTTATAATGCTAAAGGTTTTAATTTTTTGTATTTGAAATTCCATATTATTAATTCCTTTGGTTTAAAGTTGTGTATCTTTAAATGCTCAACGTTTTTCAATGATTCGTAATAAATGTTTCAAACTTAAATTTGTTAACTTTTTAACTTTTAATAATTCAATTCGCAATTTTTTTTATTGTCTCTAATTTGAATTTATAATTTTTCAATTTTAAAAGCTTTGATTTTATTTTTGAACTTTTAATGTTTCAATTTAGAAAATCTTACATTTCCAAATGTAAATTATAAACGCATGTATTGAAAATGGCTTGCACTTAAATGCTTAACTTATAAGTTTTCAAATACGAAATTGTTCAATATATAAAATGAAGATATATGGTATGTCTTTGGATTCTATCCTAAATAGTGGTAAAGAGTAATTCAATATTTGTTAAAATGTTAAATGAAAACATAACATATATCTTTTTTGCTCTCAGCACAATATATGAACCATGTACCCCTGCTTTTTAATTTTTGAACGAAACTTAATTTTATCCCTTTTAATTCGCTTCATTCTCTCTAAATTATCCACGCTCTTCACTCCCGAAATGAAAACCTCCCAGCCCTGCTATTTTTTTAATTGGCAATCTGACTGGAAACTCCACCAAAAAAAGCATATATTTAGGGGTCATGGGAGGATACTAAGGTGTCTGAAGGTGAAGAAAGATTAAGATGAAAAAGAACACACTTATTTTTTTAATTGTGTAGTACAAAGCGAAGGGCCAAAGTTTCAGAAACCTATTTAAGTTGTACAATATATTAAATTAAATTTGAAATGCTTCAAATTTCAAACATTTCAAGTACAAATGATGCATTTGCAACAAAACAGTTGAATTTTCAACCCAATTCAATTTTTCAGCAAGATGATTCATTTTCTACCAAAAAAGACCAAATGCAACAAAAAAGTTGAATGTTTAATAAATCAGTTAAATTTTCTACCCAGGAGATGAATTTTCGATTAAAATCTTGAATCTTCAACCAGAAAATGAATATTTAACAAAGTAGTTCATCTTTTAGCTGAGTAGTTGAATTTTCAGCAAAAAATTACGAATTCTCTATGAAAAATGTAATAGTTGATATTTAAATGAAATTTTTATTTTTATTTTTAATCAAAAACAAATAAATTCAAACAAAAATGATGCATTTTCAACAAAATAGATAAATCCTCAACCAAAACCGATTAATTTTCAAATCTCTAGATTTAAATCAGATAAAATTATATACCAATTTCAATCAGTGACTGAATTCTGTATACAAAATAAATTATTTTCACTGGTAGATAAGTAACTTTTACTGATTTTTCATTAAAAATAGCTGATTCTTAGTTGGAATTCAGTCACTAATTGATATTAGTAAAAACTTGCACTGCTTTAAATTTGTTGTGAACCAAACAGTTGCATTTTTGCCTAAAAAATATGACATTTCTACGAGAAGAAATAAATTTGTGAACCAAAAAGACGAATATTGAATAAAATAATTAAATTTTCAATCAAAAACGATTTTTCATTTAAGAAATAACAAAAATTTCAACCAAATTGTTGTATTTTCAAGCCAAAAAGAAGAATTTTATATAAAAACGTAAACAATTTTACCTGAAATTATGAATTTTTAATAAAAAGGTTAATTTTCAACCAGAAAGTTGAATTTTCAACTGAATAGATGAATTTTATACCAAAAAATACAATTTTTCAACAAATAAGTTACATTTTTGATCGAAGAAATAAAATTTCAAATGATAAAATTAATCTTTAACTAGAATACTTAAATTTTCAGTCAACAAACTTAATTTTTAATACAAGAAAAAAACGAATTTTCAACAAAATCGTTAGATTTTCAACCACAGAAATGTACTTTCAACTAATATCATGACTCTTTAACTGAAATAATTAAATTTTCAATTAAAAAAGTAATTTTTTAACAAACAAACAAATATTTTAAAACAAAACAGTGACATTTTTAACCAATGTTATTAATTTTCAACTGAAATTATGGATCCGTTACAAAAAAAATAAATTTTCAACTAAGTAGTTGAATAAAGATGAAATTTCAACAAAAAATGGTTTTTAACAAAAAACAATGGATTCTCAAGAAAGAATGTAATAGTTGATATTTTAACAAAAAAAGGTGAATTCTCAACGAACAATGTAGTAGTTGATGTTTCAAACATAAAATATTTTTATTTTGAATCAAAAAAGTTGAATTCATTCCAAAAGATAATTTTCAACAGAATGGTTGAATACTCAATCAAACCCGATTAATTTTGAACTAAACAGTGGCATTTTTAACAAGAAAAAGGTGAAGTTTATGCCACAGGAGATGAATTTTCAATAAAAAATATTTAGTATTCAACAAAGTAAAATATGTCAATTTTTCAAACAAAAAATGTTATTTTTCAAACAATTAGTTGCGGTTTCTACCAAAATAGTGGAATTTTCAACCAAAAAAAAAACGACTTTACAACAAAACGGCTGAATTTTTAACAAAAAAATTATATTTTTAACAAAAATAATTAATTTTTCAACCAATATATATGAATGCTCAACTTGAAATACAATAATAAACTTTTTAAACAGACAGAATGGACTTTCAACGAAAAATAGTCGAATTTTTATCCGAAGATACGATTTTCAAGAGAAAGTCTGTGAAGCCTGCGATAAATACAAGTAAATATGAATTTTGATTTATGTTTAAAACTTAAAAAAAAATAGCTCAGAAAGCTGAAATTTTGCTAAAGAAGTAAAGTTTATTTTCCACTACACGCATTTAAATCCGGTATACACAAAGTGTGTTCTTTTAGCCCCTGTAATTCGGGGTGGTCATGTTGATACAAGATTCAATACTTATATTAATTTATATTTATAATACTCAACAGAATTTTTAAAATATTTTTTATTTTCCCGCCTTAATGCTTGAAACATTACAATCCTAGAATTATTTATTACTACTAATATTGATATTAATAATAATAATAATATTAGGTCAGACACGCCTTGAGCTTCTTTTGCGTTCATATATACACCTAAGATTTATACACGGTGTTCTGCATAAATGGAACACAGCACTGTGAATGTCGAAAGAGAGGGTGAATTTTCGTGTTTGCCTTGAAATTATTTTCAGGATAAGCTACGTTTATATGTAAATTACTACCTACAATAAAATCAACACTGATCGATTTTTATCTGGAGTTTGACATCATTCCAGTTTTCGCACAAGTGGAATTTCATTGCAATTTTATTCCGTTACCACTATAATGTCAATAGAATTACCTTTCCACAATGCAATACAAGCTCAAATATTGGAAAGTATACACTATACATGGAAACATAATTATTATACCCTTACCTAAATTTTCACAGTTTTAAGAATTTCAGACTTCATAGCTAAAATGCTCTCAAAACAGGTGAAATAGGGTGATTTTTCACAAAAATAAGGAATGATATGGGAATACATTTTTTAAAATGAAATGAATGTAGGGACCACATAGCCAAGATTTATAGTTAAGATATATTGCATTTAAAAAAAATAGTTGAACTTTCAAGCCAATAAGACGAATGTTATACAAGTCAGTTGAATTTTCAACCCGAAAATATTAATTTTCACCAAAAAGGCAGGTTATTTTCAAACAAATAATTGAATTTTCAAACCAAAAGGATGAAGTTTTAACCAAGATGATAACTTTTTTACCAAAAAGGATGAATTTTCAACAAAATACATGAATTTTCTACCACAAATGGAATAACAAAATTTTCAGTTGAAAAATCCACTTTCAACCAAATGAAACGAATTTTTAACAAAATAAATGAATTTTCAACCAAATAGTTGAACTTTTGACTAAAAAAGATTAATTTTCAAACAAAAATGAGATTATTTAATTATCGTTGAAAAAATTAATTTACAACTAAAAAAACGAATTTCCAACAAAATATTGAAGTTTTGAACAAACTGAATGAATCTCCAATTGAAAAAATAAATTTTAGACAAAATACATGCATTTTTAACAAAGTATATGAATATTCAACTAAAACTGGATTCATTTGCTTTTTCACTTCATTTTGAAAAAAAACGCGTTTAAAAAAAAAAAAAACCTAAATTTTCAACCAAACAGATGAATCTTCAAGCAAATAAATAAATTTTCGACAAAGGTAGTTCAACCAAGAAGATTAATTTTCAACCAAACGACACGCACTTTCAGAAAAATAGTTCAACTATTGACCAAAGTGATGAATATTCAACCAATATATCCAAAAAAGCAAATTTTCGACCAAATTGAATCTCTAGTTAGATCCTCAAACAAAACAGATTAATTTTCAACCAAAGAGTTGCGTTTCTAACCAAATTGTAGAATTTTAGAACCAAAAAGGCAAATCTTCTATAAAATAAAAAAATATATATCATTTTCAGCAAAGGAGTTAAGTTTTCAACCCAAGAGATAAATATTCAACGACCAAATCTTTACATTTTCTAACCTACAAATATGAATTTCCAACCAAATAATCAAATTTCCAAACAAAAAGTTTAAACTTCAACCAAAGAAAGTTGTATTTTCACCCACGTAGTTGAATTTTCAAGCCAAAAAGATTAACTTTTTAGAAGATAGTTGATAGTTCAACAACAAAATGTGATGGTTGATATTTCAACATACAAAAAAACCGAGTTTTCAGCAAAATAGTTACATTTTTATCCAATAGTTGAATATTGTCAAACAAATGGTTGAAATTTCAACCAAAGATGAATTTTTAACCAAAACTGGACATGTTAAATTTTCAGTAAGAAAACAATAATTGTCAAAGAAAAAAATTGATTTTCAACACAACTGTCAAATCTTTAACTAAAAAGATGAATTTTCAAACAATATACGGATTTTCCACAAATCAAGATTTTTCAGACAAGAAAGAAAAAAGTGCATACAAATTGTGAACTTTCAATATAAAAGACGAATTTTCTGTAAAACTGTTGAATTTTCAACCCAGAAATATGAATTTTCAAAGAAAAAATTAATTTTCAACCAAAGAGTTGTTATAACATTAATTTTTAACAAAAAAAACGATCTCCCAACAAAATAGTTCAGTTTTAAAGCAAAGAAATGAACCTTCAACACAAAAAAAAGAAAATTTTAACAAAGTAATACAATTTTTTTCAAAATACTTAAATTTTCAATTAAAAAAATAATAGCTTTTTGAATAAATAATTTAACTTTAAACAAGAGATGAACTTTCGACTAAAATGATATTAAACTGGAATGGTTAAATTTTTAATTAAAAAATTAATTTAAAAAAAATGAATTAAAAAAAAAATTTCAACGAGTGTACCTTTCAATTTTAAATCAAAAACAAATTCAACAAGATAAAACAGTTTAGTTTTCAACCAAGAGAAATTTCAGTTGAATTTTCAAGACTAAAATATAAATTCCCAATAAAAAGGTATTTTTCTACCAAAATAGTTAACTTTTCAACCCAAAAAGGCGAATTTTCAATAAACCATTTGAATTTTCAACCAAACAGGGTAGGTTTGTAACAAAATTTTGAATTTTCAATCAAATATAAGAATTTTAAATAAGGAATATAATCGTGAGGAGAAAGCAATTGAAGAACAAAATAGAAATAGAAATACAAGGCAAATAAATTACAAACCGTAATATTATATCAGGGTGGCCGCAAAACTTCATTTTCCCTGACAATTAATATTCAAAGACCAGAATATTAATCTTGTAACGTTTTCAACATAGAATCTTTTATAACCGGAATAAAACAATTTGAACTTAAAGTTTTTGTCGTTGAAAATGATTTAAAGTACCCTGTCCTACGGCCATTAAAGTTGAATAAAAACAAGTAGTACTGAAATTTTGTTGAAGAAAAAATGTGTCATTTGAATGATGATCAGATAAAATCATGAAAAGCAGCAGACTGGCTAATTGGATTGGTGGCTTGCAAATCGAGAGGTTTACATCGGAAATGAAACGAGGGCCGGCCCGAGTTACACAATATATATTATACACCAACCAGAACAGAAGGACTATAAATATAAACTCGTAATATCCATCAATGCTCAACGATTCGGTTAAGGATAATATGGTGGACCACCACGAGGGTAACTGGAAGAGAGAGTTTACCGAGAGACATGATGAAAACGCGCATTAATCAGAGTCCCCAACATCGAAACCGTGCATAACGTGCATAGATGAATAGTCAGCTTCTTTGCTCAAGTAAATCACGAGCAATCGTTGAGAGCTTCAATATATCGCTCTGGCGATGAAGTTTTAATTTCTGCCGAGAATGAATTATGAATTCGTATTCTGAAGTCTGAACTGTCTATCGATGACTCTATTTCTCCTGCTCAAAGCCCCTCATAATATAAAAGAACGCACTGCCTGCTCTCTTACTCAATTGAGGTTTACTACTGGGAAATTCTCTGCTCTGCAGTGTGGAAATTTAAGATTTATTATTATTAGTGTAATTATTTTTTAATTCTAATAAAAATATATGCTGGGGCACTCCATTTAATATGAGCGCACTGCGCAAAACAAATGTTTTGCGACTTCATTCCAACTGCGGTATATTGTAATACTATTGCACGGAGAAAAATGGATAGCCAAACTTGTAGTGCCAAAGTTTAGATTATCAGTTTGATCTTCTAGGTAGTATCAAGTACCATCAACAATAATTTCTTCTTCATAGTCAGGCAGACCATAATTTTATAGTCTGTTTGAATATCCACATGTGATCTAGACTCACTATCATGATAGGAAAATCGACCCTCCAGAGTGTCAATCAGAAATGGTTGCGTCACGACCTCTAGCGAACGCCGAGCAAAGGCTGAGCGAACACAACCATTTTTCTCCTTATGGACCCTATTGTAAGTACAAAACCTTAAGCTACCATATCCCATGGTTACAGAAACATTGGGGGTGGTAGTTGGAGGTCGACCATGAACTACATTACCAATATTGTGCTATTTTTTTAATATAAAAATGATCTTCGATATTTTAACGTAGATGTTTGGTAATACTGAGCAGAATTCTTAAACAGTTCTTTTCCTGAAAAATGCCCGGTTCGCAAAAAAAGTTCCCGCTTTTTCCCAGTGTTCAAAATTCCCGGCTAATTCCCGGCTTTTCCGGTCCCGGCCAGTGGCCATACTGTTTATAGATACTATGAAATGCACACATTTTGTAGATTAGATTCGTCGTTTACTCCATGTATACCATTTTCGGATTTTTATATATCTAAAATTCCCCTCCCACAGGAGATCACATCTCTTCCCTGTTCCCCAATGACCCCAACCCTCACAAATAAGCCTCCCAGCAAGACCGACGTACACAATCCTGTGAATTTTTTTTGTTTCAATTTTTCTAAATTCCCCTACCGTCTGCAGCCGGATGTTTATTAGAAGCGCTCACATTCGCCAGAACATTTATTCAGAGAAGTGGAAAAACTGCAGAAAATCAGAAACTCTTGAGCACAGCCGGTTACCAACAGTCGAGTTTGGATGTGGACATTCGACAGCATTGAGTGCCCACATTCATCCTCGGCGTCAAACCTCCCGCTTGACAGTGTGAAAAAACTAGCCTAAGCGGGAATAACCAATGGTCACTCATTCGAGTGCTAACTGCACCCATCCGTGCTTGTCTAAGAGCTAGCGACACTGGACCTTGCGCCATCGCGGATATTGATAAAAAAATTAGGACTGATAGTTTGCATGTAGGGTAATAACAAACTGCCATGCTGACCAAGCAAATCCTGAACCCACATAACATAATTAACTATTGAAAAATTAATTTTCCCTCAAAACTAGCGTGATCGCGGAATTAAATAAAAAACTAAATAACGCGATTGGCGGCATCGAGCAATAATTGATATATATATATATATATATATA
>CAKNXH010000202.1:60617-72295 GCA_932178445.1 Andricus quercusramuli | reverse complement strand
TGGTCAAATATATATATATATATATATATATATATATATATATATATATATATGTATGCCTGCCCTTAATCGGGGCCCAACCCCACTAGACCGGGTGCAGAGGGGGTTAGTTTCGTCATTGAACTTGCGTCATGAAGGATATTAAATTTTTCTTATGTAGGTCTGGGTCTACACAACACGAATAAATATGTGTGCCTTGAAAATTCTTGAACTCGGTATCATTTTAACCGGGTTTTATGGCGCGCCGTCTAACAGTGGGAAAAAATCACTTTTTTGGTTAAAAATAACGTACAGCCCACAAATATTGACCGATTTGGACAAAAAAAAGAATTGCAAAAAGCTGATAAGATTTCTAAGAGAGTTGTCGAGCCTGGTTTTTTAATTAGGCTTTCAATTTTTTTTATAAATGCACAAATATGACGAAAACTATGGCCATTTTTTCTATTTGACGTTCCTGGTGCTCGTCAATAACAGGAAAATTCTTGAAATCGCCTAAGTTCTATAGAGTAACATTAGTTCAAGATTTTCCAATATTGCATGAAAAAATGCATGGACGTGAAGGAAGGTAGAGACGTATACCAGGACAGAAAAGTGTGCCGACAAATAGTTTATAAAAAGAATGTGAGTGGAGTGAATGATGCCTGAAACAAAGACCTTGGATTCTAATGGGCCCAAGTGGGGAACCATGCATAACAACCTTGTGAGGCTTTTCACTTGGGGTGATCGCTAGAGAGATGGATCAGCAACCTGGATCGGAGCAGTGTTGCGGAATGAACATGTCATTTAAATAAATAATACGAGAATTCCAGGTCAATCTAACACATCTATACTTAACACCTATATACCTATATACCTTATATCCATATACTGACCTACTTTATACCTACATTCCTATTCACTAGTTTTTCCAACCGAGCAAGTCACGCCTACCCCGAAAGGGAAATGGCTTAATGGTATAATAATAATATAATGAAAAAACAAAAATTTATAAACAAATTATTTGTTGAAAGAATCTTTCCTACGATCATACATAATTGTACGTTTTTTTTGAATATATTGGAAGAAATTTGAATGGAAATAATACTATAACAAAAAAAATTCTCTTAAGATTATAACTGTTTATATTATAAACAAATTTATGAAACAAATGCATTACTCAGGCATTTTTCGACAGAAAAATTGGTTTTTTTTCTATGTCTACCTTTTTAATTAGGAACTTCATGATAATTTCAGGAAAACTCATAATTTTTTGATCAATTTTATGATTTTTCTAAACAAATTTGATGAAGAAATGCATTATTAGGGCATTTGTCGGCAGAAACATTCGTTTTTTTCAATTCCAGTCCAGATTTTGTTTCTCAACTTCAGCTCGTGCTGTGACTTAGGATACTTGAGGGAAAACACTGAAATAACCAGGAGATAATCTGTGAAATATCATCCTCAATTTGAGCGAATAAGACTTTAAAAATATTCAGGGGTTCCTAAGATATGACAATAAATGTCCAGGCATGTCTGCGTCGAGTCTCAGTCGGCGAGCACCGCAGACGGCCAAGACTTGCTGCTACTGCGACTGAAATTCGGCGCAGAGACGCTTGGACGTTTTTAGTTGTATCTCGTGAACCCGTGTTGGTTTTTTAAGTATTACCGTCCTAAATTGAAGATAAGAATTCAAAGACTGAATGGTACGAATTTGAGATTTTCGCAACAAATTTCCTAGGTCATGACACAAGTTGAAGTCGAGGTATAAAATTCGAGAAATTCTTGAATTTTGTTTTCAAACTTCTCACGTAGTACAATCGCTCCAAAAAGTTAAAAAGTAACTCTACTAAGGCTCAATTGACGCGTAATTTGATAATCTTTCTAACGGTGTTTTAAAAAAGTTTCTCGCTCCTTGTTTGAACGAGGAATCACGTTTAAAAGTCAGCAGTGATTTTTAATAGTACTTTCACTGATCGTACCGACAATTTCCGACGGTAGTTTAATATTAGTGTTATATTTTGATTTAAAAATTGCCGTAAGAAGTAGTTCCAACGAAAGAACAATTATTTTCAAGCCTTTGGCACGCACACGTTCGAATACAATATCGATCGACAGATCGAGATCGTTTCCGGCGAGAGACGCGAACGCGACGCGACAGTGCGAGGGCGACGAGTGGGTACTGAGTAGGTACCTACTACAACACTCCTATTCAGTCGAGCGCCGCAGTTACGAACTTGCAACTTGCAACTACAACGACTCAATCCTGGTGCACAACGCGGCATTCCGTGGATCTGTTTCCACTCAGATTACATCGGCAGATACCGAAGTGACAAGCGACCGATATTTTATGTTCGGTACGACTTCAAGCCATACCGATAATAACTTACCGATCGCTCCAACTACTAAGAATAACGTTCCAAGTTCCAACCACTCACCTCCCAACAGAGTGAACAGAGCATAAACTATTTTTAATGTGCTCCTAGAACATTCAGAAAACTTGTTGCACCTTTCCAACAAATTAGAAACTGCGAAACTCTTGCTGAAAAGATTAATTCAACTAATTTTCAACACTTCACAAGGAGAACTTACACCCTTCGGAATTTTCGATGGATTCATACTCCTCCCAGTAATAAGTGATTTTCAAACTTGTAATATGCTAAATCAATATGATGTATATTTTTCGGTTATTCTCGGTTAGGTCCGACGGTAACGGTCCGAGTATGTAACCTGCAAGTCCAGGCTCGATTCCTGCTGCCGGCGTTTTCAGCCAAACATTTTTTTTATTGCAACTGACTATTAAATTTAATCAAATCAAGCCATAATATATATTTTTAACCATTTTTTTGGGAAAAATTGATTTTTCCAAATTACTTATCTCAAAAATATTTACAAATTTACTTCCTATCATTTTTTGATAAGACGTATCGTTTTTCTAAATGCAACTGTTTGGTTAAAAATTAATTTTTATTATTGAAAGTTCAATTACTTGGCTAAGAATGCAAATCTTTTTGGTTGCAGTTAAATATTTTTTGTTTGCAGTTGAATCTTTTTTGTTTGAAAATTCGACTGTTTTGTTGAAAATTCGCCCTGTTGGATGGAAAATTCATCTTTCATTGTAATTTTTATTTGGAACTGTCTTATTTCGTTTATAAAAGATTCTATGTTGACAACGTTACAAAATTAAGATTCTGATCTTTGTATACTAATTGTCAGGGAAAATAAAAAATTGGGTAGGCAAAAGTTAGGGAATTTTGAAAATAAAGCTTTATGGCCTGCCTGATATAATGTTCTTGTTAGGAGTTTATTTTCCTTGTTTTTTATTACTATTTATTTTTTGTTCAGTTGCTTCCTCCTGTCGATTATATTTTTAGTTAAAAATGTTATTACTTGTTTGAAAATTCATCAATTTTGTTAAGATGTCATCCGTTTTGGTTTAAATTTCAACTGTTTTGTTAAAAATTTATATTTCAGCGTTGAAAATTCAACTGGAATATTTTTTGGTGGAAATGGATTTTTTGTTGTAAATTCGTCTTTTCGGTTCAAAAATTAATTTCTTTTGGTAGAAATTTAATATTTTTTGGTTAAATATGCAATTCTTTGATTAAAAATTAATCTTGTTTAGTTGAGGATTCAACTATTTTGTTTAAAAACTCATCTTTTTCGGTTGGAGATTCATCACTTTAGTTAAAAGTACATCGCTTTGAATGAAACTTGTACTTTTTTGTTGAAAATTCTTTTTTTTTTATTGAAAATTAACTTTTTAACTGAAAATGTAAATATTTCGTTTTTGGTTGAAAATCGGGTTTTTTAACATTGAAAATTAACCTACTTTGGTAAAACTTGGATTACTTTGTTGAGAATAAATTTTCTGGTTGAGGAATCATCTCTGTGGTTGAAAACTGAATTTTGTTCAAAATTATTATGTAATTAATGTTTTAATTAATGTTTTAAACTGGAAATATAACTGATCCAAATAACTGGTTCAAATTTAATTAACTTCTCTTTTGGAAATAAAACGGTTTTACAGAAAATTCGTCTCTGGATTTGAAAGGTCAACAATATTTGAATGAACTTTTTTTTCGTGACGAAAAATCTTTATTTGTTGGAAAATCGTCTGTTTGATTGAAAGTTCAACTTGTGGGTTAAAAGTTGAACTAGTTGTTACAATTTGGTTTTTGGTTGCAGATTCATCATTTTATTAGAAAATTCATCTCTTTAGTTAAAATTTTTATTTTATTTATTTTTTTATTAATTTTTTTACTCAAAAATTCAACTATTTCAGTTGAAGATTATGCATTTCAGTAAAAAATGTATCTCGTTGGTTGAAAGAGTACCTACGTTGTTGAAAGCAACCGCTATGTCAAAAAATTAATTTTCTTGTTGAAGGATCATCTCTTCGGTTTGAAATTCAACTATTTTGTCGAAAACAATTTTTTTTTTTTGGTTTACAATCAATTTTTTTAACTTAAAATGTAACTTTAAAATTTCTGGTTGAAAATTAGTGTTTTTTGGTAGAAAACTAATCTTCTTGCTTAGAATTTCCTCTTTTTTGGTTAAAAATTTAACTGCTTCTATGTACTTTTCTGAAAAACAATTTTCACCAGGGTGATATAAAAAAATAAATTGAAATCTTTTGAAAAAGCGAGAAAAGGAAAAAGTGGGTCAAAATGGTCGATTTTAGGTGTTCTGGAGGATTTTTTAAATTTAAGGGGTAAAAGGTAAAAACAGGGGATGGATTGTAATTTTTTGAAATTCAAAACACGTAGATAATATCTTAATTGGTTGTAATCACAGACCTTTAATACTAGAAACGTCAATTTGCGAACAAGAGATCGTTAATATTGTAGATACGACAACCGCGTATTTTTCAATTGGTCGATAGTTGGATCGTTCGGCAGTCGGGAATCGGCAGTCGGTTTCTGCTTTCATCTTTTCCGGCAAATGAAACTGATCGCGAGTGTCGTTTACCGATGCAGATGACGACCCGATCGGCGCGATTACCGGTCGCATGTCGATCTACAGGTCACGGCTGTGGCACCCTGTTTATAGGACGATGACGTCATCCTGGGTTACCTACGAGAGCAAGCATATAAAATGCATCCGGTGGGTGTGTCGCTCCCATACCCTTTTGTGACTCTGCTAGGCGCTAGGAGCGACGAGGCCCATTATAAACGCCGGTGTTTAACCACGGTATAAACAGCCGTGCACGAAATGGAAGGTAATCGTGCCGAGTATTCATATTTTGACCAATAATCATACGTTCATGCATAGCTTTATTACGAGAATCGAGGCGGAAATGGCTTTTCAAAACAGTCATTCAAATTTGTCAAAGTTTACAGGGGCAGTCTACTCTCAAACTCAACTTTCTATACTGCACTATATCAAACCGTTGCATATCATTCTGATTATCAACTTCAGAGCCCCAGAGAAAAAACAAAGGTTAAAAGGATTTCAGGTACAAATGCTGGGGGTAATCTCGGCATGCAAAAAATAAAGATCGATAAGTGTAAAATTAGAAAACAGTGATCATTTATTTTAACATGGCCGATATTCATTTTTTCGCATATCAAGATTACCCCCAGGAATTTTACCTGAATCACTTTTTACGCTTTGCTTTTTCTGTAAAAAATATCCATTTTTGAGAATCAGAAATTAATTTTTACACAAATGAAGTCATATGTGTCGAGTGACAGTTATTATGGTATTCGGATGTTGATGGTAAAATTGGCTTTAGGGTCACAATAAAATAGAAATCAATTTATCGTTGAGTCAGACGTTTCGGCCTCGATTATGGGCCCTCATCAGTGATTTATTTCTGAAATATGGTACAAACAAATTTTTGTTGATTCGTGGAAGGTTATAATTTTTTGGTGAAATTTGTATGTTTATATAATAGCAAAAAATTAATTTTTCAGAGGTGTAGCATAAGACAATAAAATTATTTGCGTCGATCAAAGAATTAATTGTTATAGAGATGTAAATGAAGACAAAAAATTTTTCAGCTCTTATAATTCAAAACCTAAAGTTATTTGGACATCGTTAAATCATGAGAATATTACAATTTTACATTTTTTTTATTTTCTTTATATTTACAGAAGTTATCAAAATTTGTCGGTCTCATCAATAGGAATAGAAACTCACCTTATAAATTCATAAGAAGGAGGTTGAAATTAGTGAATGAGATCATTAAACACTTTTTTAAAGAAGTAATTAGATCACTGAACACTTTTACAAAACTGTACTTTTTTCGTTTACGTTTTTACAAACCGCCATGCCTTGAGAGATAGGCAAAACTGACTGCAGTATGCAAGTTTGGGAGGGTGTATATTGTTGTGTGGGAGAAATTAGAGGGGAAAAATGTGGTGGGAATGTTTTACGCATTTTCTTGAGAAGGAGTCATGGTGACTCAAGAGAAGAAATTTGAAGGAAATCTGGAATAGGTACAAGTGACTTGTCAAGGAGCATCATAAAATGTAACATGACCTTTTTAAAGGGGGCCGAAGGCTTATTTTTGAGTGGATATACACAATATGGTTGTGTGCGTGTGTTAAGAGTGAAGAGTGAATTGTATTGGAAGAAAACTTATTTATTTATTTATTTTTTTTTTAAATAAATTATTTGTTCTAAACAGGATAGTATCATTATTATTATTAATCTTTGCTATGATTGAAAATCTCCCTTTATTTATTTTATTTTATTTTTTTGTATTTAAATTGATGAATAATTCTAACTTAATTTTTAATTTGTTCAATGAATAATTGGGACAAATTGGCAACTAACGATGAAGTTTAGTTAGTAACGCGTGGTAAAATGCAGAAAGGTTTTCAGTGTCGGTAAGCTCGCGCTGGTTCACTGCTTTCGGATTACTTGCTATGTGAGTCATTTCGAGTAACATTCTTTTTTTGTAATTTGCGGTTTTTTCAAGGATTGTAGTTTCGTCAAAGTCAAATTTGTGATCCTCATACCACGCATGTTTCGTCATGGCAGTCCATTTACTAGGGGGTCATTCCCACCACATTTTTTCCCCTCTAATTCCTCCCACACAACAATATACACCCTCCTAAACTTGCATACTGCAGTCAGTTTTGCCTATCTCTCAAGGCATGGCGGTTTCTAAAAAACGTAAACGAAAAAAGTACAGTTTTGTAAAAGTGTTCAGTGATCTAATTACTTCTTTAAAAAAGTGTTTAATGATCTCATTCACTAATTTCAACCTCCTTCTTATGAATTTATAAGGTGATTTTCTATTCCTATTGATGAGACCGACAAATTTTGATAACTTCTGTATAAAAAAAAACAAACGTAAAATTGTAATAATCTCATGATTTAACGATGTCCAAATAACTTTAGGGTTTGAATTATAAAAGCTGAAAAATTTTTTGTCTTCATTTACATCTCTATAACAATTAATTCTTTGATCGACGCAAATAATTTTATTGTCTTATGTTACACCTCTGAAAAATTAATTTTTTGCTATTATATAAACATACAAATTTCACCAAAAAATTATAACCTTCCACGAATCAACAAAAATTTTTTTGTACCATATTTCAGAAATAAATCACTGATGAGGGCCTATAATCGAGGCCCTAAAGCCAATTTTACCATCAACATCCGAATACTATTTTAACTGAGGGTCGATACAACTCCTTTCTTAAACAGTTATTATGCTTTTTATTGAAAGTCGTAGGTTATTCATGGCTCTGAAAATGAACTTTTATCTTGCTAATAGTATTTATTTAGATTTGCATATTTTCGACTCTTACTTCCAGATGATTTACAACTTCCTACACGGAAAAAATTAGTTGTTGAAATTTTGAATGACTGAGTCAACCACTCTAGGATAGGGTTAAACGTATGTCATGAATTGGAAGAATCGTCTTAAAAACCTTGATTGATAAATGTTTAAAAAGTAGAAAGAGTTGTCGAAAGTACAAAATAATTTCAATGAAAATGTGAAGACCCGAGGAATAGAGTTCTTGAAACACTGATACACTAATGCTTCGGAGCCAGTCAATGAAACTTTCGATGACTCCTAACGAGTTTTTAGAAAACAGTATAGCCAAGTTAAAAAAATATATATTCCGCGGTTATATTTACTATATTGTTATTCACATAGACTCACACTTAAGTTATATTTATTTTTACAGATACACACGAACCTATGAAAAATCGAAAGAAATTTTCCGGCGGGATTCGAACTACCTAACACCTATCGAACGCAACTTATCCCTAACAACTAGACCCCACGGCTAACTTAACACATTGAATATTTTGCACAAATGTCAGTGAAGAGCCAAATTTAAATCCGCGCTCATTTGTTCATTGCCGGTGACCGTGACTCGATTCAGACTGATACATATATGTATCAGTGGTATAGATACCACTTCACCTGAGCGTCACTACGTGTTAATGCAAGCATCCAATGTGACTGTACATTGTGAATATATAGATATGTAGAAGACAGTCAACGAATTCTTCGACAACTTATAAATCAGTTATTCGTTTCTGTGCTAGAGTTATTGTATTTCAAATCGTTTGGAATCTGGAGGACTTTTATGAACAATTGAATGCTTGTCTAAAACTTTGTCAAAATCTGCTGAATACAAATTCGAAAACTGATGTTCCTAGATTGTCTTCCAATAATTGGATGACTTTTTTTACTTTTTCGATGAAGTCTGCGGTTCTTTAATCCAAATTATACGAGATTCTAAAAAAAAGTGGCCTATCCTAGAATGGTTGACTAGTCAAGTGAAGTTTCGACAACTTATTTTTTCCCTGTAGGACGAACAGAAGATATTTTATAAAACGTTGAGTTTGCAAACAAAGAAATTAATTATTTATCAACTAAAATGATGATTGACCAGACAAAGTAAAAAGAATTTTTAATAAAGAAATTCAACTTTCAACCAAGTACTTAAATTTTTAACTACAAAAAGATGAATTTTCAAACAAGAAGATTAATTTTCTACCAAGAAGACGATTTTTCAACAAAGTACATGAATTATCAACCAAAAAAGATAAATTTTTAACAAAAAATGGAATTTTCAACAAAATATTTCAATTTTCACAAAATAGATGAATTTCGATCTAAAATGATGAATCCTTTAACTAGATTAGTTAAATTATCAATTAAAAAAATTAATTTTCAAGTAAAAAAAATGATATTCAACATATATATGAATTTTTATCCAAAAATGGTCAATGTTAAACTCAATATTAGAATTTTCAACTAAAAAAGATCAAGTTTGTACCAAAGTATAGCACCGCACCAAACATACAGATATTAATATGTTAAATCTACTATCTTTTTGAGATATTAGGCGTAAATATATTTATATATTAAGCTGAAACATCCAAGGTTTTGAACTCGTAAGGGAAACACGCCAGGTATCTCTCGGCCGCTTGATGATGCTGATAGTCAATGTCGTTCGATATCATTTCGTGTCGCATGTGAACTAGTGGAAAAATTATGCTTACATTTTTTTACAAATATTAATAATAATACTGTGAATTAAATGGATAGAGTAAAACGGTTGTCGCAAGTGCTGTTCTTCAAAAAATTCTTCGAGGTCAGAAGAGTCTGCATTGCAAATCTTTAAGATCCACAGGAACTAACCTTCAACATCTAGATGGCTGTCTCATAGTGAAACGTTTAATACGTTAACCTGAAAAATCTAGATGTTAAGGGTAAATATCCATTTTCTCCGTGCGACACTTTTGACCAAATAGATAAATTTTCAACCAAAGATATGAATTTTAAACTAAGATTATGAATTTTTAACTAGAATAAATGAATTTTCAGTTTAAGAAATTTACTTTCAACTCAAAAAACGAATCGTCACCAAAATAGTTCAATTTTCAACCAGAGATGAACTTTTAAGTAAAATGATGAATCATCTACCAAAAAATAAAGTTTTATTAAAGGAGTTGAACCTTCAACAAAATAGTACATTTTTCGACCGGAAGGATGAATTTTCCAACAAGAACATTGACCTTCTGCCGAAAAATACGAACTTTCAACAAAATATGTACATGAACTTTCAACCAAAGAAGATAAAATTTCAACCAAAAATGGAATAATTGAATTTTCAACTAAAAAATTTCAATTTTCAACCAAATATTGAATAGATAAGTTTTGAGTAAAAAAATACTTCGACCAAAGAGGTGAATTTTTTTACTGAAATGGTGAATCTGCAACAACAAAATTGAAATTTAAACAAAGGAGTGCTACTTTCATCCAGGCAGTTGAATTTGCAACCAAAAAAGATTAGTTTTCAACGAAACATGTAATAGTTGATACTTCAACCGAAGAAGATTATAATTTTGAATGAACAACAGTTTAATTCTACCAGAAAAGATGAATTTTTAATCAAACAGATTAATAATCAACCAAGCAGTTGCATTTTAAGCCAAACTAGCTGTGAATTCGATATCGAGTGTTTTCACTTTGTTTGTATTTATAATTATATGGTGCTCATTTCACGAGCAATTTGCTTCCCGTTAGCAAATGTATTTGCTTCCTCATAGAGGAAGCATTAGTTATTTTTTCAATAATAGGCAAACCGAAGTCTTCATTTTGCTCAATTTAAAAATAGAAATTTACCAAAAACGAAAAATTACAGAATAATACAAAAATGTTTTAAATAAAAAGACAAATCATACAAATCAAATCTTGGGTTCGAAATAATAATTTTTTGAGCTAGAAAAGGGAAAGGAGAAGTTCTGTCGCACCCTATCCCTTTCCCAGCTTTATGATTTTTTCACAAAAATTGTCATAATATTACTCTATTTGAAAATTTATGATCAAAAAGTCTTTTCTATTCATGCATCAACTTTAAATTATGTCGATGAAAAAAGTTTTTCTGTTTGAACCTGATGATTCAGATATTATAAATGAGCAGAAATTCCCTAATCTTCAATAAAGTGTATTATTATTATTATAGATCAATCAATTTGCCTTGAATCAAGAGATTTTATCCGTTCTTGCATCAATTTTGAATTATGTTACTGAAAAGAAGTTTTACTATGAAAAACCGTGTTTTCAAATATTATGCAATTTCACAATTTCCATACTCTTCAATAAAATGTCTTAATATTATAGGTCAATCGATTCATCTCGAATCAACACATATTTTTTGTTCTTGCATCAACTTTGAATTATGTTAATGAAAACAGTTTTACTATAAAAAACGATTTTCAAAATATATAAATTACCATATCTTCCCTACTCTTTGATAAAATGTATTATTATTATAGGTCAATCGATTCGTTTCGAACCAAGGAATCTTTTATATCCTTGCATCAACTGTGAATTATGCTAGTGAAGAAAGTTTTACTATAAAAAACCGATTTTCAAAATATATAAATTACCGTAACTTCCCTACTCTTCAATAAAATGTATTAATATTATAGGTCAATAGATTCGTCCCGAACCAAGGAATCTTTCACATTCTTGCATCAACTTTGAATTATGCTAATGAAAAAAGTTTTACTATAAAAAACCGTATTTTCAAATATTATGCATTACCATAGCTTCCTTACTGTTCAATAAAATTCATTAATATTATGGGTCAACCGATTCGACTCGAATCAACACATCTTTTCTGTTTTTACATCAACTTTAAATTATGTTAATGAAAAAAGTTTTAATATAAGAAACCGATTTTCAAAATATATAAATTACCATAACTTCCCTA
>CAKNXH010000202.1:32171-60607 GCA_932178445.1 Andricus quercusramuli | reverse complement strand
TTATATTCTTGCATCAACTCTGAATTATGCTAAAGAAAAAAGTTTTATTATAAAAAACCGATTTTCAAAATATATAAATTACCATAACTTCCCTACTCTTCTATAAAATGTATTAATATTATAGGTCAATCGATTCGTCCCGAACCAAGGCATCTTTTATATTCTTGCGTCAACTTTGAATTATGCGAATGAAAAAACTTTTGCTATAAAAAACCGATTTTTAAAATATTATTGAGTGCTAGAAAAAAATGCATTAAATATTTTTTGAAATCCTTCGGTCAGTTTCAAGATATTAGTGAGGAAAATAAGCTCTCCAAATTTCATCAATTTATCTGCAACCGTTTTCTAGTTATCGTGTTCACAAAAAAGCGTGACATCCACGCATCCACACATCCACACATCCATACATCCACACATCCATACATCCACACACACACATCCGGACAATTGCTTAGAACATTGTATTAGACATTTTTAAATTAGGGAAGGTTCAATTAAATGAATTTAAAAAATTTGAAAAATGTTACCATTACAAAGCTTCCTCTATGAGGAAGCAAAAAGATTAAATTTCTATAATAAGAGATGTATCTTTAATCCAAAAAGACCTTATCTTATTTCCATTAACATTTAAGGGTGTTTTACTATCTAAAAATTAATTATCGCCTAATTTTTTTATAATACTTACTTTCACTTCTTTCTGAACTAATTTCGCTTGTTTTTTGGGTGAGGAGCGTGTTTTCAGTAGTAGCAGTCGGTTAGACATAGACGAGCCGAAAGCACAATCGTAGACGAGCTGATGGCGTAGTCGCAGGCAAGTCAAAAAAAGTTTACACCCCTCCCTCGTAAACTATTTTTTCTGGTATTACTATGAAGAAACATGAAAATGAAAGACAAACTTTTTTGGGAATCTCTTGTAATTTTGGAAATTTTTGGCGTTTTTGTAAATTACCAAAACAAAAACTGCAACTTGACAGTTGCTTCTCATGAAAATTCATGACGGACTATTTATTTTTCATCGTACTTCAATCGAAAATTCGACTTTCGATGCCTGTGAAGCGGGTCGAAAATCGAATTTTCAACCCCAGGGAAGAATGTGACAGATAAATGTAAATGGGGTGTGAGACAACGCCCTTCACATTGATCTGTCACTTTCTTCCCTATGGTTGAAAATTCGATTGTCGTCCCGCTTCACAGGCATCTCAAGGCGAATTTTCGATTATCGATAAGATTTAAAAATTGTATGCATAACTCGGGCCGAGGCAACGATTTCACTCGTGTGATATCAGCCGTCGCTTCGCTCGGGCATCTTACTGAACACTCGTGAAAACGTTGTCTTTCGATCCTCGCCACGCAATATACTTTTTATCTCGAGAATCGAATCATTCTGATCCACAATTTGCTGGTCAAATACAAAATCCTAAATTTCTGGATCAAATCAATCAAATCACTCAGAGAAATTATTGGATGCTTGGTTGCTGTAGCAAATTTTGTTGGATGCTGGGGCGCCATCCACTTAGTTGCCACTTTTAATGATGTTGGTTGTGCCAGCCAACTGATTGTGAGTTGATGCGGTGCAGCAACAGGATGGCTGCCGCATGCAACTACCTGGGTCATAGCAACTGCTTAAAATATTACCGTGCCTTTGTGTTGTCTGACTCACCTATTTCTGACGGATCGGACAACCAACCCTGTTTTCAGCCTGTCCCATGTACTTAGCAGTAATTACTTTTAAGAATTTAGATGAATAATACAACCAGGAATAAAATCAACTGGATGCGTTTAAATCTACAGTCTAAATTATTTGAATCAGCATTTTTAAAAGGTAATTCCTGATTGCGACAAATTGGTTACATAAACTTATTGGAAAATGGCTGTGTATCGGACGCAAAATATGAGTTTTACCTGTGAAAAATAAAGATTTGTATATAAAATTCGGATTTTATACCATAATCCTCTGTTTTATTCTGTCCAATCCTCGACCCTTCGTCCCTGTTGACAATTGTGCACTTTCATGAAGAACAATGAACACGACGCTTTTCGTTCGAGATCGTTAAGACCATGCCATACTAACATCACTATGGGGTTTTTATACATTCTTTGCCACAACTCACGTCCCTACACCAGAAACAACAGTTCATTCGGGTCTTCTATTCAATTTTCCAAATTCTCACCTCGATATCTCAATTCGTGTGGACGTGAATTGTAGCAAAATGTATGTCGACAAATCATTTTGAGGTTATGAATGGCCATACATAGGAGTATGACATGGCCTTGAAAGACGCTGAGCCGAGCGTCGAGTTCTTAATTTCTCAAAAGCCCAAGATTTCATTTCGCAGAACACTCAATTCATTCTTCACGAGGAAGTGTAACTTAATATAATTTGAAAAATCACAACACACGACACGGATGCTCGAAATATCGATAAACTAACAAAAATCATCTCTTGACTCTTGTCAGGCTGTCAGGTTGGTTCTGCCATTCAGAATTTTGACAGCAACGAGACGACAACCGGCCAACGGCTCAAACGTGTCTCCCTGACCCAAGCGCAATAGGTCAGGGAGACACGTTTGGGACCACTGGCCAATCAGTTGGCTGTGCTAACTATTCGATAGTTGAAGGGTCCAATTGCATAGCTGCAGTGACCAACGAACGCGCAACCATTTAACCTGACCAACTATTCCTTAACCAACAAAAAATGGATGTATACCAGGCAACCATTTCTCTGAGTGAACTGTATCGGAAATAATCATTTTGCAAGTATTTTTGAACTACCACCCTCCACCCTTACTGTAAGCGTAAGAATTTTGTAGATCCTCTCTCTTAAACAACTCCAAAGATACGGACAAATTCCAATGTAGGTGCATTAATAATAATCATTTAGTGCCACCAGACGCTAAGCCTGCTCTCCCGTATTTTAAAGAATTTGTGACATTGAAGATATTTTTTAAAAATATTTAGATCTAATTTATTAGTACCTAATTGTCAATTACCGTTACAACGCGCGACATCTCTGTATGCAGAATACGTGACTTCCTAGAAACTACCAATAAGAATAAGTCGTTGGCGTGATGGAAGGGAAGGAGGAGGGGTTGATGAGAAAAAAGGAATGGAAAAAGGGTGATTCTGTACAGGAGTTAGGGTGAGTATTAGGAGAGGATGCGTGTTTGGAGAGGTTAAGTTGACAATTTGGAAAAGGGCACATACATAGTATGTTTAGCTTCATGGCAGAGTAGAGTTGAGGGAGAGAGAGACTAGGTAGAAAGCGAGAAAAAGGGTGAGGATTGTTGTAAGGGTAGTGAGGAAAGTGGTTGAGTTAGGTTGATGGTTGAGAAGGGTGGAAGGGATATATAAGGGTAATTTATAGTAATATACGGATAGTGTAGTGGAGGGGAAATACGAGATTGGTAGAAGGGAAAAAGGGTTGAGGGTTAACTGAGAGGGGTGGAGAGAAAAGTTTGGTAGGAACGAGGGGGACTGAGAGCCATGGTAGAAGGTATAACAAAATTAGCACATTTACCTACGAAATCCTTCTAAATGTGAAGGAGATAAATGTTCCCATTATGTATATTTTACTTCTTACGAATAAATAGTTTATTTTAAAGATGAACTGCTCCCTTAATTAAAAGTTTTACTTTAGCCACACATATTTTTCCCAGAACTCAATTTACTCTGCATTTGATAAAGGAATAAAGAGTAAAAATAATTTGTTTCTAAAAAGTGCAAAAGCCGGTATCTGATCGAATTAAAATTTGATTCAGTCGGGTAGCAGAGAGTGAGTTTTCCCAAATGGAAAATCAGATTCAGTGAACCAGAAAAGGAGGAAATTGGAGGAAATTTATTTGCACATGTTTGTGTCGAACTTGTGCAGTGTGCACAGCCTACCATAACAATCCATGATTATCATCGGCTGGAGTTCGAAACCCTCGGGGGAAATACCCAATAATCTCGAACCCTGCTATATGTGAACACTACCTTATTCATAGCTTGGCACAGTAGGGTGGTCCAAAAATGCATTGGAAATTTTTTTTTTTAATTTTCAAGGGGACATCCCAGAAATTTGTTCAAAACTACACAAAAATTAAACCAATTATTTTGTTTGAAAAAAAATGATATTTAGAGGTGCCGCAAGCCCCATGAAGTTTAAACACGTATTTCCCATAAGAAAAAAAGAATGTTATGTAAATCTTATTCAGAATCCTCAATATTATCTCAATCGAGTTGAAACTCAACATTTCTCTTCACAATTAGCCGTAAAATACGAATAGAATATCACTTTTTAAATATCAACACCATATGTCTGTTTTATAGGGTCCCAAGGAAACTCCATGAGTGAAAAAATGGGTTTTGTGAGTTTTTCGCGCTGATTATGACTTTCTTGGGTGTTTTTTCAATGAACATTGTTTCTGGCACATAAAAGACCACTTCATACTGGTAACTAGATGTTCACATGAATTGTTTAAACAATTTATGATTGTTTTTAGCAATTTTCTCATAGAATGGAGTTAGAATGGCGCCGTTTTTTTTCACAAATTACCCACTTGTTGTCCAATTTGCAATCAAAAGAAAGTGATAGTTCATCAATGTTAACAGAAGTCATTGTTTAAACAATTTATTGTTAACTTTAATATTATTCTGTTAGAAAAATGCTACAAAATTGAAGTTTAAAAAAAATCACTTCCAGTCAAATTTTCAATTAGGATAAGTTAAATAATAATTAACTAGAGTGAAGAAAATTGATTGTTTAAACAATTTGTTATTGATATTATTAATATTATATTTGAATAATGCTAGAAAGATGCGTTTTTTCTGAAATTTGTGGCTTTTTGTCTAATTTTCAATTGGAGTGAAGTAATAATGTAATAATTATTGTTAATATTATTCTCTTCGCTTAATTGGTAGAATGTTGCGGCTTTTTCTGAAATTTCAACCGTTGCGCACTCGAGGCACTCTTTAAAAAGAGGAAAGGTATCAAGACCTTAAAAGCGAGCTGCAACGACTGTACCCAAAATATTCGGTACGAGTAATTGTCCTTGTGATAGGTGCTCTCGGAGGTGCGAAATTATCACTGGTTCGTAACCTTAAAGCCATACCCGCGTGCCAAAAATATGCCAAGGCACTTGCGAGATGGATGCAGAAAGCTGTCATCCTTGGGTCGCTTCGTGTCCTCAAGACACACGAGGGTTTCGCCGGCCTGTTGTTGTGATTTCGTCGTGCCCTGTGATCACCCATCTCACGGATGTGAGACGTGGCCATAGGTGTATTTTACTGCGGTTCTACTGGGGGCCATTTACATTTTTTTTAGATGGCCGTTGCTCTTAGTGGGACCGTGCGGTGGTTGTTTAACTTTTTTAAAATTATATATATATATATATACCTAAAATATTACAAGTCCTTTGAAATCTTTTAAAATATTATAAAATCCGTTGAAATTCCGTATAATAACATAAAATCTGACGGTATTCCTTGAAATATCTTGAAATATTTGAATTCCTATGGAATCCTTTGAGATCCTGGGAAGTTTATTAATATATACCTAATTGAGAGCCTTTAAAACCCCTTAGAAATACTGAAATCCCCGAAAATCTGATAAAATCCCTTAAAAATGCTTTGAAATCTTTAGAATTATCGGAAGTCCCTTGAAATAATTGAAAATACCCTAAGCCCCTTTAAATCTTATGGAATGTTTCAAAAACTTTATGAAGTCAAGTCTTCACAGGCTTCACAGTCCTTTCCCGATTTCCCTCTTTCTCTCGTTTCTTCACTTAAAGTGAACTGAATCAATAGAACCCAATGAGAAGATCTAACTATTTTTGGTTAAAACTTCATCTTTTTGGCTTGAAATTTTAACGATTTGATGGAAATTTGTTTTCTTTTTTTTTACAAACCATTTTTGAAAATTCAAAATTTAACTATTTTTCTGAATATTCATGTGGCAACTTTCTAGTTAAACATCAAACTGTTTAGGTTGTAAATGAACTTTTTTGTTGAAAAATCAACTGTTTTATAGGAAACTTGTATTTTAGGCTTCAAAATAAAACAGCTTGGTAGAAAATGTAACAAGTTGGTTGAAAATTGATGTATTTTGTTGCAATTTAGTCTTTTTTGTAGAAAATGATTTTTTTGGTTAAAATTAATCTTTTTAATTGTTTAATTAATCTTAATTAATTGTTGAAAATTAATCTGTTTTAGTTATGGAATCAAATATTTTGTTGAAAATTCGTTTTTGTTGGTTAACTCCAACTTGAAAATTTAACTCCTTCGTTAAAAGTTGAACTAATTTCTTAAAATTTCATTTTTTTGGTGGAAGATTCATAATTTTAGTTGAGAAATGTTTTTTTTTCTAAATTCAAATTTATTCACAAAAAAAGGATTTATCTCTTTTCAATCCACTGGGATTCGAACAGCAGATCAACTGGTTTCTGGTCAGGTGCTCTAACCAATTGAGCTACAGAGAGATCAGAGAAAGATACTGTTTTTCTGATATACGCTAATTTAGCAAGGCGTTACACAATCATCGGAGATGGTAATTATCGATCCGTTCAGAAATCTAATCACACATACTGTGAATAATGAAAATCTAAAATATCGATCAAAGTTAAATCCTCTAATACAAAAAAAATTATTTTTTTAGTTTTTTTAGCCAAAAATTAATCTTCTTTACTGAAATTTAACCATTTTGTTGCAAATTCAACTGATTGGTTGAACATTAACTTTTATGTTGAAAACTCATATTTTCGGTTTCAAAATTCAACTATTTTGTAGAAAATCTGTTTTTTAAAATTAAAAATTGATCCTCGTCAATGAAAATTTAACTAATTCATTTCTGGTTGGACCTTTATGTTTTTAGTTTAAAAATTCGTAAAAAAATATACTTCCAGCATACCGCGGAGACTTTCAAGCATTTTAGAATAAGGTCATATGATTTAGGAGTTATTTTGTCATATTTTGACTTTTGACGCTTGATGTGGAACATAAAATGTATATATCGCACTTTATCGTAGATTACCGACTCAAGAATTAATAATCCATTTCTCGTGGGGCGAAAAAGCACTTTTCTCTGACTGGTCACAGAAATAATGTTGGTCAAAACCCTACCACTTTTCAACGTCTTGTGGGGCTGGGAAGGCACCCCTACAATTGGACACAGAAATAATTGTTATCAAACCCCTAACCCTTTCCACAGTCTGGTGGGGGTTGAAAGGCACCACATTGAATGGTCATAGACGTAATAATAGTCAAACACCTTTTCCAACATCTCGTAGGGGCGGGCAGGCACCCCTCTAACTGGTCACAAAAATAATTTTAGTTGAACCCCTGCGACTGGTCACAGAAATAAGGTTGGTCAAACTCATACCCCTTCTCCTAAATCTCGTGAGGGCGGGAAGGCACCCTTCAGCCTGGTCACAACAATGATATTGGACAAACTTCCGCCGGAGATATCTGCGACTCACCACGGAAAGTTTACCTCAGTTCGATCTCGCGTTTACTCTGCTTGACCAATTACGTGCAACATTTTGTACCCTCAGTTAGTTCTGCGGCACGCATAGCGCGCCAATCATGATTGCTAGTATAAAATAATATTGAATGTGTAAAATGATATATATAGCAATTAGTCTATTTCTTCAGTCGTTGCTCTCTATGTGTATAAAATTTTCCGACGCCGCCCACTCCCAGGACACTTCTCTGAATCCGCGCCAGTTTGAAATTTAAAAATGGGCATAGTAGCAACTGGTATAATTGCAGAGATATCAATTAAATAAAATATTAATCTCACTTTTAGAATGCAAACACATAAATGTAGTCTCAAGTGGGAAGTTTAAATGGCTGTATGGACGAAATGCATTGTTCAGCTTCAAGTTTATGTTATAATGTCTAGAAAGTGAAGCAGTCCAGTACACTGTAGGTGTGAGGTTGTGATTAGCCGATTGCATTATTGCCTGCTTAGCGTTTTACATGTTTCCATTATGTAACGGGCAAGGATAAAGATGTAAATAGTTCCACATGTTTGTCTGCTAGATTCTGTCGTGTAAACGCAATCCCTTGCAAATTGTCTGTAATATCGCGTCCATTATTTACTGAATAAAGCCAATCAGAACGACCATTCATTGTTCTGCGATTGCGAGTGTGTATACACTTCAGTCTCCGTAAATAAAGTGATTGCAGTTTCTGCACGTGTGCACTGGGTACTTGTACGCAGTTTTCATTTCGCTACTGATCAGCGCTGGAACGTTTAATTAATTAAAAAGGAACTGGGAACCGTAAGGCATTACCTAATCCGTAACTTGACTACTGTTCTTTACGTATTACGTAGAGGAAAATATTTTGTTAGTTGAAATGTCTGATTAAGTGAAGGGGTTAATAGATTTGTAAAGATTTGTGACGACATGGGGAAGGGTTAACGCAAAAGGTACCAGCACACATAGAAAATATAAATGTGAATAACAATTTTTGGAAATTCTTGAAAAAATGAATATTAGTGATTTTATTTTACAATTAAAGCATGAAAATACTGACTTTAAACTCGTTTCCGTATTCTCCCTTTTTTTATTTCTTTTTTAAAGAATTCCTTTTTTTCCTGTTTTGAAAAAACTTTCTCCTTTTTCTCGTTTTTTTCGCTCAAGGCAATCGTGGTTCCAAAAATCAAATTTCTACAAAAAATAATCTTTCTATGTTTTCAAGAATCCATAATATTTCTGAGGGTGACATTTTTAATGAAAACATTTAATACTTACAAAAAAAATTTCTTTTAACAATATTTTTTGCAAAGTGAACTCCATCTTAATATCGCTTCTTGCCAATTTTAGAAAAATTATTGAATTTTAATAAATGATGGCTTCTTTTTTCGGAGAAAACATTCTCTACAACTCTACTGATTCCAGTGTTAAAAGTAAATTCTTCTATCGCTGAAATCGTTAAAAACATTTAAGAAACAATTCTAGAAATAAATAACTTTATTTAAGGATTATTCACTTATTGTCTAAGTCTGACACAGTAGATTTGTAGGAAATGTAAGATTTGAACTTTTCCGTGACATTTTTTCAATTCTTGCAATCATAGGAACCTTTTTGCCAGAGGCCTGATTCTTAAATTATTCATTAGGAATTCTTTTTTTGTTTTTAAATTCAATCACTTGGTTGAAAGTTAAACTACTTTATTAAGAATTAATTTTATTGGTTAAAGATTCCACTATTTTGTTGAAATATTATTTTTGAATAATATTTTGAACTAGAAATTTAAGTACTTCGTGTTTGAATAAAAAAATAATCGCTTTTAATTGAAAATTCAACTAAGGTAAACGTCCCAGTAATCGTGACCTTAGTCCCAGTAATCGTGATGCCAATTTTCTTGCTTTTTACTTTATTTGAATGAATGTAATTTCTATTTGCTATTATAAAACACTAAAGATAAGTGAGTTTTATCATTAAATGTTAATTTTAATACATTTTTGTAAAAATATATTCAAACTATAACCAAGTTTCACGATTACTGGGACCGTCACGATTACTGGGACATTTACCTTATATGATTAAAAATTTATGGATTTTGTTGTCAATTTCTTTTTTTTTTAGTCGAATATTAATCTTCTTGATTGAAAATTCAACTACTTGCTTGAAAAATGAAGAGCTTTGTTAAAAAATCATTTTATTAGTTGAAGATCAACCTCTTTGGTTGAAAATTATTTTTTTCTAAAGTTAATTTTGAAACTGTTTCAACTATTCAACTGATTCAACTATTTAGTGAAAAATTTGTCCTTTTGGCTTAAAAAGCCAACTATTTGGTTCAAAATGGACTTTTTGGTTGAAGAATGATAATTGCGGGTAGAAAATTCAAATGTTTTGTAGAGAATTCGTTAGACTTACAAATTTCAAATTGATATAAAACAAAACTTCCATGTACTTTTTTGTTATTGGATAAGTAGCAAAAGCGCGCTACGCGCGCGCATGCTTACTCACATAAATTTCGAAAAAATATAATTTAGTGGATCAAGAATAAAAAAATTTAGAATTAAAAACGTCTTTACAATAAAACATTTCATTTTTTGTCAGGGAATTATTCTGAGAGCGTGATGCTCAATTTTTTTAGATTGCAATATAAAATTGAATGACAATGATTCTTTATTTCCGAAATTAACTTTATATTACTGTAATCAACCATTTTATTGAATTTTTTGTTTATTTGAAATCAATTTTTTTAACTTAAAATTTAGGAAATATATTTTTGGTTGAAAATTGATAATTTTTGGATAAAAATTCAAGTATATGGTTGAAAATTGGTGTATTCTGTTCAAAATGATTTATTTTTTGTAGGAAATTAATCTTTCTGCTTAAAAATTTTACAGTTTGTTTGCAATTTTTTCTCATTTGACTGAAAAATCTTTCTCAGTTTAACATTCAATTCATGTTAAAGAGCTGTCTTTTTTGGTTGAATTTAACTGTTAATGAAAAATTATCTGTGTGAAAATTAATTTTCTTTACTGAAAAATTAACTGTCTCAGTTGAAACTTTAACAATTTTGTTGAAATTTTTTTTTTAAACAAATTTCTTTTAAACTGAAAATGTAGCTATTCTAGTTAAATATTCCATCATTTTAGATGAAAATTCATCCCTTTGGTTGAACATTAATTTTTTTAACTAAAAATTTAAGTGTTCAATTTTTAGTTGACAAACTATTTTTTTTATATGAAAATTTGTCTTTTCTGCTAAAATTTAATATTCTTTGTTGAAAATTTAATTATTCTAGTTCAAGATTCATCACTTTAGTTGAAAATGCATCTTTGTGGGTTAAAATTAATCCATTCCAGCTGAAGATTCATCATTTTATTTGAAAATTATATTTTTTTTTGAAAACGTGACTATTTTTTAAAAATTATTAAGTTTTTTTGTTGAAATTTTTGTTTTTTCAAACAGAAAATGTAACTATTCTCATTGTTCAATATTCATTCATTCATTTGGTTAAATGTTCGTTTTTATTTTGGTAGAATACACAGCCACACAAAAAAAAATCGTTTTTCGGGCCCAGAGGTCAGACCATGTTGACTATATGTTTTTTGGGTCGCTGAATCCGAATCCGAGGTCTAAAAACCCCCAGCACGTCAGGGTTCTGACATAACCTCATAAAACCTCATAAAATTTTATTTTTTCAGGTCCGGGGGTCAGGCCATGTTTATTATATGTTTTTGGTGTCGCTAAATCCGAATACGAGGTCCAAAAAAACTCCAGCACACCAGGGTTCTTACATAACCTCATAAGACCTCATAAAATTTCATTTTCTCAAGTCCGGGGGTCAGCCCATGTTTACTATATGTTTTTGGGGTCGCTGAATCTGAATAAGAGGTCCGAAAAAACCCCAGCACGTCAGATTCGGATTCAGCGAGCCCAAAAACATATAATAAACATGATCTGAACCCCAGACTTGAAAATAAAATTTATGAGGTCTTATGAGGTTATGTAAGAACCCATATAATAAACATGGTCTGTCCCCCGGACTTGAAAAAAAAAATTTCATGAGGTTATGTGAGAACCCTGACGTGCGGGGGTTTTTTGGACCTCGGATTCGGATTCAGCGACCCCAAACACATATAATAAATATGGCCTGACCTCCGGACCTGAAAAAATAAAATTTTATGAGGTTTTATGAGATGAAAATTTAAATATTCCATTTTTGGTTGAAAACTGTTCTTTCTTATTTCGAAATTTCACAATTTGGTTGAACATTTATCTTTTTTAGTTGAAAATGCAACTATTTGGTTAGGGATTGATGTATTTTGTTGGAAAAGCGTTTTTTGGTAGAAAATTAATTCTTTTGGTTGAAAATTCAACTACTTGGTTATAATTTTATCTAAATATGTACTGCATTTGCAACTATTGTTGTTTGCCGACAACAATAGTTTCGAGATAGGTTCGAGGTATCAATAAAAAATGACGCCACGTACTTTTTTATAATTGATTTGGATCAGTCAAATTTTAGTCATTAATTAATCCCAAAATTTTTACCACTGCAATACCTACAGAATTTCTTAAAGTCCATACTTCAGCCACTGGAGGCCCTTGACGGAAATAATGTAATTTCAAGCCTTGCTAGTGTCATTTCCCCAAAACCTTCACAGTCGACCCTCTGTAGCAATTTCGCTAAAGTGCGTTTTCTTTCATTTTACGATCCAGTTACATTCTGTTCAAGTATCTCGGGATTTGCTTTCTTTCTTTCTTTCTCTTGTATATTTTAAGTCTTTCCTTTTTAATTTGTTCTCAAACACGTTCACCTTAATGCAGAAATGGCAGGCAGAGCAAGTTGAGACGTCCAGAGTGGAGTTTCGGAGAATATGCATACAAAGCAAAAGAAAAAAGATTCTTCTTAATCGAAAATAAAGTTCGCTAGTATAATTAACTAATTATATGCTTAATTTATCATGCACGACAAATCGCGTGATAGCTATCTGCTCTTCTCGCACATTTGTGGAATCCGGTATTGTTACTAAATTTTGTTCCTTTTTTCAAATTGCTCTTCAAATTGACTTTGCGAACAAGCATAATTATTATTAAATTGCATAATGGCCAGAAATCTGATGGAAAAATATAGGAAAGAACAAAATATTAAAGGGCTGTTTATAATTCTTCTTTGCATTCATTAAATGGGTACATATTTTTTAATTATTCTAAATTTATCTGGAATTAATTATTCGAACCATATTTTCTAGAGTCTGGAAAGGAGTTAAGCCAACATCGATTTTATAATGTATAGTACTTGAATGTGTACTAGTACACGTAAAACTACGTTACGTGTCAAGAAAATAAGGTAAGGCAAGCTCCCCCATCAAGAAAGTTTTCTGCATGTAAGCTGCTCTATAATTTAATTCAAATCTACAAAAGATCTACTTAAATTGACCTTCTAAACTCCTATTAAATTAATTAAACAGTTAAAAATCTTTCTCTAACTAAATAATACAAAATGAGAAAGGAAATAAAATTAAAATAAAACATTTAATTAATAATACATTGATTTCGAAATGAAATTCAAAAACCAGAAAACCAGAAAAAATGAAAAAGTTTTATTTTAAGATGTCAAGACATAAAACAAATACAATAAAAAAACATTCTAAATTGAAAGTTTTTAATTTCAAATGTCTGAAAATGAAAAAATTTGCAATCCGAAGATGTTCAAAATTCAAGAATATTTTATTTGATGTGCTCAAAATATTATAATGTCAAATAGATAATATTTAATATTTCAAATTTTTTTGGAGACTGTCAAACTCCTAGCAGTTTTAAGTTTGGAACTTCTAAATTGAATAATTTTCAATTTAGCGTCAAATAAAAATTGAACATATATCTCAAGTCAAGGATTGAAATTTTTTCAGCTGTCGAAGCATTTAATTTTTAAACGTACACTTCTAAAGGAACTGATATTTAAATTGTTGAATTTTGTAGGGTTCAATCAATAAAAACCTTCAATTTTAAACGCTTGCAATTAAAACTATTTTATTTAGAAATTGTATTCTTTCAATCGTTCTAAATTCAAGAATACAATCGTTTAAAAATTGAAATATTGTAAAATATTAAGCTATTAAGGTTTAAAACGTTTTAACTCTAGCACTTAAACTTTGAATATTATACCTATAATTTTTGTCAATTTAAAATTTGGGAAACGTGACAATGAAAAGTGGAAACAATATTTGAAAAGCCTTTAAGAAATGGAAAAAGGGACCATATATACATATTTGAAAACGTGACAGAAGTGGTCAAAAATGGAAAAACTGACTTTCTTGGCACGCTTTAATTTAGTTTCACATTCGAGCCAGTAAAATAGAAATAATTTGAAATAAGACCTTAAAAAGTAAATCATTTTATAATGATGCTTTCAGCAATGAAAAATTGAAATAAGAAAATGTTTCAAATTTTAATTTAAATAATTTAAATATCCTACCAAAAAAATCTGCGATCTATAAGGTATAACTGCATGATTTTTTGAAAATAAAATTGGTCAGGTAATTTGGAAAAAAGGGTTCTGAATAAAAAATATAGAAAAGATTTTTACAAATTCTTAAAATAAATTTTAAGAACTCCATTAGACATTCTAAAACTTGGCGGGATGTATAAGAAAAATGATTTTTAACCATTTCTGTATAATATAATCCCCCCAAGTTTATAATGTCTGAAATGCATTTTTAAAATGTATTAGACACATTTGTACAGGGTACTTACTTTATAAAAAAATTTTCTTATGATTTTTTTTTTAAATTGCTTGGCCTTTAATTTCAAAAATTAACGTAGTCGTGCTTGGCAGATTTTTCGCATCGCAGATGTTTTCAATGGCATTTCATGTTTTTTGTTTGTTTTTGTTTCTGAGATAGGTACACGCAATGGAAGTGCATGCGTACTTAAGATATTAGTAAATTTGCACAATGGAAAAATAACATGTTCTTAAACATTCTTTAACCCTCATCACTTACTTAGGGTCAGATCGACCCCAAAATCAACTTCAGACTAATATTTGAATAGGATCGCGTTTAAATTGGGACCTGTGTTGCCATCTTGTAAGAGTTTGAGGTATCTACTATACGTTCAACATGCTACCGTTGGGCCTGAATGCCTCTATTGAATGAACAATTATTTTTGTTTAAATATACCTCCCATACGATCTTCAAAATAATTTTACTTTTTGAATCAGACTTACCTGTATGCATTCTTTTATTGACACATGATATTAGAAGAGTACCCAAAACAAATTTTAGTTATAAATAATAAAAATTGTGGAAGTTATAGATTTTAAAAAAAATTAATTTTTTTGTAACTTTTAAATTTTGATAATTTTTTTATAGACTGCAAAATAGTTTTTATTTTAAAAAGACAATCAGAATCTAATTTCTATACATTAAATAGCGTCTGTAAATTTTGTCAACTCGAAAGCTTGCATACAATCAGTATGACAACCTTTCAAAGTCAGCTGGGGTCAATTTGACCCCATGTAAGTAATATGTCATTTTTCGGAGGTGTAAGTGATGAGGGTTAAAAAAATACAGATAAATTTGACAAAAATGCATCATACGTGATTGGGCATTTGTTGAAAAAGTGTAAAAAATTCCTAAATAATTTTCGAATGGGTGTTGTAAAAATAAAGTATGATTACGGCTCATGTTGCTAGTTTCACACTCGTCGGCATTCGTCTTTTTTACGCACTTATATCGCAAATAGCTATTTCTATACGAAAAAATTAGTCCATTTCTGTTTGAAAAATAGATTCACTATCATTTCCGGTGATTTGAATATTTTCTTTACTACATCTTTACTTTACTGCAGTCATTGATGGCATACATATTGAAAAGAATATTATGTAAATATTTCGTTGGGTGAGACAGCAGGCATGGCTTGCCACACTGTAAAAACTATGGTTCCATTTTATTTGAGCATCATTTTTTTAGCGTTCTGTTATAATACCAAATCGTCTTTTTTTTGAAGCCTTCGTTCGTGCTATTTTACTTTGCTAACTTCAGATTGAAAAGTGGTACGTACTAGCGAACTAAAATAATGCACAGGGCAATTGTTTTAACTTCTTGCAACTTCATGCTTAAGAGAAACAGAAAACATTTCAAACAGAAAAAATTTGATTCTCACTTCGGTCCTGTTTCGATCCAAAAAAGTTGTACTAAAACGTCATTTAGTGGTATCAAAATGAAGTGGCATTAGAATAGAGCCACTCGAGACTACATTTTTGGAGGACTGTTTCAATACCTGAAACTAGCCTTGAAATGATACTTTTTTTTACAGTGCACTCCGCCGGGAATGTAATAGTTAAAGTCAGCAGCGCGGCACATTGTCAATGGATCGCGTGACCTTTCAAGTGGCCAGTATAGATAATTTCAATGATGAATCTCCGGGTCCCTTGAGGCCGATTTGTGAAATACTGCGAACGGTGAAACATAATATCCCGTGCACTTGACCTTCGAATTAGCTAAGCGTAACCTCCTCCCTGATTGGCCGTGAGAGCAGAGTCGTTTTTCCACGTGTGATTTTCCGAGTCCGGAATAAGAGAAGACTTTCTCTATTTCAAGCATTATTCAAGGAAGGGGCGCAGTTACAATGCAATGCAAACGATTAAGTGGAAATGTAGTTAGTCAGTAGATGCACATCGCACATGCACGTCACACATGCACATTGCACATGCACATCGCACATGCACTCCGGTTAAATGAAATCGCACACGGAATGAAATGCTCTTTTGATGTCGAAAACGTCGCCCGGAGCAATGTGGGTGGAAACTCGCGCGTTTGGCACGACTCTGTGTATGAACACGAGCAAACAGCTCAGAGTGCGCACTCAAGATCAAGTGACCCAACTCTTCTATATCTATACAATGCATTATGACTACGAGCTATCTTGAATGCTTTTATTAACCCCGCCTGACAGCATCCTCCTATGCGGTCTGCGGCTTATGTACAAGCATTTGTCATCCCGATCGACACTCAGATATTGCTCGTAAAAAAAAGGAAATGTCCCTGAAGTAGCGAAGCACTTTGCATACTCATACAGTTTGCGAAGGTTGTAAGTAACGGTCGTGAATGGACAAAACGGCGGAAACATCTCAAGAGCTGGAATTTCTCTGGTTGAAAAGTCTCATGAACGAAAGAAAAAAGGCCTCTCAAACGAGAAATGAAGAAGGAATATCACTGATTATATATTTATACAACAATTCTGATGACTTTATGAATGACAACAGACCTTCAATTACATCGTGTTCAATCAAAGAAAAAAAGCAAAGAGATTTTTCAACCCGTTTTCACAGTAACAGCTATATGACTGCGTTCGTCCCGAAATTTCCGGACGATTAGCCTAACTGATGAAAAATATTGTAATACTCATCCCGAATTTCCGGTCGACGAGACACTGCGAAAATGGATATCCACCTGCCATGAAAATTCTTTTCAGACCCACCCAGAACAATTGTTTGGCACACTAGTGCCCTATTTGCGATAAAATCTTTCAAACTGACAGCTACGAATTAATAGTTTCTTTTTGTTTGGGCTCATTTTACACTTCACAGCCCAAAATGATCTCAAAACAGGAGGAATAGGGGGATTTTTACGAAAACAGGGAATAAATTCCTTTAGATCAAATTAATGCAGGTACAATATAGAAGTCAATATGAAATGCTTTAAATTCCTAAAATTTTATTTGAATTTCCGACATAAAAAAATTAATATTCTTCCAAAATAGATTAATTTTCAACACAAGAGTTGAATTTTCAAGATGAAAAATCAAATTTTTTAGGAAATCGTTGACTTTGTAACCCAAAAAGATACATTTTCAAACAAACGTTTCATTTTCAACTTAAAAAGATGCATTTTTAACCAGATGGTCGAATTTTCAAACAAAAAATATTAAACTTCAACCAAAACCACTTGCATTTTCATTCAAGTGATTGAATTTTCATGTAAAAAAAAACGAATTTAGAAAAAGGCAGTTGCATTTTCAGCTGGACAAGTTGAATTTTTAACAAAAAAGTTTCTTTTTAACTAAGAAAGGCTACTTTTACACCAAACAAGATGAATTTTTAATTTTAAAAAATGCATTGTCAACGGAAAGTATCATAGTTAATATTTCAACCTGAATAGATTTTAATTTTCAACAAAATAATCACATTTTAACCAGAGAGATCAATCTCCAATCAATAAAATTATGTTTTAACAAAATAGTTCAACTTTCAACCAAGTGGTTGATTTTTCAAACAAAAAAGACGATTTCTCAACGAAAAATACAATAGTTTTATTTCAAACAAAAAAGATTGTAATTTGATATCAAAAACAGTTCAATTTGGTCATAAAAGACGAATATTCATCAAAGCAGTTGATTGTTTAACCACATTTTTTATTTTTCAACAACAAACATTATTTTTAAAGCAAAGTATAAGAGTTGATACTTCAACTAAAATCAAAATCAATTTTAATTTTGAATAAAAAACAGTTGAATTCAACCAAAAACGATGAATTTTCACCAAAATAGTGGAATCACCGAAAAAACATTAATATTTAGTCAAGCAGTTATTTAACAAAATAATTAAATTTTCAACTGAAGAGATGAATCTTCACCCAACAAAATTAATGTTAACCAAAGTAGTTCCACTTTCAACCAAGTAGTTGAATTTTCAATTAAAAAAGATGAATTATGAACAAAAAATATAATAGTTGATATTTCGACCAGAAAATATATTAATTAAAAAAAACAGTTGAATTCAACGAAAAAAGGCGAATTTTCAACCACAAAAGATTTTCTACCAAAAGAGATGAATTTTTAATCCAAAAGGACGAGTTCTTCTATCCAAAAAAAGACAAATATTCAACAACACAGATGAATTTTCGACCACAAAATATGACTTTTTAACCATTAGTTATAAATTTTCAAACAATAAGATAAATTTTGATCCAAATAGTTGAATTTTCAAGACAAAAAGTCGAATTTTTTAGAAGAAAGTTGAATTCTCAACAAAAAAGTTAATTTTCAACCAAGACCGATGACTTTTCTGCCAAAGAAGATAAATTCAAAGGAACAAATTTTCTGTCCAAAACAGTTGAATTATCGACCAAATATTAGATTTTTTAGCCAAAAGAAATGAATTCTGAACCAAAAATATAATAGCGGACTTTTAGACCAAAAATAGTTGGATAGCTCGATTGTTTAATGGAGTTCTGTTAACTCAATTTGCATTGAAGCGAAAAACTACAAAAAGGGGAAGTTTCTTGAAAACCAATGGAAAAATAGGAATTCTTTAAAAAAGGGGAAAAGAGAGGAATAAGGGAACGAGTTTGAAGTATAACACTGAGGAGATACTCCCATACATTTTCTTTTCCAATCAGCTGAATCATACCAAGAAATAAGAACTGCAGATAAACTTTTGTCTCCTAAAGACCTAAAGTCGTGACAGTTTGTAAAATTGGACTCCAGTGCTGAGTTATTGCAGATTGGGTAAAAATGTTTTGAACTACGGTGACGTAGATGAATGAGAAAATGATTAGATAGAAATGTGAGGTACTTTGGCACCTTATTCAAGAACAAAGAGATTAAGAGAAATATCTGGGAGAGGCCTATGTCCTTTCCATTCTCGTGTTCGACGGAACGATTTATCATGGTTCCGCTTGCACGCTCTGCTCCAGTACAGCCCTAAGGATGTTGATTAATATCCTCAGCCAAAGACACGCGCTGATAGGTGCGCTTGGAACTCAAGACACGCTGCCTGGGTGGTGCCTTTTGCCTATGGTGCCGCTTAATTATTCGCGCGATAGGCCTTCGCTTGGTACTCTACTCACCGTGCTGGCACGTCGTTATCCGGCCGCACTGTAAAAAAAAGTACTCCACCTAGACTAGCCGTTTCCCCATTTTTTAATCTGCCTGGATTTACGTACACGCCTTCGCAGACGGACACCCCTCGCTGTGCACAGCGGATCTTATGCATCTCAAATCTATAAAAGACTTTTACTCTCTGATGTATTGCAATTTCTTCTAGAAAAGGTCATGCATTCATACTGTAATGAAAGTATCTTGAATGATCCGTATCCATCTTACCCCTTTTTCCATATACCACATCATTTTGCCTACATGACTCCCTCCCCCTCCAATCCCAATTTTGGGTATACCTCATTAACGCCACTACCCTCCTCCCTTGTCGTATTTGTTCCTCATCTTACCTGTTACAGCCCTTTATTTTCATATACTCAATCGCCCACTCTTTTTTTCACCCCAATCAATCCACATATTCCTATATTCTCCCTCCACACCACCTCTAATATCTAATATAACCCTCCCCATCCTAAGCCCCTCCACCCTTGTCCATGGAGGCAATTATGAACCTTTTTCTCTTTCACTTCCACCACTTCCCCTCTCCTCACTTCCTCTGTTTTTCCACGCCTCACTTCCCCTAGCATACTTCTCCAACCCTCACTAACCCTGGCCTACTCACCCCCACTTCCATACCAACCCGCCCCTTACCTACTCTACTCCTCAACCCCTCACTTTCGCTTCCTTCCTCTTCGATCACTTCTCCTACTTCCCGTACTTCTGATTCATCACTATGGAGGCTACGAAGCCCTAAAAAAATAACCAACGTGAACTTCGTAAAAGTGGAAGTGGAAATGATAGCGTAAGACTAACACAAACGCCCGCCAGATATCCCTCCCCACCCTATCCCTCTGACCGCTATCTCCTCTTCCCTTATCACCATCACTCTAGAACCACAACACCATTTTGAGATTTTATCAGAAGCAGATTGTTGCTACAGATCTTTAGGCCCCTCAAATCCTCCTCAAATCCTCTCCGTCTTCAACTCCTATTCCCCAATCCCAACACCCGCCTTACCCCTCATTGAACGCTCCCACTCTCCTCTTGGACACGTTACCCCCTTTCCCACCAACCCCTCTTCCACAACCCTGGCTGCCAACAAGTTTGAGATACAAGGGTTCGTATATCGATAATTGTGTGACCGATCATTGTCGTCGTGAATGAAGTGAAAATTGAAATTCAAGAATTTTAAATCAGACTAAAATCAAACTCAAAATCCCATTTAACGTCCAACAATCAATTCAATATATAGAATTCCTGAAAAAACAGCAAGAATTCAACGATTAAATTTTGACAAACACCACAAAATGCTCCTATTGCAATTCCTAAAAAAACAAAATAAAAAAATTTGTTTCTTTGGATAAAAATAAAAAAGAGGAAAGAAAAATGATAAGGCAACCAACCACATCCCCTTCCTTCTCTTTTTTATTTCTTTCATATTTTTTATTTTTATTATTATCAAATCACAATAAAAAAGCATGCAAATGTACATTACCAACGTTTCGGTGCTCATGCAGCACCCTTATCAAGGCAAGGAAAAGAAAACAGGTGACAGGTGGGAGCGGCGACAAAGCGACGACGTTATCCCTTCGGTACCTCTTTTTTATTTTTATCCAAAGAAACAAATTTTTTTATTTTTTTTTTTTAGGAATTGCAATAGGAGCATTTTGTGGTGTTTGTCCAAATTGAATCGTTGAATTCTTGCTGTTTTTTTCAGGAATTCTATATATTGAAGTGAAAATATAATAATTGGCTGTACTGTCTTAAAAGCAAATGACTCTAAATAACTCTAAATACCTCTACAAAAAGCATTCAGAATTGTTTGTTTACATTTTTCATAGACGCAATTTAGAGGGCAAATTCTATGCGTGCTTCCAAAATCACAAATCTGTAAGCTGATGTGGCCAATGACTATATTCAACCATATTTTTTGAGGCTGATAATTCAATCATTGGTATATGTTAATCTCTATCAGGGTAACGATTCACGGGACTGCGAATTGCAGGTCACTTCTAGATTTTTCCCGGTCAAATTAGGCTTTCGTTTAAAATTTCCATAAATGAAGTAGGGGTTTTCTATACTACTTGATTCGACAGAACTCAACGCAATAAATTACGCAATTATTGTTTTAATTTCAAAATTAAATACAAATGTGAAATTGAATCAAATTTTTCATAATCAATAATATTTACACGAGAGTCCCTCTATAGCACTTCCCTCTATAACAGCCAAGGCGGTCTAAGGGGACGAGAGGGACGCGTTTTTAAGGTCAGCGGAGTTGCGATGTTTACGGTTCGGCGCTATAAGAAGCCACAAGCAAGAAGGAGAAGAAGAACGGTTCGGAGAGTCGCTCTATAGCATCTTTGTTGATTAAGGGCACCCCTGAAACAGCTGCTATAGAGGGACTGTAGTGTATTTATAATTTTTTCTGATTTTTTTTCCAGCGACTCAGATAATGATTATTTCGAACTGAGGGAAGAGGTGTTACGTCTAATGTCGGAAAAAACTTCAACCACATTAGTTGAAGTTGTTTTCAACTACCGTAATTAAATTAATTTTTAACCAGAAGTACACTGGGAACCCCATTTAAGTGCGGTTTCGGTTCCAGTCCTAAATCGGCTTCATTATCTCGAACACAGCATTCGCTCGCTCCGATCATAAACAAGCAGGTTCGCATGAATCATTTCGGTTGGATGTGGACTTACGACGCAACCTGATGCAACTAATGCGCTGAGAGTGCGGCCCTCATGTTGTTTGTCACGATTAACTGAGCACCGCCTCTCCTTCAGTCCCGGGGTCCCAGTATCATTGAATCCCGTGGACAGAAATTCTACGAACGACTTAAATGGGAGTTACTTAAATGAGATTCTCAGTGTAATTGAATTTGAAACCAAATAGTTAAATTTTCAACCACAGTAAGTGAAAATTGGTTGAATTGTAAAGAAATTTCTAACAGTGTACTAATTAGAACTAGCACCTATGAAGTTGCGGACTTTTTTCTTGAATAGCCATACTCTTCTTAGAGTAAACAAACGTTCAAAATCGAAAATCAATTTTGGATTACTGTACGTAATACGTAACGACGAAATCACTTTTCCAATTTTTGATTAGTTTAGAGATTATAAGATGAATTTCTTTTTAAAAAGTTCTGATTAAAAAAAATCCAGGTTTTACAATAGAATTCTAGGTAATTTTTAGGGGTTTCAAGTTTTTTTTGCGATTTAAAAAAATTCCAGGTCATTTTCAGATTTCCAGGTCAAATCGCCACCCTGTCTATGTTCTCGTGGCCAATCATTTTGTTTTTTTAACATTAACTATTAAGTTCTTTCAATATCAATTATTTTACACTTTTAACGCTTAAATTACTATGATATGGGTGGTCCGAATTTATACCTAATACAGTTTCAATTTGCTTTAATCCCAGTTTAAACCCCAAGGCACTTGAAATTAACTTGATGCTTTAAAATGGGACAAGCTCAAAAATTTTGTTGACTCCTCAAATCCCTCCTGTATTGGCTCGGAAAATGCCCCAAAATATGCACAATAACAGTTTTATGTAAAATTCATGCTAATTAAAGACGGTAATTTTTCAAACTTAATTATTTTATTTCGATAAGTGACAAGTTTCTAAGTATTTTTTAATTATTTTTCAATTATTTAAACAATTATTATTTGTTTAAGACATTTTTTTCAATAAATTGTGAAAAGTTACTATTTTCTGGGATAAGTTATATATATATATATATATATATATATGTATAACTTATCCCAAAAAATTATATTTTATGTTAAGCATATTTTGCAACTGATTAAACAATATCTATTTATATCATATTTTAACTAAATCGTGAAAAGTTAGTATTTTCAGGAATTATTGACACAATTAACAAATGTTAAGAGTGATATTTGTTGTGAAAAGCTGTTTGGATTATTTAAACAAATAATGTCACTTGCTCATTTTTATAAGAAAGATGAAGAAAATTCTAGTTTTTTCGAATCTCTTACACAATGTTGCTTATTATTCAGTACTTTGTTATCTCAATGGAATAAAGTTAAAAAAAAATAAATACCCGTAACGTAACTAAAAAAAATTGATTGAAAACCTGATTATTGTTTGAAAAATTAGAATATAAGTTCTGAGGTAAGAAAATACTTAACAATAAACGGCATAGTGCACGAGAATCGAAAAAACTCATAGAATTAATCCCAGACTGGGACTTAGTGCCATACCAGCTCACTATTTTTTACTTCACACATTTTTAAATATTCTTTTGAACCGAATTCAAAATATTCATATATTTTCTACAATTCATCGTGGATTTTCATTTGGTTTTACACATAAATTTTGTTTATTAAATACAAAACTTTTTCCCTCAGAGGATTATCGAGAATTAAAAGACATTCATTCAGTCATTCAAGATTTATAAAATTTGGTTACCCGTCCATGGTTCCATGACTATTTCCAAACTTTTGACAAGACAATTTTTTCCGTACAAGCAGGGTAAACGCGAGATGGGTATTTCGAGCTGAGGGAAAGTTTCCGTGGTGAATCGCGGAAACCGAGTGTAACCACGGAAAGTTTACTTCAGTTTGGAATAATCAACTGACTATTACCGTGCTTGAACGATTACCTGCAACAGTTCCTATCCGCTGTTTTTTCTGTGAAGCTTCTACAAATATTGTCATTCATTTTTCCGAAAATTCTTGTTTTTGTGGGTAGTTCGGACGTCCGTGAAGTGAGGGTGGGAATGTAATGCGGCAGCGCTAAAGGCGGAAGAGTGAGTTTCTAACGGAACGTTAATGGAGGTAAACGCACACCGGCGAATCCGATATGCTCTAGGGCCTAGGCCTTGGTTATGTGAGGCCAGCAGAGATTAGTGATAAAGCTTTAAGTCATGCGTGCATTGTGCGTCGGACGACAGTACAGTAAGCCGATGCTGCCATTTGCTGGGCCGCGGCCGCTGCGCTGGCGGCGCCTTTTATAACTGACTGTAAATAGTATATGTAAGTACATATCGCGCGCGTGGGTGGCTTCTCATGGATTCCAAGTATCGCCTTTACTTTTTTTGAACTCCCTTCAGCCCATGCCCATGTCACATTTATCGTTTCTATTTTAGCCTTCCTATTCCACTACTGTTTCCAATTTAAACGTAATTAACTTTTATCAGTAAATACTCCCTTGAGGGGATACAGATCACTTCATTCTTTGATAAATATAAGTTTTAAAATGAGACCACAAAAATTAAATTTTTGATAGTTTGTGATAATAAATGTCTAATGTTTTTAGAATAACTGACAATTCTCGCCGTAGTTCGAGCATGGCAGTGAAATAACCATAAATTTGCATACAATATATCACAAGGGATTAGAAAAACATGCAGGGATACCAGTTGACAACAAAAATTCATTTTCAAAATTCCCCGACTTTTCCCTGAGCAATTTTTCATTTTTCTTAACAGTCCAAAATGTTCTCAAAACAGGGGGAAAATTCAAGAAGGAGAATAATAACGGGACAAATTCCTTTGAATGAAATTAATGTAGATACCAAAATGCAGAAAATTCCTAAGATATAATGCCAAAATATAATTGCATTTTCACAAAATAGTTGAACGCTCAACCAAAAAAAATTCATAGCAAACAAGATGTATGTTCAACTCAAAAAGACGAACTTTCAACAACAAAGAATTTATTTTTAATATAATAGTTTAATTTTCAATAACAAAATTAATTTTTAAGCAAATAGATGCATTTACAACCAAAATAATTGAACTTTGAAGCAAAAGAGATGAATTTTCAACAAAATAGTTTCATTTTTAACCAAATAGTTCAATTATCAACCTAAAAAGATGAATTTTTAATCAGGGATCCGACCAAAACGAAACAAAATACTTTCGTGATTTTCGTTTTGTTTCCATACTGCCAAAACGTAACTATATTCACTCGGCTTAGGTTACGTTATTCAAAATACCGAAATTGTAACGAAATTTTCTAATCATGCGTATTTTGAAAAAAATAGTTTATTCGAATCCTTGTGCACCTGATGTAAATATTAAAAGGCAGACAGGTAAAATATCAAGTTACAACAATTTCGTTTTTAATTTTGGTCCAATCTGTCAAAACGTAACGAAAAGTAAACAAAAGATTCGGTACTTTTTGGATAACGTAACGTAACGAAACGATAGTTTTGGACGGATCCCTGTTTTTAATGACATAGTCGAATTTTCAAACAAAAAATATTTGAATTCAACCAAAAACAGTCACATTTTCAAATAAACAGTGGAACTTTCAAGCCAAAAAGATGAATTTTTCCTAAGAGAGTAGAATTTTTAACAGAAAAACTTCATTCTCGACCAAGAAAGGTGACTTTCCTACCAAAGAAGATGAATTTTCAATCCAAAAAGAGGAATTTTCAATCTTAAGCATTTGAATTTTGAACCAAACGAGATGAATTCTGAACCAAAAATATAATAGTAAACTTTTTAATCAAAAAGAATTAACCTTTGAAAAAAATATTTTGATGTTTTTATCATGGGTCCTATTAATTTAGTTTGCATTTATACGAAAAAAAGAGGAAAAGGGTAAGAAGAGGAATGCTTAAAAAAATGAAAAAAAGAGGGCAATAAGGAAAAGAGTATAAGGTCTACATTTTTAATATAGAATCTTTTATAAATGAAAAAAACAATTTCAAATTTCCTGATTTTCGCCATTTTTTCAGAATCCCTGATTTTCTATGACTTTCCCTGACCTGACATTACATTTTTCTTGCCATTTTTTAAGCCATTTTTAAGCGATTTTCGCAAAGTCTCACTTTCATCGCCTCGTCTTACTAATTAACTTCAAACTTGACCGATTAATAAACGCATGAACTTTCCCGGAGATTGTTATTTTTGAACACAAAATAAGAAAGTTTCCTGGTTGAAAACTGACACTTTCTGTGTTGAGAAGAAATGATCTCTGTCTTCTCCTGGACCTTGACAAATTTTCATTAAGAAGACTTTGTCTGAACTTTTAATAAAGATGGCGAAAACGCACCGGTGTGAGGAAGACAGCCGGTCGCTCGTAAGGTTATCTGCTTCCAGGTTACAAGAAGCATTAGCGTCTCGTCATGTACTCAGTTAGTTGCCTGTCCACACGGCATACTTCCAGTCTTGGATAGGTGTGTAAATGCAGCCTTTTGCGTGGGGATTCCGTTATGGAAACTTTCATTTTCATTTTTCCTTTCTGCAATTTCCAACTTTTAATGTGTGCTTTCAACTGTCATCGTAAAAACGTTTCTTACATGACATCGTGAGAGTACGAAGTAAACAATTTAAGAGAACAGGAACGTAAATACATTATAAGGAATTTGAAAAAAAATCGAGACCTTGCTCTAAGAAATGACGCGAAGAAATATGGGACTTCACAGACCAAAATGTTCAGAAAACAGGGGAAATAGGGCGAATTTCCCGAAAATAGGAGAATAAATTCATTAAAAATAAATTCATGTATAGGTACCATATTGAATTTAATATGAAACGCTTAAGATTTGAAGTCGAAATATATTACATTAAAACATCTATACATAACACCTACATACCCATCCACCCTATACCCATATACCGATCAACCTCATACCTATATACCTATTTCACTACTTTCCAACCGAGCAAGTCACGCCTACCCCGGAAGGGAAAAGGCTTAATGGTATAATAATAATAATAATAACAAAATTAACCATAGGGTCCGTAAGTCCCCCCCACCCTCCATACGTAATTTTCTCAAACTAAATTTTTGACTTGAATTTATTTAGGTGTCTTCTAAAGAAACATAAGACGATTTCGGGGATTAGATGTCTTGTAAAATCTTACTTGTTCTTATTAATTAACCCATTAACGACGAAGAACTCCGATTTTTTATTCAATTTCAAGCTTCCTTATTATAATTGAGAAGTGGGAATTTTCGAACGAACACCCTGTTTCCTCCTATTTTCGAGTATGCTCCTTTAAAATCTGAGCTGAAAATTGAAATATCTCCTCCAGAAACTTAAATATGGCGGCTTTTATGTCAAAAAATATGCAAATTTTGAGAAAATTTTTTTTTCATGATTTTTTATCACATTGAAATCGTGAGGTAACTTCATACTTTCTTCTACTATTGGTTCAAAAAATCGTGTAGTTTGACAGTATACTTTTAGTTTTCATCATAAAAGTCGTTATCATTTTCAAAATGGTGATTTTTCACTTGAAGTTTTTGAAAAAATATAGGTATGTGGACGCTTTACTCAGATTTCAACGAATATTAGTGAAAGTGGCTGCACGTAGGTTTTTGGGTCGCTGAATCCGAATCTAGTGTCAGATTTTCGAAATTCAAGATGGCACATCCAATATGGCGGCCAACATTTTGAAAAATATTTGGAACTGGATGAAATTATCCCTACATAGGTTTTGGGGGTCGCTGAATCCGAATCTAGCGTCAGATTTTCGAAATTCAATATGGTGGATCCAATATGACAGCCAAAATTTCTAAAAATATTTGGAACTGGATGAAATTGTCCGTACGTAGGTTTTTGAGGTCACTGCAATCCGAATCTAGTGTCAGGTTTTCGAAATTCCAGATGGCGGGAACAAAATGGCAGCCAAAATGTTTATTTTTTGCTATATTTAATCCGCCATCTTGAATTTCGAAAATCTGAACACTAGATTTATATTCAATTACCCCAAAAACCTACGTACGGAAAATTTCATCCACTTTTAAATAATTTTACAAATATTGGCCGCGATATTGTATCAGCCATCTTGAATTTCAAAAATCTGACACTAGATTGGGATTCAGCGACCCCAAAATACCTACGTACGGACAATTTCAACCAGTTCCAAACATTTTTAAATTTTGTTCGCCATATTGGATCCACCATCTTCAATTTCGAAAATCTGACGCTAGATTCGGATTCGGCCACTTCAAAAACCTATATAGGGACAATTTCATTCAATTCCAAACATTTTTCAAAAATTTGGACGCCATATTGGATCCGCCATCTCGAATTTCAAAAATCTGACACTAGATTCGGATTCAGCGACCCCAAAAACCTAAGTACAGCCACTTTCACTGACATTCGTTGCAATCTGAGTGAAGCGT
>CAKNXH010000202.1:6568-32071 GCA_932178445.1 Andricus quercusramuli | reverse complement strand
TCTCAAAATTTGCATATTTTTTGACATAAAAGCCGCCATAATTAAGTTTTTGGAAGAGATATTTCAATTTTCAGCTTAGATTCTGAAGGAGCATACTCGAAAATAGTAGGAAACAGGGTTTTCGTTCGAAAATTCCCACTTCACAATTATAATAAGGAAGCTTGAAAATGAATTAAAAAATATGAGTACTTCGTCGTTAGTGGGTTAAAGAAGATGTTCAACTTTCAACCAAGTAGTGAAATTTTTAACAAAAAAGATTAATTTTCAACAAAATATTTGAATCATCAACCAAAACATATTCATTTTCAACCAAAGAGTTGCAGTTTTAAACAAAACAGATCGAATTTCTACCAGAAGAATTGTAATTTTTAACAACAAATTTTTTTTTAGTCAATAAAAAAAAAATGCATTCAAAATGTTGAAATTTCAAGCCAAACATGCGAGGATTCTACGAAAAAGGTGAATTTTCAACCAAGAAGATTAATTCTCTACCAAAAAAGACGTACGAATTTTCAACAAAATACATAAATTTTCAACTAAATGATTGAATTTTGAATTCAAGTGAATATGTGGATGAATTTTTAATTCAACAAAATAGTTGAATTTTAAACTAAAAAGGATAAATATTCAACCAATAATGGAATAGTTAAATTTGCATTAAATAATATAATTCTCACAAAAACGAAGAATTTTCAACAGAATTTTTAAATTTTTAACCAAAGAGATGAATCATCAACAAACAAATCATTTTTTAACAAAGTAGTTCAACATTTAACCATGTAGTTGAATTCTCAGCTAGAAAAGATGAATTTTCCACACAAAATTTTACTTTCAACTAAGAAAGATGAATTTTTAACCGAATAGATGTATGATACAAAAAAAATATATTTTCCACCAAACCGTTGCATTTGCAACCAAATAATTACACTTTGAAAAAAGAAACGAATCTTAGACAAAATAGTTGGATTTTAACCAAACAGTTGAATGTTTAACGAAAAAATTCATAAATGATCGAATTTTCAACCGAAGAGAATTAATTTTCAACCAAAAGTAGTTAGATTTTCTTATAAGGTTCTATTAATTTAGTTTGCCTTTGTGCAAAAAACAAAAGAAAGGAGAAAGCGGGGAAGTTTCTTGAAAACAGGGAAAAAAGAGGAATTCTTTAAAAAGTGGAGAAAAAGGGGAATAAGGGAAAGACTGTGAAGCCTGTAATAATAGTATAATAAAAAAATACCCCTTATTTCACTTGAGGTCTCATTCCTTAAGTTACTTGAGTAAGAATCAAATCTCTGGGAAAAATGTTTTTTATGATTTTGAGAATTTAAATATTATTATTAGTCATGTCTTATATAAGAAAAAGAGATTCTTTTTTATGAAAAAAGGTTCAAACTTACGAAAAATCATTATTCACAAAATATTTTTTGTAATTACACATTTTTCTTAATATCGCTTCTTAACAATGTTTGAAAAAGGGAAAATTTCAATTAATGACTTATTTTCCAGGTAAACCATTCCCTAGAACTGTACTGTTTCCAATTTTGAAAATGAGTAAATAATCTTCAAATATAGTTATTTGTTCAGAAAAATTTTCCTTTAGAAAAAATTGTTTCAATTATTTCAGCCATAGAAAAATTTATATTTAAAATTAGAAACACTAGAGTTGTAGAAAATGTTTTCTTCGAAAAATGAGCCATCAAGCACTAAAAAAAATGACGAGTTGACCCAACTACACTCAACCCCCGAAATAATGACGGTTTTGGGCATTGCTTGCAGTGGCCTTGAACCCAAATCGGAAGAATTCAAACGGAAACAGGCAGGGCCGCACGAAACATTTTTGCTGGATTTCGACGCATGCTAACAGCTGACGTAACTAATGCGCTGAGAGTGCGCCCTCGTGCTGTTTGTCAGGCTTGACTGAGCACTGCATCTCTCTCGGTCCCGCGGCTCCCCTCATGCTGAAACTGCCCGAGAGATCAATTCTAAAAATATCATAAACCGGGGGGTCTTATATCGGGAGTTGAGTGTAATTAGTTAGTAAGATATGGTACTGCTATTTTATTAGTTGAGGCAAAATTCAATTACATAAAATATGATTAGAATAGAATTTTTTTTAAAAGTCTTTTCAGTCGTCTGATTTTTTGCACAACTACTTCAAAGCTGGGCGAAATAGAAGACCCATTAACTGAAAATTATTTGTACAGTAAGTGACAGTAGGTTCTATAGGATCTCTCATAATAATCGAAGACGTGACAGACTCCCGTGGGATATGGGTCAGTCCTGGGTGTGATATCCCACAGAAGACGCGGCAGACAACTTTCGCGTTTGTGCAAAGAGTGGGAGGATCACGACCCCCGAGGACACTCACGTCACGGAAATAATAACCATCCATTACCCTAACCATGGTTAGGAGTTAGGACGTAGTGATTTTCAACCGCGTATAGATATTTTGCTATTAATACGGGACTGTCAACTGCGGCACTTGGACGCGTTACGAGTCGACCTTTCAACCCAAGTGCATCGCCGTAATTGGAAAATTAAACAGACAATAGTTTTTTCTTGCTTTATGAGAATCTGGGATGATAAATTTATCAGCTTAGAACTATACAGACTATAAAATCAGGAAAAAATCTAGAGTGTATAGCAAACTTTCTTTTTCATATTCCCGGCAAATTCCCGGATTTCCGGTTCAAAACTGAAGTTTTTTCCGGGTTTTTATTATGATACATGTGTTTCCATTTTGCACCTCATTTTTGGTTTGAAAAGTTGACCATTTAAGCTAGAAAGTCGAATTTTGTTGAAAACATTTGACTTTTAATCCCAAAAAGACGAATTTTCAAATAAAATGAAGTTCAAAAATATAATAGTTAACTTTTTTACAAGAAAGATGAATTTTCAAGAAATGTAAGAATTTTCAATCCATTGATAAATTTTCAACTGAAAATATGAATTTTTAACCAAGAAGATTAATTTTCTACGGAAAAAGACGATTTTTAACAAAATAATTAAATTTTCAACCAAACAATATTGATTTTCCACCAAGAGAGATGAATTTAAATAGAAAAGTTGAGTTTTCAAGCAAAAAAGTCGAAAGTTTTTAAAAAATTTGACTTTTAATCCCGACAAGATCAATTTTCAACTATTAGTTAATTTTCAACCAAGGAATATGAATTGTCAATTAAATAGTTAAATTTTTCATCAAATGATCGAAATTTCGAACAAAAAAAGATGAAACAGCAACCAAAAACAGTTGTATTTTCATCAAACTGTTGCATTTTCAACAAAAAAGTTAATTTTCAACTAAAAAAGATGAATTTTCTATCCAAAAAGACAAATGCTCAACAAGACAGTTGAATTTTCGACAAAAAAAGCTTTGCAGCGAAATTAATTTAGTTCTTAGTTAAGTCAATAAAATAATTTGTATACCTAGATTACTATCGGTATTCCCTACATAGATTAATTAAAATTCATTTATTTGTTGGACAAAATATAAAACGAGATGGAGTAACGTGAATAAAGAAAGTATATCTTTAAAAAAGCTACTAAAAAGTGATTTTATCAACTCACATCAGCCATATTGAAAACTGAGGCTTCAGGCGTCTGCGCGGTCGCGTGTTTCGTACGAGCAATAAAATTCTTTGATACAAGTCGCAAACGGCACTTGACAAAAAATTTTGGTAATCACAACCAAATTTTGTACAACGAGTAAAAACTGCTAGAAAAAATTATTTTGTTACCGTAACTTTATTTATTCGATACCATCATGTTATCAGCCTGCAAGGCCCCCTGAAATGTAAGCGTTAGTATATGGGTAGGGGGAGTTCTGGATAGAAATTTTCCGTACGATTAGAAAACTTGCGGCTAGAACGTAGAAGGCTGTGAAATTGGTTTCGCTTCTCGTGCTGACTTACGAATCAGAGTGTCGAAGTATCCGATTCTCAATATCGATATTGAAAATCATTACTTGAATCCGAGGAATTGCATTTTTTCACCCAAAAATATAGAACAGGATATGATATCTGACGTCACAATATCAAGCTACTAATACCTGCCATCCCCGGAATTTAAGTTTTTCGCCCAAGAACAATATAATTTATATATTGGATGTTTATCGCAATGGTTTCATATTACATTGCAACTTGTCAAGATTTTATATTATATCTATATGCAGATAAAATTGACAGGCTTTGTTTTTATAAACAAATGAATTATTTAGACAGTCAAAAACTATGCGTCACTCCGTCCAGCATAATTTCTTCGATATTTTTAATATTTAATTTGTTAGAAGTTCTCCTTTGATATCTGCTAACAGATATAACGCGGCGTCGAATGCCATATCACCCTTTGATGTGAGCCCTAAAAGAAAGAGACCCCCGTTTCCTATGTCATATTTGATAGGTATTAAGGAATTTAATATAAAAACAATGGTATCAAGTTGCATAGAATTCAGAGAATTCTTTTCAAAGTGGTGTCATGTTACATGTATTACTGTTCAAATGACGCAATGTTACATGCTTTTATGCAAGTTCGAAAAAGTTTCGCTCAGCATATTGATTGTTCATACATTGCGTTTATGGATCGCTACGTGTGAGTGCATATACGTGTGAGTTTGAAGGATTCATCTGTGTGTGGGAGGTTAAGAGTTTTAGGTGATGAGCCATCATCCCTCTGATAAGAGAGCGGGCAGAAGATATGATGACGTAAGTGGTGTCATATTTCCTGTATACTAATGAATTTATCGTTGAATATAATTGAATATTATTATCAATATAATTCTGAGAAATAGGCGGCGTCTTTGACGTAGTATTTGATATGATTATTTTGAGGGTAATTTCAGAGAAATATATTCTGCAAGTTCAAACAGGTTTGAGCAGAAGAGTGCAGGGTGGAGAATCATCATCCCCTCTTGAAAGCTCAGCCGCCGCTCGGGAGAAAGATGATGACATAGATGGTGGTGTCATATTTCCTGATACATTGATGAATTAAATGTTTCATTTAATTAATTGTTTTAAGAATGGTCTGAAATACCAGGGTTATATGATTAGCTTATATGCTGACCAGTGGTTCAAAAGTGAACACAATTTGGTAATTATTTTAGAAAAATAAACAATGGATTCTCAGAAGTATAAAAAACTAGATAATATGATGGATAGAGCTTACAAATTCTTGAATCATAAGTCATTAGTGGCAGTCAAATTGAAAATATAGCTGAAGGTGTTTGGTGAAAAATAAAGCTTCGAGAAAAGTCGTATTTTCTAATCTAGTACATTTAAAAATTTTTTTTGGAAATAAGTACTTTTAAATTGCAGAATGTTTGTTGGGATGCCATTGTGAAATTGCCACAACTTCAGAATGTGAATGTTTGCTTCATAAATTAAAATGTACGATGTTTTGTGTACGTTGTAATGAAAAAATGATATTAATAAATATAATTTAAATAAAATATTACTTTTTTTCAGTAATATATAAGGTTCTAACATGCTAATTAAAAATCAGGTTGTTTTTCTAGAAGTATTCAAATCTATTCATAAAAAACTTAATATGAACTCTTAGCTAGCACCCCTATTTCCCAGAATTGTTATTGGCACCCGGGCGGGGTCGTTCGCGACCGAAAAAAAGTCCTTATGTGAGCAAGCTATTTAATGTTTGGACTTGAAATTATTTCTTGGTATTCTTTTAGGTCTCTTTTATGAATCCCAATAGCTTATTCCTTTGAGTTTTAATTTTAAGGTTGTGAAAAAATTTAATATTCCAAAAAACTCCAAAAACTGCCCTTTTTACAAAAAAAATTCATAACATTTTTAATTTTCAATATTGAAGGCTAAAAAGTTAGCTCAAGAATGTCAAGATGTATTGCTTTATGCTAAAGTGATCAATTTTTATGCCTCGCGAAAAAAGGTATTTATCTAAAAAAATAAATGTGAAAATTTTAGGTGAAAAAATATTGTCTTTTATTTTCAAAATAAAATCAATTTTTCATAAGAAAAAGTTTTATCTAACATAATATTCATACGGTGAACCTCGCAAGATGGTCGTTCGCGATCGACCCCAGGATGCCAGCCAAGGTTTAATACAGCATTTTATCTACTAGACTTATCTATCTAACTATTGTGCGAATTATCAAAACCTAGTCATTTTACAAATAATTTGTTGCCACGTTTTTTGAGTACTTTTTCAACAAGATAGATGTCTGGGTTCTTAACTTTTGCAAGTTCTTGTTCATAAAAACTACCTGCGACAGCCCTATCACCATAATCTTTAAGTATATACGTTATAGGTACAGTATCCTTTACGTGACTCACAGTAAATATTTCAGTTATCCAACTTGGTGTATAACCTTTTCCAAAAACATGATTAAATTTATTAATACGCACTTTATCACCTAATTAAATTTTTTTTAACATTATTGTAAGCTCATTTATTTAAATCCAGTCTAAGCCTCATATCAGGAAAGGGCCGAGAAACACAAGGCTCATTTTAAAACAACCACCCGCGTCGAAATTTAGACCCTACTTTCAACCTGCAGCTCGTCACTAGAACCTACTTTGACGCTATTTGAACCTATAGCCCCTACTTTGAGGTTTTTACCCCTAGAGAATGAAACATTAGAGCCTCCTTTGACTCCGTTTGAACCTACAGGCCCTACTTTGAATATTCAGAAGCTACACCCAGGAAACAAGAACCCATCCAAAAGGTGACTCTGCGAATTGCGTATCTGTCATTTGCAGATTAAGATTTTTAAAACTGGATTGGTTTGTGACTGTGTGAATCGGTCAGTTTCGCGATATTAACAATAATAAAGTATCTGTAAGCAAAAGGAAAGGATTCTTTCTAAAAATGTTAATTATCTTACAAAACCGATACTAAAGTTTCCATTTGAGCCTTAAGTTATCGAATTCTACCATCCGAAGTAGCCAGAAAAAAATATAAATCAGATTTTTGACTTGCAAAAGACAACCAAATTTGGAGGTTACGGACAAAAAAATTAAATAAAAAATTGTCGGATTAGTCTGTAACTTCAACCCGAATCAGTTTTCAAATTATATGATAAAAACACTACAAACAAAGAATTGTATAATAGATTTAATACTTTCACGATGATTCATTATAATAAATTTAAAATTTAAAGATTTTTCGGGTTTCAATCGTGTGCGAAACTATGAATGTTGCCAACGTTTCGTGAACATTGCAGTTCATTTCTTCAGGGCTGACCTGAAACTGAAGTTTCAGGTTATGGTGTTCTTATATATGTATTCTCTACGATGCCTGTGATTGGCCAGAGCGCCCCATGGTGGGGACTGGTTGAACTTGATTGGCCAATCAAGTCTTTTTTAAAAAACCCGGGAGGACGGAAAACCAAATCGGATTGGTATTACATCCATTGTCCCTATTGATGTTATTAGGGCGTTTCAAGATTTCTATTGCTTCTCTATGTTTCCTTGGAAATTTATTTTACGTTTTTGCGATGACGGTTGTTTTGTCAAATAAAATACTATGCCCTGTTTCGATATGATGCTCAGCTACTGCTGATTGCGTGAAATGTTTTAACCTGACTTTACTCTCATGTTCCTTTATACGTTGACTTACCGCTCTCCCGGTTTCTCCAATATAGACTTTACCACAAGAACAAGGGATTTGATATACTCCCGGATCACTGAAAGGTTCCTTTTTATCTTCAGGGTTGTTTAGAAGCTGTCCTATTTTCGCAGGTGGTTTAAATATAGTTTGGATAACATCGGGCAACACTGTTCCTTGGAGTCAGGTCTCTAGCCGCGGATGACCTTACGCGGCAGACAAGACAGTTGGAGATGAAGGTTTCACCTCTGGATACTTTTTTAGAGTTACCAATCTTTGTAGAATTTAAGAGGAACAGTATTGGCGGACCAGATGGAGTGATCCCAGGAGAACAGCCTTTTGCATCCGGTTCGCGATGAAATGAGAATGACGCTGGCAAGCCGGAATCTTGTTGAGTTGGCTGATAAATGAAGCTTTCATACCTCCAAGACAGCCGAGTATGAGAATTATAAGATGGACTTTGTAGCCTTGGTACAGCCTACTCAGCTCGAAAAGAAGTGCTTGATATTTCGCCCGTTTTTCTCCCTCCTTTGCCGTGATATTACCATCGGCTGGTGCCGAGAATTCAATCACGTAAATGATCTTGTTCTTCAGATCTTGGAGGACAATGTCAGGCTTCGTAGCACTGATACGTTGAGTGGTGGAGAATGAGAAATTCCAGTAGATCTCACACTGACCATTCTCCACAACGGACTCGAGTTCCCCCCTTTTAGAGCTGCATTGTGTCTCTCTATGTACGCGTAGCGTGCATATTTAGAGCATCCACTGAGAACATGTCCAACTGTTTCTGGCTCTTGCTTGCACGCTCGGCAGTTGGTATCGCGTACAGGTACATTCATTATGCGCTCGCGGTAAACTAAGGTGTCTATGACGCCGTCTTGACAGGCAAAAAGAAATCCCTCGGTCTCCGATCTCAATTGAGCAGACTTGAGAAACATGTAGGGCAAACCCATCGAGAGCTCTTCTCTACGTATGATGCGACTTCATATTGATGTACGAGTCGCATAAGGGAATCCGTGCTTTTTAGAACTGAGCAGGCTGTAGCCAGAACCGTTCTTCGATGAAGACACTCTAAGCTTAGCAATCCTTTACCTCCTTTATCGCGAGGGAGATATATTCGAGGTACGGAAGATCTAGGATGAAGACTTCGTTGAATTGTCATCATCTTGCGTGTGCTTCGATCAAGTTGTTTTAACTCATCGACGTTCCATTTTACTGCACCAAACGTGTAGAACAGTATAGGAACGGCCAGGATATTGGTCGCCTGGATCTTATTCTTTCCAGATATTTCGGAAGCCCAAATTTTTCTGAGAATTTGGCGATACCTTTTTCCAATGGCCGTTTTCAGGTTATGCACATTGTGGGTTGCAGCTTGCGGTATTCCAAGATTTGTATATGTTTCTCCAATACCAAGATGTTGAATGGTATTGCCGCCTATGAGTTGAACATCCTGATCGTCACGGGATGATGTAGTTTCTAGTCTTCCTTGGTTTAGGTGGACGCAGGCACACTTGTCCAGTCCGAAGATCATGCCAATAGCTTTACAATACCTATTTACCGCATGTATAAGGATGTTAAGGTCCTTTTTGTGAGGAAGCAGAGAGTTTAAGGTCGTCCATGTATAGAAGGTGGTTGACCTTATATTCTCTTCCGTTCGACGGGCCACATAGGTATCCAGAGCTTTTGCTACAAGAGCATAAGCTCTTTTATGCATCCCACTATTTTTGGATGCACCTCCATGCACTCAAGGAGCTTAATAAGTAGCTCATGGTTCGTGTTATTGAATGCCTTACGGTAGTCAATCCAAGCCATGGACAGATTGCGTCGATACCTGATCGAGTCCTGGGTAATACACCTGTCTATTAACAGGTTCTTCCTGCAACCTGCCAGCCCTCTCTTTCATCCACGTTGTTCGACTATTACACTCCAAACCGTCTCGCTAGATGTTAATATTCTCTCTTTGAGGATGCCAGTGAATAGCTTGTAGCTGATGTTTAAACAGGCTATGGGCCTGTAGTTCTTTGGACTTGACAAATCTCCGGTCTTAGGGATCAATACCGTGCGTCCTTCCACTAGCCACTGCAGGACGGGTTGTTCTCCGTTTAAGAAAGTAGTAAATATACGAGCTAGATGTTGGTGCGTAGAAATAAACTTCTTCCACCAAAAGTTGTTGATTTTACCTGGCCCTGGCGCCGAAAAGTTCTTAGTTCTAGCAATAACTTTCTTCACTTCTTCAGCAGTAATTAGTGGTCACTCTTCCTCTGGACCTTGTAACCTTTGCCTTTGGCAAAAGTTACGAAAGAGTGATATATCAGAAGCGTCTTCATTTAGCTGATAAGTATCTCCATATACTTGCTCCCAGAAGACTTGAATCTCTTCTCGACTAGGCGGATTTTTAACTACACATGACGCTTTATTGAACAGACAGGAAGGATTAGTAGAAAAGGTGGAATTTTCCTGAATCCACTTAACTCGCCGTTCAAGGCGCTGTTTCGCTGTTGAAAGAGATCTTATTTTTTGCGTCCAGTGCTGCTTGATGGTCGATAGTTTACACTTGTTCAGCGTGTGATTTGCTTTCCTCAAGTTTCCAGCAAGTGCCCTAACTTTTGTAGTGAACTTTTTATTTGATGTTATGTAGCTAATCACACACTGAACATTTGATGCATGCCGTCTCGCCGTTTCGATTTTGAACTGAAGCTGTGCAATACGCTCGCGTGTCTTACCCAGACGTACCGAAGTATCGTTACTTTTATCGTCGCTAAGCAGGGAGGCCGCCTTCTCGTAAACTACACAGTTCAGATTCCAAAGATTAACATCTTCGGGGAGCAAATCGCGGAGAGCAGTATTAGCTTCAGCTCATTTGTCCATCCTGAGGAAGACTTTTTGGTGGATAGATCTCCTACTTCTCATGTTGGCATTATCGGCTATCTGCAAAGGTGGTCTTGCTGGAACGGGTGGAATGTTCGCTGGAGGATGTTGCTCCTCTTCCTGTTGATTAAGAGCTTCATATCCGTTTTTTCGCAAGAAGGATACCTGATCTCTTAAATACTAAGGAGTTTTATGAGCATATTCCGGGTGCATATTGACCCAACGGTCATGTAACCTCTTCATGAATCCTCTCCGCGCCGGTGAGCTTCTTTGCCAACAGGTAAGAATGTCCCTCCTGAGTTGGTCCGACCATTTAAATCGATGTTCTCGCGTTTGTCCGGGGCCATTGCCTGGTCGTCGCCTCGGTTCGTTCCTATTGCCACTCCCAACTGAACCATGGCTTCCATCCGAGAGAGGCCTATTGCGGGTGGCATTGCGCGATACTTGTGTCGTAACCGCATAATTCGTTGCATTGGGGAGTTAGCCCAAAGCAAAGCGGCTGACTGCAAGAGCCGGCGTGACTTTCTCGATGAGGAAGGGAGTAATGTGGGGCAGTGGATATCGATTTTTTTAGATTGATCTGGAATTCTTGTGTCAAATATTTAAATGACACGTTTATTTCGCAACAATGCTCCGACCCAGGTTGCTGATCAATCTCTCTAACGATCACCCCAAGTGAAGCGGCTCACCACATTGTTATGTGTGGCTCCCCACTTGGGCCCATTAGTATCCAAGGTCTTTGTTTCATGCGTCATTCACTCTATTATCACTCTGTTTATATACTATTTATCGCCACACTTTTCTGTTCGAGCATACTTCTCTAGCTTCCTTCACGTCCATGCATTTTTTGATGCAAGCTCTCCTGTTTCTACGGCTTCTTATATCTTTTCGGATTAAGGTCTCAGCCACACATTCTAACCATTCTTTTCGCGGTCTGCCTCTGCAAATACTACCATTTACTTCACATTTATACACTTGTTTCGTTAGACGTTCATCTTTCATTCTTTCAACATGTCCGAACGATCTTAACTGATTTCTTTCCCATATGTCAACTAGTGTATCTCCTGTACCACATTCTTTGAGGATTATCTCGTTTCGGACTGTGTCCATCAATGTTTTCCTGCATATTGTACGCAGAGATTTGCCAATCGCGTTAATTTTACTCTTGTCCTTTTCTTGACAGGCCCATGTCTCGCTACTGTATAGTACAGTCGGTACAAATATAGAATTATGTATGGCCATTTTAGCTTTTTTGAATATGTTTTTATTTCTGAGAATGGACCCTGCTCTACCGATAACCTTCTTACCCTCATTTATTCGCCTATCTAACTCTTTATCTATTTTTCCGTCGCTAGAAAATAGGCTACCCAGATATACGTACTTGTCAACTTGGTCTAATCCCTCATCATTTATGACAATGTATTTAGGACATTTAACAATCTTGTCATCTGCGAAGGCTAACCCACGTAGCTTCACTGTTTCGATATCTACACCTTCTTCGTCGAAGAGAGCCATTCTTAGACACTTATCCATAAATATCATAAATAGCCACGAGGACATGACGCATCCTTGTTTCACGCCTTGCATAATATCGAGCCAGTCACTCAGTTTCCCATTAACCCTTACACTCGCTTTTCAACCAGTATATATTGTTTCTATTGCTTGTAGGAGTCACCCATTGGCTCCGTACTCTTTAAGGACTTCCCAAAGTTTACTTCTATTCACATTGTCAAATTCTTTTTCCAGGTCAACAAATGCACACAAAATTTTCTTTCCTACTCTCAATCTTTTTTCTGTGATCTGTCTTAAACTAAATATCTGATCTGTACATGATCTTCCTGGCATATATCCAGTTTGGACTTCCCATATATTATCTTCTGTAATTTACATTACCCTACGAATAAATATTTTTTAGTATATTTTACTTACGGTACTTAATAAACTGATACCTCTGTAATTATTGCAGTTGCTTTTATCTCCCTTTGTTTTAGATAATCGCTTTTCTCCACTCGTCTGGGACTTACCCGATCTCGATACACTTCATCAATTTGCAAAACCTGTGAGGTACTCGCCACCGTATTTAAGCATTTCAGCTCTAGTAATGTCTACATCACCAGCCATTACCATTTTTTAAGTTCTTAATTATATTTCTAAACGCAGTGACACAAACATTTCAATTGGGTTTTCTAATGCCTTATGTTCTACGTCGCAGTTCTGTTGCCCTATATTTTCGCCTCCTAATAATTCTTTAAAAGAGTCTTTTAAATCGTCTACTATCCCGTCTGTATCATACATTATTTCACCTTTGCTGTTTCTCAAGCTGACAAACTTTGTACTTTAACTTTCCTTCATCTCTTTAAATAGTAGTTTCATGGTTCCTTCAAAGTTGTTTTATATTTTCTTCTGTTTTGATTTTATCTTTACTTTCCTTGACTGCTCGTTTAACTTTCCTAAATTCCTTAATACCTACAAAATATGACATAGGAAACGGTGGTCTCTTTCTTTTACGGCTCATATCAAAGGTTTATATGACATTCGATGCCGCGTTATACTTAAGTGTTTTGTCCAATTCTTTGGGAAAATATGACGTCAACTTCCTGTCGGCAGATATCAAAGGAGAACTTCCAAGAAATTTAATACTAAGAATATGAAAAAAATTACGTTTTGACGGGGTGACCCATAGTTGTGGAATGTCTAAATAATCAATTTGTTTATAAAAACAAAGCCTGCCAATCGTATCAGCATATAGATCTGATTCCAGTTCTGACGCATGGTGTCGGCGCGCAACAAAGGGAGCCATGAGTCATTAAGATGGCTGCAAATCTTGACAATTTTCAATGTAATATGACACAATTGCGATAAGCATTTAATATATAAATTACAATACTTGTTACGGAGTGACAATTTTTATTATCTTTCTCCTAAATTGTTTTTGAACAAAATCATTTATATTTCAGTAATTTCAAATATTTAGGCCTCTGGCTAGCAGATGTTTGCGAGTTTCATAGAAATACTGATAATCTCCAAAAGGGTCATCTTATTTAGCTTGAGTTTATGCTTTTATTTAGGTTCATATAATTTCAACTCCATTTGTACGAACATTCAGACTCGCCTCTTATTCTAATATTCCTACTTTCTCTTTTAAATTGTACCTTCATAAAATGTAGGATGTTGTCATTGCGAACCTATTGTCAACGGCTTCGGCACTCAGCTTGTAAACTTCGGGTTTTTTCACTCAAAATTACCGGGCTTAACCTTTCAGGCATCTGTGTCGGCCTCGAAGGAGAGGGGGGCCAATTTTTCCAACCGATGTCTTCGACCAATCATCATTGACCACCCCCTCTTGCTATAGTACTGCTAGTTACCAATTTTCCATATTTTCCAGAAAGAGCGTTCCGAACAAATGACGCGTCTTCAGTCTTGTACGAGCAGCTGATCCGGTCCGGTCAATCAGACTGTCTCTAAGCTTTCACCCAACGCAATCGTTCGACAAATTTAATAGCTTCCTCCATTCATTATGTATAGTGCATTTCTATCGTTATGAATAAACATTTCTATTTTGATTGTTAATGTTAAACTGAGTGTTTTTATTCAGACTATTTACCACGCTAAAAACAATACTTTAGGGCGAAAAAATTCAATTCCGGGGATAGCAGGTATTAATAGCTTGATATTGTGACAGCATTCTACATTTTAGCCGCAAGTTTTCTCAACGTACGGAAAATGTGTACCCAGAACTTCCCCTACCCATCTACTAGGGTTATGAAGCCCTTTACAGAATTGTGGCATGTAATTAGTTCCAGAAACGCCACATTGACACGTAAATAGTTCCCCAAATGACCACTGAATCACGCACAATATTTTCTCTAATCGTTCTGTTGAGATAAATGATGGCACCAGATGGTACCCTAGCTCGGGCTGAACCACATTTTAAATTTCGCGCCACACGATATTACCAATTACACTCTAAGCAGATGACTATCACGTCAGTCGTATGATAGTCATGATGAAAAAACATTCATACAAACTTCATAAGACATTCTCGCATCATTTCGGTAAAGACCTATATAACGCTCATTTTTTAGACAGCCCTGTAGTCTCCTGAAATGCTGATTTCGAATAAAATCGTCCTGCAAACATTGATCTCCCCATGTAAAGACGTGCCTAAAACTACTTGTCATGTAATATACTTTTTTTTTGCAGAAAAAAACTTTGAAACCCCAAATTATGGTCGGAATCTAATCCCATCCAGGGAAACTTCTTCCATGCAACCCGGAAAAGAAACTTGGATCCTGGGAACTTTTCTTAGGGAGTGACTGAAGCAACGCATAGTTCAAAGAGGAAGGGAAATATGGACGGGCGAGGAGCAAGACGATCGTTCGATAAGCTTTAGTGATCGATCTTGAGTAATCCCAAGAGACAGGAATGAGATACGACCTTTGCGAGGTTTTCCGCGAACGAACATACCAAAGTACCAACAACAGTGTACCTATAGCTGTCCACCTATCTGCCTATCTGAGTCAGATACTGTCTCCGATAAGTAGACGATCCTACTTACCATAGAGCATATCTAGTAACTTGTTTACTATACCTACATAAACTCTACATACAAGAAAAGAAGAGGAACTCATGAGCTCTTATAATTCTGACGCTTAAAGGTCTACACATTCAATATAGCATTCAACCAGGGCGGCCACAGCCTAATTAACTTGCAAAAATTAGTCAAAAGAGGCGCCACGCACCTACAAAAAAGGTTTTGCAACCTACTAAAGGCCGATTTCACCAACTTCGATCAAGATGTTAATCCTCGATTATTCTAATTTAATCAGTACGTTGCGTTCCACCATCTTCTAAAGTATGATTGAAGAGAGTTAATCAGTGTTTAACTTAAACGGTCGATTATTGCTAACAAAAAAAGTGACTAATGTGAATTTAAAAGAATTTAATTAATTTGATTCATAAGACTTCAAAACAATTCAAATTTAATTCAAGAGAATTCAAACGAATAGGAATAAAATAAAAAAGTCCGAAAAGTTCCATACATTTCAGTATAATTGGAGTGAATTTTAAGGAACGTAAGAGGAATGACAAAAATTCTATGAAATTCATGAAAATTCAAGGCGAATGTAAAAGAAATCACTCACGTCCATGCGAATTGAGATATCGACTTAAAAATTTAAAAAATTAAATAGAAGCCCTAATCAACCTTTGTATACTCCTAAATTCTTGGAATAACAAAACAAAAATTATGTTTGAATTTTGTTTTGAATTTCCAGAAATTAAGGAGTATACTATGTCTATTATTTAATTTCTCAATCCCGTAAAATTCTATGAAATTTGGTAATATTTTCTGAAATCCTGGAAAATTTATGAAAAACCCTTAATAGCTTTTAAACTCCCATAAAATATTGAACTCCTCGGAAATCTTATAACATCCCTTTAAAGCCGCTTGCAATTTTTTTTAAATTCCTTAGTCATTAAAATCCTTGAAGATCCTTTGCAATTATTTATATATCATGAAAATGCCTTGGAATCTTTTAAAATACCGTAACATATTTTAAATCATTTGAAACTCCTTTAAATGATTCAAACTAATCCAAAATTGCTTGGAATATTGTTAAATGCCTGAAAAATTGTTTCAAGTCCTTTGACATTTTTCGATATCCTGTAAAACTTTTAATACTCTAGAAAATTCCTTGAAATTTTCAAAAAATTTCTAAAATCTTTTTAATTCTTTAGAATCACTTCAAATTATTGAATTTTATTTAAAATATCATAAAATATTACAAATTCCACCAAACCTTTTGAAATTCCTTGACATTTTTTGAAGCTCTTATAAATTTATTGTAATTCACAATAAAACCCTAAAATGTTTACAGTTCTTTGAAATTCCTTGAAATAACTGGAATAAATTTAAAATTCCTTGGAATCCTTTCAAATTATTGATATCTATTAAAAATGCCATGGAATCTGTTAAAATACGCTACAAATCAGAAATATTTCAAATCCTTGGGAATATTGTGAAATGCCGTGAAATTGTTTAAAATTCGTTTAAATTCCTTTGAATTTTTTAAAATACCCTTAAGTTTTTAAATTCCTTTAAAATTATTGAAATCCCTTCAAATTATTGAAATCTATTGAAAAAGTCTTGGAATCTTTCAAAATACTCTAAAACATTTCAAACGAGTTCAAGGAAATTCAGAAAGAGATATAGGGGAAACCAGTACGAAGCGGATACCAGGATGAGCTGAATATGGAAAAAATTGAATTTTGAAGCAAAACTTCTGTAACATTTTTTAATGTGGAGCAATATTAGCAAATGAGTTTTATAATAAACCTTTTTGCCACTTACTTGCTATTTTCAACTTAAAACATAGAAAAATGTGCTTTTGACATGGCGATGAAAACTTTATCCGCTGAAAGATGATCATTTTTCAAAGAATTAAATAGCTTTTACTATTCTTTCCCTGATTTCTTCGATTCTTCATACTCTTGGCTTTGAAACTGCCTAATGATTAATTCTCCTTATTTTTATCGTATATATATTTTACGCGATGTTCTAAGGAATGTTATTCGGGACGATGTGAATAAATTGTTAAAAGATTAGGCTTGACGTCTAGCACCAAAGAACTCTAACATAAGCAAGTTCATGTATTTTATCAACATAACCAAATAAAGGTACTGATAGTTATTATATCCATGATAGTTGGTAGCAACGACTGCCATGGTTGCATGTTAAATACAACACAACTTGGATCTCGTAAAATTTTGATAACATATTGAGAAATAATCACTAGTGATTATTTATACAGCTGTATAAATAGAACGCCATTTTTGAATAACAGTTTTGGATTATTGTTTCATGAATTTATGCACAATTTTCTTCGACAACTGATCGGAAAGGCTTAAAATATGAATGTTCACTTCGTACCGGAAGAGTACCGTCTGAATAAAAATGGAACGTATTAAAAGCGTATACGGATAATTGGCTAATAAAATTCATGTGATGCCTTGGCTATTTAAACATTAACATTCGAACTTTAATTTGGTATGTGATACTTTCACCACTTTTTCATTATTTATCAATATTATGACTTTACAAGTTTTATTAGCCACCTCGTACTGGCTTCCTCTAGACCTGAATTCAACAGTGGTTGACTCAACGGTTAATTTATTGAAAGGAGAGCACTTTATCTTTGAAAAAGTGAGTTAAAAGTGATTGGAGAATTCTTGACACTTGAAGTGCTTCTTGTAGAAATTTCCTGACTTTTGCAATTTTTTTACATCCCTGACTTTTCCCTGATTTCCACGGTTTTTCTGACCTGCGGCGACTCTGATTTAACACTACATCTCGGAACTTTCCGACCCGAATACTGCAGATCGATTTCTATATTGAGTTATAGAATTCGGAATCTTCACTCTCCAAAGACAATCACAACAACGACTTCCTTTAAGTTCAACAAACGATCGACAGACGTAACCGTTAGAACGCAACCCAATGACGTGAGTCATTAATTACTTGAAACGTGACTAAATGTCAGTTGGAGACACTAAGCGAAAGATCTTCGTAGATCACGATCATCACGGAATCACAGGACGACGATGAGGACGCCAGCCCTGGCTCCCTTGAGCCACTATCACTTTCTCTCAACAAATATCCGATCCTTCTCTTCCTGTATAGTCCTTCACCAGAGCTCCATGAAAACAGGAGACTCCCAAGCAGGCTCTTTATACAACATTCCTGATTTATTACTCGTTCCATACTAATGTTTCTCTAGCTGATTTCTTAATCGATGTTTCACTTGGATATTTGCAAAAAATGAGAGCATGAACCCTGTTAACGAGGTCGACACGAGAGTCGTATCAGGGTGGCCACTTAAACGTCATCAAAAAATTCCAGACTATTTCCCAGTTTTCTCGATCAAAAATGATATATTTTCATGTAGAATTTTACGCATTTATAGCAATTATTATTCAATACTAATTGTTTTATTTACTTCTTACACCAAAATATTCCCCAAACAGGAAAAATATGACGATTTTTCAAGAAAATAGAAGAATAAATTCTTTTGAATAACATTAATGTAGTTACCACATTTCTAAGATTTCAAGTTGAAATATATTACATTTTCAATCAAATAGTGGATTTTTCAAGCAAAAAATATGCATTTTCAACCCATAGAGACGAATTTTCAAGAAAAGTGTTCAGTTTTCTAACTCAAAAATCGTATTTTTTAAAAAAAAATTTACCTTTAAGCTCGAAAAAAATTAATTGCGAACAACAAAATTAATTTTCAATCAAATAGTTGAATTTTCAAAAAAAAAAATTACTTTCAATAAAACAGTTGCACTTACAACCAATTGGTTAAATCTTCAAGACAAAATAAAAATCTTTTAGAAAACAGTTGAATTTCCGACTCCAAAAGATGACTTTTTAAGAAAATAGTGGAATTTTCAACAAAATTTTCTAATTCTCAACCAAACAGTAGATTCTTTAACTGAAAGAGATCAATTGTTGAACGAAAATATAGTAGTAGACTTCTAATATGATAAATAAGTTGCATCTTTAATTTCTTTCAGTATAAAATTGAGTTTAAATAATAATAATTAAAAATCAATCCCAATGTAAAAGTATATTTCAAATTAAAAAAAAGTGTTTCATGAATACAACGTCAGAAGAGAAATCCCTACCTTACAGCTCGTGAACGATGGTTGAGATCATAGTGAACATGGCGACTTTTCGACTAGTGACTAATGATGTGCAGGGTCAACTATAGGGAAGCCCTTGAAGATGGCTAAAGCCACTATCTCTAATGGTTGAAACAAGAGGTTCACATCGATCATCTCAGAGTGTGGACTTGGTCATCTCGTACGGTAGAGTCGAGCCGATTGTCACATAGGGCGGAACTGATCATTATAAAGGGTCGAATCGCTCATCATAGAGGGTCGATTTGGACATATCAGATAGCTCAATCTGATTATCCTACATTTTCTATATTTGTTGTCCTTTTCCTACTCATTCCAGTCTCTCTCTTATAAGAGACTGGAAATTATAAACTCACGTACAACCTATAAAACCTGGAAATTTATGTGAATTACATAAATTCTGAAATAATTTTTTATTCTTTTTAGAGAGCAAGTTTTATGAAACATAATTTGATATGCAAAAACAGTGCTAACTTAACACATTAAATATTTTGCACAAATCACAGTGAAGAGCCAAATTTGAATCCGCGCTCATTTGTTCATTGCCGGTGACCGCGACACCATTCAGGCTTATGCATACACCAATTCACCTGAGCGTCACTATGTGACTGTACATTGTGAATGTATATGTATAGATACGTAAAAGCCAGTCAACGAATTCTTCGACAACTTACAAAACAGTTATTCGTTTCTGTGCTAGACTTATTGTATTTCAAATCTTTTGGAATCTGGAGGACTTTTTATGAAAAATTGAATACTTGTCTAGAACTTTGTCAAAATCTGCTGAATACAAATTCGAAAATTGCTGTTCCTAGATTGTGTTCCAATAATTCGATGACTTTTCTCACTTTTTCGATGAAGTCTGCGGTTCTTTAATCAAAATTATACAAGGTTCTAAAAAAAGTGGCCTATCCTAGAATGGTTGACTAGTCAAGTAAAGTTTCGACAACTTATTTTTTCCGCGTATTTACGTTTTATACTTGTGAAATAGCTCAGGCTTTGATCGCAAATCCAAGGAAAAAAAGTCTCGGCTAGATTCGGCTATGTACTAGCGACGATCGTTCACATAAGTTCGGGACAGCTGCTGAACACACAGTGTCCCTTACGTATACTTTGTTATTGTATTTTGAGGCCTTGCTCGAGCTCTTCGATAAAGGCATCGTCCGCAAGTGACTGTGTGTTCTTTTTGCCTTGTATTTTTGACTTTCCGCAACTAGTAAAAAATCTCAAGTCCATTTTCTAATAGAAGTTGTTTAAAAAATAAATTTTTCATTGAAAATGTGAAAGAGCACTTTATTTTTACCCCCTTTTATCCCCAGCTAAAGTATAGAAGTTTCTATACTATCTCGACATTCCGCAATTTAAGTTCAAAGCAATTATGACACTGAATGGTGTCACTTTTATGATAAGGATGTAGTTATATTCTTAAACTTGAAACAGACGGTGCACTGTCATCAAACATCTTGAGACATTGTTTTGCAGTGTGATTACTTAAGATATGTTATCAAAATACATCTATGGAGTTTCACATACGCCATTTCCTGTACACAAAGAAGCTTTTTGGTTGTGAAAGTTGATATTATAATATTCATTTTTACAATAAGATGATAGCAAGCCAGCATATAGCGTCACTATTTCAAGCATCACTATTGTGAACATTAAACTGTGAAGTTAATAAGTTTATTGGAATATAATGATAAATGATTAAATAATTGTACTTATATCAGAAGAAAGTTTCTACAATACATACAAAAGACTGTGAAGTTTGCAAAACACAATAACAAAGACATTCTTCCTACGCTTATTCTACTTATTTATAATTTTTCCCATAGAAAATAGGAAAAACTGCCATAGTATATATAATTAAAAAAAGAGTTGAACAACCACCGCGCGGTCCCACTAAGAGCAACTGCCATCCAAAAAGTGTCAATAGCCCCCAGTAGAACCAGTAGAACGGTAAAACACACCTATGGCCACGTCTCACAACCTTGAGCTGGGTGGTCACAGGGCACGACGAAATCACAACGACAGGCCGGCGAAACCCTCGTGTGTCTTGAGGACACGAAGCGACCCAAGGATGACAGCTTTCTGCGTCCATCTCGCAAGTGCCTTGGCATATTTTTGGCACGGGGGTATGGCTTTAAGGTTACGAACCAGTGATAGTTTCGCACCTCCGAGAGCCCCTATTACAAGGACAATTACTCGCACCGAATACTTTGGGTACAGCCATTGCAGCTCTCTTTTAAGGTCTTCATACGTCTCCTCTTTTTCTTTCTCCTTTGCAGTGATGTTGTATTCGGACGGAGCCGAGAATTCGAACACGAATATAGATCGTTCCTCGAAGTCTTGGAGTAGAATGTCAGGCCTCGAGTGCGCAACGGAGACTGCTGCCTGCAAATCGTAGTACCAGAAAATTTGGCACTTCTCGTTTCGGACAATTGACTCTATATCCCTTGGAGTGTTCGGCAGGGCAGGGTTGTGACCGACACCGTAAGAGCGACAAAGATGGTAATAAAGTGCTTTTAGGGCCGCATTATGTCTATATACATATACGTCGTTCCTGCGTGGGTCGGACATCCTGATAGTATGTGTTCTAGGTACTCAGCGTGTGCATGACACGCTCTGCACCTATCACTGGGAACTTCTTGACACAAAATGCGGGCGCGATATGCTATGGTGGAGATTACACCGTCCTGGAATGCGAAAATAAAAACCTCTGTACCTGAATTGAGTCCTGATGATTTGAGGAAAGCAAAAGATTGCTCCTTCGACAAGGACTGTTTTTCTACATTTCTGTGAAAGTTTCCGTGCATATGCTTGTCGAGTAGCTCTTGGTGAAAATTTCCAATCTCTGCTTTCTTTACTTCGCCTTTTAGACGTGAAGCATCTAGATGGAGTAATGCACTTTCCTCATTTCTGATGTTAAAATTCAGGCCAAGGGTCTCGGCCGCTTGCTCCGCGGCTTTGTAAAGGAACGCTCCTTCGCCAAATATCTCGTGGTTCCTGACCATCTTTAGGAGAGGATCTCTGCCATTCACATTGATGTAAGCTGTACTTAGAACAATTCGGTTATGAAGACACTGGAGATTCAAAAGTCCGCGTCTGCCTTGACGGCGTGAAATGTACAAACGCGGAACTAACGAATTGATATACAAGCTTTTGTGCATATGCATGATCTTACGTGTGGTGACATCAAGGGCGTTGAGCTCTTTCTTCGTCCATTAAACCACCCCAAACGAGTAGAGTAGAACCAGTACGGCAAGCATGATAGTCGCAGATACCTTGTTCAACGCCGACAGATTGGAAGACCAAATCTGTCGAAGAAGATGCTTGTATCAGCTTCGGAGAGACTCCTTCACTGATGTGACGTCCTGAATGCGGCTTTGAGGCATGCCCAGGTATGTATAGGTCTCTTCAGTATTGAAATATCTAATAATTCTCATATCCACAAGCTCAGTGTCCTTGGGAACGCCAGTAATCTTTCCTTTCTTCAGATGAATTTTGGCCAGAGGCATAGGTCTTCAGATCATCCACATAAAATACATGAGTGACATTATGCTCGCGCTGATTAGTGCCGCCACAGAGGTATCCAGGAGAATTTCTTAGTGCGAGAGATAGAGGCAGAAGTGTGATGCAAAAAAGCAGAGGGCTCATGGTATCACCTTGAAAGACGCCCCTATGGAAGGTGACGTTGTTCGTTGTCAGACGATAATTCCTAGATGAGATGGAAAATCTAGTTTTCCAAAGAGGCATCAATCTCGCTATGCATCTCACTATGTGTGGATGTACCTTAAGCTTTCCAACAGACAGATGATAAGTCTATGAGAGGTTGAATCGAAAGCTTTCCGGTATTTAATCCAGGCCATTGACAGGACGCGCTGATGGGCTGCAGCGTCTTTACAGACACACCTGTCAATTAGTAGGTTCTCTCGACAGCCTGCTACACCTTTTTTCGAGCCACGTTGTTCGTACATCTTTTGCCATACAGACTCGATTCGTCGAACAATCCTGTTGTTTAAGACAGCTGTAAAGGTCTTATACAGTGTGTTCAAATAAGTTATTGGCCTGTAATTCTCTGGTCTAGACAAGTTGCCTTTTTCGGTAGGAGTATAGTGCGTCTGAACACCAGGCACTTCGGAATGAGCTTCTCCGACTTTAAATATGAGGTGAATATGCGGGCTAAATGTTGTTGTATAAAAGTAAAATTCTTCCACCAAAAGTTCCTCCTCACATTTTATGAGGTTGTGGCAAACTCCTTGAAGCGGATGATATTGTCAGAATCTTCTATCAACTCTAGTGTTTTCGGGATCTTGTACACCTCTCTCCAAACAGTCTCTACTTCCTTGGGCTTGGCTGGATTTTTTTTACAAAAACAGGGAGATCGCTCAAGAGGCGTGATGGGTCAGCGAGGAACTGTTGATTCTCCCTGATCCATCTCTCCCTCTTCTGTATTCTCCTCCTTGCGTCAGATAACAGCCGTATTTTGTCAACAATATGCTACTTGATTGTCAGCAGCTTTGACTTGTTTAGTGTGTGATTCAAGATCCTTAGTTCTTGGGCGAACTTTCGAACCCTTTCCGTGAACGGTCTACCAGATGTTATGTAGTCAATCACACATTGAACACGGGACGCATTCTGTCTTGCCTATCCAATTTTCTTGTTCAGTTGATGCAAGCGTTTTCTGATCTTTTGATCCATCATCGGTTTTAGCCTTCGATTTGAATCAGCCAAAGCTCTCGCAGCACCATAAACTGAGCAATTGATGGTCCAGAGGTCATACACTGTTAGAAAAATCTCTACTAAATTTAGCATACATGTAATGGAAGCAGAAATGCACAACATGAAATTAAATTTAGTATACCAGCGTACAGTAAATTTAGTATATTTATACAGAATTTAGTACACGCGTATACTAAATTTCATATACGTGTATACTAAATTCAGTAAGAATATACTAAATATACTGTACGCTGGTATACTAAATTTAATTTCAGGTTATGCATTCTTGCTTCCATTACATGTATACTAAATTTAGTAGAGATTTTTCTAACAGTGTACTCTTGCGAGATATCTCCATGAAGGGAGGCATCCATTTCAGACAGATTTCGGGGCTTAAGAGGAACTTGCATGTTGATGTTCCTCCTTGTATTGAAATTGCGATCATCTTCCAGGAGGTGCCTGCTTTGTGCGGTTGATCTTAATGTCGCTTCTTCATCTTCGTCTGCAGCTTAATCAAGCAGCGGTTGGGGAAGCGCTCCGCGTACATATCCATTTTTCCGGAGGTTGTTGGCTTGATTTCGCAAAGACTGATGCGAAGCGTACTGAAGCTCTGGGTGTTACTGGCACCACAGAGTGTGCATACGCATCATAAAGCCTCCGCGAACAGGGATAATGCTGGCATCGTAGCATTCTAGCACGTCATTCTTAAGTTGATCCATCCACCTAATGTGGGCGTTTCGCCGGTTCGTCGACGTATTTCCATCTAAATTATTTTCAGCACCCCGAACTCCAGGATGATCGGCATTGTTTGCCGACCCATTGTCGGGTGCTCTGCGCGTTCGATCGTTTTGACTCGCATCTACAACATTTTGGTGTTTTGGTGGTTTCATTGTTGTTCCCACGAGCAGCTAGGGAAAGGGTTCGACCATCCTTGCAGAGCCCCGCGTGCAAGAATAAGGATGATACTCTGAGAGGCCGCCCGGTATCCCAGAGTCACCGTTAAAGACACCTCACCCAGGTGCCATTCAGCTTTCGACGCCTTCGCTTAGGGGTTATTCCTTCGGGACCATCCCTGGACAATTGTCCGCGACTGTTTATTAATTATTGTAACCATAATCAGCAGAAATCCTTGGTACAGGGACCCTCTATCCGCAACCCGAGGACGCGTTCGGTGGCTCTGTCATAGGCCCTTCGGTTCTATTCTAAAGGAATCGAAACCAAAACCGAAATATATATATATATATATATATATATATACCACCCATCTCACGGATGTGAGACGTGGCCATAGGTGTAGTTTACCGCGGTTCTACTGGGGGCCATTGACATTTTTTCCAGATGGCAGTTGCTTTTGTGGTACCCTGCGGTGGTTGTTTAACTTTTTTTTTTTTTTTTTTAATTATATATATATATAATAGTTGCATCCATTAAAAATTGTATATATTAAACATATAATTAGATATTAATATTATATTCTAAGCTGAAATAGAAAAATCGTGTTTGAAGAAAGCAGCTAGCAAGACACGAACACTGATCTCCGGGGCAGCAGACCGGAGAATTTTTCCTGTGATAAAACAAATAAAAGATTTTAAAACCCCGTAACTAAAGTGAAACTTTGGAATAGAAGTTTATTGATTT
>CAKNXH010000201.1:128537-264559 GCA_932178445.1 Andricus quercusramuli | reverse complement strand
ATATTTTTTGACCAAAAATAGAAGAGTTAAATTTTCTACTAAAAAGAAACAAATTTTTAACTAAAGAAATGAATTTTTAATCACAATGATGAATTTTCAACCAAAAACATGAAATTTTGTCCAAATGGTGGATTTTTCAGTCCAAAATTCGAAAGATGATTTTTCTATCAACAAAAAAACTAAATTTCAACTACATTGTTTTTTTTTCTCAATGAGAGCAATGCATTCTTAACAATACAAAAATAGTTAAATTTTATACTATTCAGATGATTTTTCAACAAAAAAGATTTCATTTTTATCAAAAAAGGTAAATTTTCCACAAAAAATGGAATAGTTCAAGTGAATTTTCAACTAAAATTATGAATCTTCAGTGAAAAAAATTTTATTTTTAACCAAATGCATAAATTTTAAACTAAGAAGATAAATTCTCTACCGAAAATAATGTAGGATAATTTTCAGTTAGTAAAATAAATTTTCAATCAAAAAACAAACGAATTTTTAAGCAACGGAATGAATTTTTAAACAAAAAGGTGAAATTTCAGCTAATGAGAGTATTCTTTTACTAAAAAAAGACGGCTTTACAAATAGTTAGATTTTCAGTAAAAAAATTAATTTTGAATCAAAAATAAGAAATTATGTCCAAATAGTGGATTTTTCAATCCAAAAGACGAATTTTCTATCAACAAAAAAGAAACGAATTTTCAGCTAAACAGTTTTTTTTCAATAAAAGAAATGAAGTCTTAGCAAAGAATAAAATAGTTAAATTTTCTACTACACAGATAATTTTTTAACGAAAAAGGTTGTATTTCTATCAAAAAAGGTAAATTTTCCACAAAAAATGGAATAGTCAATGTGAATTTTCAACTAAAATGATCAATCATCAACTAAAAAAAATTTTGGTTTTCAACCAAACTCATGAATTTTCAAGTAAAAAAATAAATTATCGATCAAAAATAAAATAGTTGAATCTTCAGTTAGTAAAATAAGTTTTCAACCAAGAAAGAAACGAATTCTCAAACAAAGAAATTCATTTTTAACAAAAAAGATGAAATTTCAACTACAGAAAAATGTACGGATTTTCAACAAATAGCTACTTTTTCACCGAAAACAGGTAAATGTTCAACTAAAAATAGAATAGTTTCATTTTCAGTAAAAAAATTAATTTTCAATAAAATTTAAGTAATTTTTCAACGAAGTAGTATAATTTTCAATCAAGAAGATTAAATTTCTATTAGAAAAGATAAATTTCCGACAAAAAATGGAACACTTATTCATTTCCAGTTTAAAAAATAGGAACTAGTATGTTGAAATTTTTTTTTTAATTATCTTCATCTACCTACCTTACCGACGTATGGTTAAACAAAAAAGGAATGTCGGTAAGGTAGGTAATCATAGGTAAAACAATCAATGTATTTAAAACGTAAAATAATATTTAAAAAATTGGAATTAAGAAAAATAAGCAATTTTTTGAATAAAAATTGTAATTTAAAAAAAAGTTAGCCTTTTTTGCACCTAATATTGACGCAATATATAGCAGAGGGTCGGCCCCTTCATGGAGACTTTACCTCTTGCGCTGTTGTAAACAGGTTTATATAGGGTGGAGAAAAAATTCTTTTTTTACACTCTATCAACAAATATCTCCTTTCATACATAAAAATTACACCTTACAAAAATTCTTCCAATACTAAAATTAAATTTATCTGATCATTATTACTATAATTCCATATTTTAAATACCCTCAAAATTAAGTTTTTTTTATTTTTACTACTAAAAAAAGTTTAAAAGATGTATGTGGCCCAAAACAGTATTTAAATAATTTATTTTCTCGGAAGATAACACATTCATATTCTTCCATATGATATTTTATTGTTTCTATTAAAAAAGATAGTAAATTTTGCAATTAAAAAATTTTGAGTCTTTCAGCAATTCTGTTAGCATTAATAAACAATTGGAAGTGAAAAAAATTTTGTTAATTGAAAAAATATTTAGTGAATTATTAATTTGGAAAAAATTCGAGTAAGTAAATATATTTAGAAATTTTTGAAAAATTCCAAAATAATTTAAAAATTGAGAAGATTCCCAAACTTTCAAAAAAAAAACCTATATTTTTGAAGATTCTGAACACAACATTTAAAAGCTTCCTAAGCATTTTAAAAGTTTTCAAAAGAATACAAAAATTTAATTTTTTAACCTGCCTCTATATTCTGATTTTTATGTGTTAAAATATTATTTTTAATAAACATTTATGAACGAATTGGTTGATTAGGAAAAAAAAATTATGATGTTTGTTAATTAATTTTCAAATTGACCTAGGGGTTGAAAACTGAATTTGAAAAATTTTGAAAATAATTATTCTTCATTTAAAAAATAATATGTTTGACGCTTTACTACTGGCACTTCTGTTTTCTTTTTATTAACTTGAGCCTCAACCAAAACAGACTAATTTTGAAACCGAAAAAAAAGAAATTTTACAAAAAAGTGTTAATTTTTTAACCAAGAAAGATTTTGCAGTCAATTAACAAAAATATCTCAGCAAATCAAGTTTTACCGAAAAATGGAATTGTTAAATTTTTGTTTGAAAAAATTAATTTACAGCAAAAAAAAAAGTGATTTTCATTGAAAACACAAAAAAATGTTTGGTCAATGATTAATTTGGAAAAAATTTGAGTAAGTGTGAGATATTTTTAAAAGTTTTTAAAAGATTTCAAAATAATTTAAAACTTGAGAAGATTATAACATTTGAAACAAAACCCAGATTTTTAAAAATTCTGAATACAAAATTTAGAAGCTTCCTATATCATTTTGGAAGGTTTGAAAATAATAAAATAATTTAATCAAAATTCCTAAGAAAAATGAAAATGACTTTTTTTTAATAACTTTCAAAAATATTTTTTAAATCTCTCAAAATAGAACCTGGAAGATGTTGAAGCAATTTTTTACCGCAATTTTAAAAAAAATTTAGGAAGGATTCGATTTCCAAGATAATAAATAAATTTGCTTTAGATTCCTGGATATTTTTGAAATGATTTTTTTTTAATTTTTGAGAGAATATTTAAGAAGATTTTAGAACAAATTCTGATGTATAAATTAATATTTCTAGCTCAAAATTATATAATTGAAATTTCACTTTTTTTAAAAAGACACTTTTGATACAAATTCAAAATTTTCGAATTTATTTATTTATATCAAACAAAATAATAAAATTTTGAACGGAATACTGGAATTTTAAACAAAATAATTGAGTTATCCAGAAAATCATTGAATTTTCAACATAAAAACATGAATTTTCAACAAAAAAGTGCATTAGTTGATGTTTGAATAAAAAAAAAAGAAATTTTGTTTGAAAAATGAATTTTAAAACTACAAAGACAATTTTTCAACAAGTTAAGATTTTTCAGTTATGAAGAAAAATGTTCACCTAAACTGTTGAACCTTTAAGCCAAAAGACGAGTATTGTATGTAAAAATTGAATTTTCAATCGGAAAATGTGAATTTTCGGCAAAACAATTAATTTTCAACAAAGTAGGTCAATTTTCAACCAAAGTGATAAACCTGGTTTCGGAAAAAAAAATTCAACAAAGTAGTTCGGTTTGTACCCACGCAGTCGAGTTTTCAGTGAAAAGAAGATCAATTTTCAACAAAACAGTTGAATTTTTAACCAAAAAGAATGACTTTCCTACAAAATCATTGAATCTTCAACCAAATAGTTGCATTTTTATCCAAGAAAAGTGAAATGTACTAAAACGGATGAATTTTCACATGAAAAAATCAAATTTGACAAAAAAAATTTAATTCTCACCCAAAAAAACGAGTTTTGAACAAGAAGTCAATTTTCTACGAAGATATTGATTTTTTAACCCAAAAAGACGAATTTTTAACAAAAAAGTTGATTTTTTAAACAAAAAGGATGAATTTTCAACAAACTTATTGAACCTTCAATCAAATAGTTGAATTTGTATCCAAGAATGATAAAATTTCTACTAAGATGAATTTTCGAATGAAAAAATCAAATTAAAAAAAAAATTGAATTCCTATCCGAAAAAAGATTTTAGTTTCACTATTCAACATTAAATATGAGTTTCAAACAAGAAGTCGATTTTCTGCGAGTGTACTTGATTTCTCAACCAAAAAAGACGAATTTTCAACAAAACAGTTGAATTTTCAACCAAGAAGGATGACTTTTTAAATTAAGTAAACCAATTTTCAAATAAATAGTTGGATTTTCATCTAAGAAAGATTTCAGTTGACTTTACAACACCAGAATATGAATTTTAAACAACAAGTACATTTTTTATGAAATAGTTGAAGTTTAAAAAAAAGAAAAAATAATAATAATATAAATATAAATGAATATTTAACTTTTTTGTTGAAAATCTATGTTTTGTTGCTGATAAGTCAACAGAAATCTTTTTTGGATGAGAAATATTTTTTCTGAAAATTTGTTCTTTTAATTTATAGGTTCATCGTTTTTTAGTAGAAATATTGCTTCTTTCTTAGACAAAAATACAACAGTTTTGTTGAAAATTCAACTATTTCCTAGAAAATTGACTTTTTATTTAAAATTTGTATTTTATCCTTATTTTGGTCATAGAAAGTGAACTGGAATCTTCTTTTAATGAAAATTTAACTATTTTTTTGATTATTTTTTTTGTCAATTCATCTGTTTTGAAAGAAATATTTCATCTTCCTGGAATAAAAATGCAACTGTTCGGTTGAAAATTCAACCCTTTTTTGAAAATTGGTCTTTCTGATTTCAAAATTCACCTGCTTTGGCCTAAAATTACATTTTTCTTGGATAAAAATGCAACTCTTTGGTTTAAAATTCAACAATTTTGTCGAAAATTCATACTTTTTGGTTCAAAATTTGGCTGTTTGGTTGAAAATTTAACAATCTTGTAGGAAATTCACTATTTGGTTAAATTTAATATTTTGGTGTTGAAAAGAGAACTAAAATCTTTTCTGAATGAAAATTCAACTATTTCAAATTTTTTTTTTTTCAAATGAAAAATACATCTGTTTTAAGAGAAATTTCATCTTTCTTGGATGAACATGCAAATATTTGGTCCAAATAAAACTATTTAGTTAAAAAGTCATACTTTTGGTTGAAAATTTTACAATTTTGTTGAAAATTTAACTACTTCGTAGATTTTTTTTTTTTAATTCATATTTTGGTGTTAAAAAATGAACTGAAAGCTTTTCTGGATGAAAGTTCAATTTTGAAAAAATTTGTCTTCTTGGATGAAAAATTAAATTTGATTTGTAGAAACTTATTTTTTGTTGAAAAATTCATATTTTGAGCTCAAAAAGTCCACTGGAATCTTTTTTGGATGAAAATACAACTATTAGAAAAAAAATTTTTTAAATAGAAATTCATCTGTTTTAAGAGAAATTTCATCTTTTTTCCTATAAAATTGCAACTACGGTGTAGAGAATTCAACAATTTTGTTAAAAAATCATCTTTTTGTGTAAAATTTCGTCTTTTTGGATTGAAAATTCAATTTTCTTCGTATAAACTTATTTCTTGGTTGAAAATTCATATTTTGATCGCGAAAAGTCAACTAAAATCTTTTTTAGCAGAAAATTCAACCATTTTTTTTCACTTATTTCTTTGATTTTAAAATTCATCCGCTTTGGTAGAAATTTCTTTTTTTTTTAATAAAACTTTTCAGTTGAAAATTATTCTTCTTTGCTTGAGTATTCAACTAATTTATTGGAAAGATTTGGTTGTATCACTTTGTTACACTACATTGCTGAAATTTTATTTTTTTGATTGAAGGTCTTTGGTTGAAAATGTAACTGTTCAGTGGGAAAGTATTTTTATTTTTTGGTTTCCAATTAATTTTTTAACTGAAAATGTGACTTCCATTTTTTTTAATTGATCTTTTTTAGTTCAAAATTCTCCTTTTTGGGGGGAAAAAAAATTTATCTGTTTAGAATTTCATTTTTGTTAGGTAAAAATGCATCAGTTTCTTCGGGAAATAATTTTTTGCTGACGTCATATTTTTTCTTTGTGAATTCAATATTTTTTCGCGACACTTTTTCTTGGGAATTTATATTTTCAGGTTAAAAATTCAACTATTATGTTAAAAATTTAATTATTTTGTTGAAAATTCAAGTATTTAGTTGAACAGCCATCCTTTATAGTAGAAAGTACATTTTTTTGTTTAAAATAAATTATTCCATTCAAAATTTTCAAATCTGTATCTGAAATATTTTCAAAAAATTTCGGAAATTTTCCCACTAATTTTGTAGGTAAAATTTCCAACCTTGGGTAGGAAAAATTATTTTCCTAAAAAAGTTGGAAATTTTCCCAATACTTTGGAAAATTTTCCTTTTCGATTGGAAATATTTCGATCGGTTTGGGAAATTTCATATGCATGTTTGGGAATGAGAAATTCCTATAATATTTCGGAAATTTTCCCACTAATTTTCTAGGTAAAATTTCCAACACTGGATAGGAAAAACAATTTTTCGAAAAAAGTTGGAAATTTTCCCAATACTTTGTAAAATTTTCCTTTTTGAATGGAAATATTTCAAACGGTTTGGGAAACTTTATATACATGTTTGGGAATGAAGAATTCCTACAATATGTGGGAAATTTTCCCAATTTTGAAGTAAAATTCCCAAATAAAATAGGAAACTTTTCCAAACTTATGTTTGGGAAAATTTCTTATTTTCAAAGTACGATTCCCAAACACATTTGGAAATTTTTCCGAATTTATTTTCGGGAAAATTTCCTATAATATTGGGTATGTTGCGTTCCAATATTTTTTGGGAAAAAATCCCAAAATAATTTTTTACAGAATGTTTTATTTCATTCATAAAAGATTCTATGTTAAAAGTAATGACACATCTTTGAACTACGATATGGCACTAATACAGGGACATATCAAAGGAGCAGTACTGTAAATTTGCATATTGGAATTGAGGAACGTGGGCCTACTGCGAAAAGGTAAAGGCTATTATTGCATATAATAAAAGCGGGGACACCTTCTTGATGTTAAGAGTGTGATTCATCACTTGGCGATAAGCATTCTCCTTTGTTCGACTGCACAATATATGTTAACTAAAGTATAAAGCGATAATACATATATAACTAAAATTGAAACGTTGCGTTGGGTTGGGTGCAGTAACAGCCTACTTACATTTTTTACGAACATTTATTTCAGCAACAATAATTATTTAAACACATTATTATTGTTTATAACTATCTTATTCATCAATGCAACATATATTTTCAGTGTGTTCTGAAATGTTTAACTTTTCACCCACTTTCTACTTAGTAAAGTAGTAAATCATCTCAAAGACGCGAACAATTACATCACATGCAGTACTGTTACATTCCCAATAAAAAAATCCTCTTATAAAAAAAAAAGGAAACTGATTTGTTGACAAAAACGATATCTGTAGGCTATGGCAGATCATGAAAAGTTCTTAATTTTGGCAATCGATGCGTCTCGAGAACAAGAACAAAATATATTATATACATTAATTGTATTCCCAATATTACAAAAGTTTTCCTCATATCAACAAGATAAAAAGTTTTCTTTTTCATAAATCGTTATTGCTAGAACATAACGGGTTATAAAAGGTTCGTCAATTGGTCATTTGACGTGTCTCAAGAACGCGAACAAACATGTCAGATACAGTACTGTAGTACTCCTCATATGAACGAAGTTTTTCGCATATAAACAGAATACACAATTTTTCTAAACCTCATAAATCGGTACTGGTTGGTCATAAAAGGTTCACTAATAGGTCAATCGATGCATCTCAAGGACGCGAACAAATACTCTATATGTAATATTGTCGTGTCTTGTATATCAAAGAAGCTTTTTTCATACAAACAGAATAAACCATTTTTTGTTTACTTCATAAATCGGTACTGGTGGGTCATAAAAGGTTCATCAACAGGTCAATCGATGCGGCTCAAGGACGCGAACAAATTCTCTACCCGTAATATTGTTGTATTTTGAATGTCAAAGAAATTTTTCTCATTTAAACAGAACGAACGATTTTTGTTGAAGTTCATAAATAGTTACTGGTGGGTCTTAAAAGGTCTATCAATAGGTCAATCGATGCGTCTCGGAGACGCGAACAAATATGCTCTATATCACATTGTTCTATTCCAAATATCAAAAAAGTTTTCGCTATATAAACAAGGTACAATTTTTCTTATTCAATCTCTAAAGACAAGAAAAAACTGTTTTTTGGAAGATTCGCTTTTGTATTGGAATTCAAAATTCTCAAAAATTTTTGTAATTTGTGAAAAATTTGTATTCCTGTTAGGAAAATAATCTTCTTTGTTGAAAAATCAACTAATTGGTTAGAATTTTACGTATTTTGTTGAAAATTCGTCTTTTTTGGTCGGAAATTAATGTTTTGTGTTTCAAGGATCGTTTTATTTTTCAATAAAATTAACTTTCGTAACTGAAAATTTAACTATTTTTCGAATATACAACTGATTGAATAAAATGTTTTTTTTTTCTTGAAAATTCATATTCTTACGTTGAACATTGAACTCTTTTATTGAAAATTCATCTTTTTTGCTTGAAAATTCACCACTTTGGTAGAAAATTCAACTATCGGGTAAATTAAAAAAAAATGCTGAATGATTTTTGACATTTTTAACTAAAATTATGAATCTTCACCAAAGAAATTAATTTTTGATCTAATGGCTCAACCTGAAACCAAGTAGTTGAATCTTCTGACAAAAATGAATTACTGTATGTAATACTTGATATTTCAATTTAGAAGACTTTAATTTCAAATGAAAAAACTGTTGAATTTATTCAAAAAATACAAATTTTCAACAAAACAGTTGGATCCTCAATCAAAAAGATGAGTTTTCAACTAAAATTATGAATCTTCAACAGAAAAATGATTTTTTACCGAAAATAAAAATTAAAAAGAAAATTAACATAAATTTTCAACTAACTAGTTACATTTTTACCCAAAAAGATTAATTCAAAAAAAAAGTGGAATTTGCAACAAAAAGCATAAATTTGAAAAAAAATTAATTTTCTCCCAAAAAAAGAGAAATTCTCAACAAAATAAATGAATATTGAACTATTTAGTTCAATTTCCTACCGAAAAGATTAATTTTCTGTAACAAAACACGAATTTGTAACAAAATATATGAATTCTAACCAAATAATGAAATTTTCAACCAAAAGCAATAATTTTCTACCAAAAAATTCAAATTTTCAACAAAATGAATTTTTTTTTCAATCATCAACCATATAATTGAATTTTCATATAGAAAAGATAATTTTTTATACACGAAAATGATAAATAACAAGGAATTAGGTAAATTTCCAAACTAAGAAATGAATTTTTAACTGAAATGATGAATCTCCAGCTTGACAAACATGAAAATGTAGTCAGCTGCAGTTTTAACGAACAAAGATTGAATTTTCTACAAAAAAATACATTTTTTGACAAAAACGAAAAAAATTTCAATCATTTGCTTAAATTTCAAGACAAAAAATAAAAATGAAAATGCAAAAAAACCTTCTGAACAGATAACTGAAGCCTTATTTCTTTTTATTAATATTATCATCATTATTATTATTCTTATTTCAATTTTCCTTGAAAATGTATTTTTTTCAGCTGAAAATTCCAACATTTTCTTGAAAATTTATTTCTTCCAGCTGAGAAATCATGTATTTTGTTGATAATTCATCTTTTTTGTAGAAAATTATTCTTCTTGGTTATAAAATCAACTTTTTGGTTTGAAATCCAACTCTGATTAGTCAAGTTTTAAACACTTTCCTTGAAAATTCATTCTTTTTCTTAAAAATTCATTATTTTAGATGAGAATTCATCCTCTCATATGACAATTCATGCTATTAGTTGAAAATTTAACGGTTTTGCTGAAAAATTAGTGTTTTTTATTAAGAATTAATGTTCTGGACTAAAAAAGGTAACTATTTCATTTTTTGTTAAGAACTGATCCTTTTTGATTGAAAATTCATATATTTTTTTGAAAATTTGTACCTTTTTTTTGTTAAAAATTAATCTTCTCAATTGAAAATTTATCCGTTTTGGTTAAAAATGCTTGATTGAAAATTAATCTGTTTTTGTTGAAGATTGAACTATTGTTGAGAATTCCTTTTTTTTACAAAATCAACTACTTCGTTTGAAGCTGAAAAACATTTTAAAAAAATCTTTTTTTCGTGTTGAAGATTCATTACTTGAGTTGAAAATTCAAATGTTTGTGTTCCAAATAAACTCATTGTTGAAAATTCAAATTTTTGAAATGAAAATTTAACAGTTTCGTCGAAAATTCCTCTTATTTAATTAAATTCAACTGCTTTGAAATAAGTTTCTCTTTTTGAAAATTAGTTCTTCAATAAATAAATAAGAGTTTTAATAATCTATAGACTATGCAGAATAATACATAGTTCAAATAAAAATTAGAGTTCATTTTTCTTACTTTTAAAATATTAGGTTAAAAAATTGGAAATTTCGCTTCGAAAATAAAGTGTTGGACTGCTGTTATGAATAAGGTTAGATTATTTTGTAAGGAATTTTGAATAAAATGGAGATATTATGTATCAAAGAATCATAATAGTGTGGCGCCAAGCGGAATCGGCGTGACGTACGCCAACGCATTTGTCGACCGGCTCGGGTGCACCCAGCAGCTGCGAGTATTTTGTAGGCGCACTTACCTTCCATTATTGCTCTCTATTGCTCAGTTTTTCTCTGATAAGAAAAAAAAATAGATAAGATATTAGTCTAGACAATGTCGCTATATATCACGAAACGCATTTTGTACTTTTTTTGTAATTTTATGTACATTGTTACCAAAAAAAGGTTTTTTTTCGACCTAGGATAATAAATATTTAGAATACTGCAATGAGATAATTTTAAATTCAGATAAGCTTCTATTTCTAAGCTTTAAAGTAGTGGTAAAATAAAAATAAAATAATTGTCAAGGCAAATTATCATTGATAATAACTTTTTTTTTGTATTAATGCCAGATAGTTGATTGTATTTTCAGTAATTTTTAAGTTTCTGCCTACTTTTCACTTGGTAAGGTATTAATCAATGCAAGTTAATGAAAATAGTTGATGAAACAATTCATTATTGTTTACAATCATTTCTTCTGAGATAAGTGCTAGAAAGTTACGGTTCCTTCTGAAAGGTTCAACTTTGTTTTGCCTTTTTAGCCATCAACGAATGATAAATAAACAATGGGGCGAAACATATTCAAAACAATCTCTCTTTTTCGTGAATATATTTTGCTGTAGGAGGACTGATATCAGAATATTTTAAGATGGCTTTTTTGCTTTTTTGCAAACATTTTTATTAACAATATTCATAAAAATAAGAAGTAAAATATCTTTTGGACCACCCTAATATGAAACTTATATTTCACAAGAAAATGTAATGAATGTAATTCGTATACATTATTGTGCATTCAATTGATAATTATTTATTGCAATTAAAAGAATTTTTCTCAATACCCATTTTGAATTCCGCGCCAGCTGGGGCCAACTAGCGCGCGACTCTAACGCAAGCGCAGTAGCTCAAGGCGCCTACGTTGGCATCACTGTCTTCACCTCAGACGAGAATGCACATTGCACTCACGTTGCGTTGTCTCCACAAAGTTCGCAAATAAAATCGTGATCCGTAATCAAAATCAACTTCATTTTCGTAAGCAGCTAAAAAACCCCACTTGGTGCGCGGATAATTATTATTATGAATTGAAGTATAGTGTTGTGTATTCATTTTTCCCTCTCTTTCTTCATAACCTCAAATCACCACGTGGCTTGAAAAAGAAAACAATTGCTAGGAGACTCTAGCATCAACGATTACTCTACTCTAATTTTCCTGCGATAATTTGTTAACTTGATTTTACTTTTGAAGTTTACCGTACGATGAGCCTTAAAAGACAAATCAATTCACCAATTTTTCGCGTGAAGCAGCATTTTTTAACCGCTCTGTGGCTGGATTACCCACTCGGATCCTGGTCGGTATGAAAGCCGTAATCCGACCAGTTTACAGTTACGGCACTGACTGTTTGCAGCTTTTAAATTATACTTTTTAATGCCTTGACCATCAGAAAGTGATTACTTTCTCTGAACTTTTCTCAATGTGAGCACATTACTTATGTCATCTTTATCTATTGTTAAGGTGTTAGTTCCCGATTTTTCTAAGTTCGGCTCAAGAGAACCAACATATTAAAAATATATGCTTTCAGAATCAAAATCGAAAATTTGTTTGAAAAGATTCCAGGGGCCAAAAACGTTCAGCCAGAAGAATAAATAGTTGGTAGTAGAATCCGATTCTTTAATAAAAACCACATTTACAAATGACGATATAACACAATACGATAAATACAAAGACATGTAATCTTCTATTTCTTGTTGCAGAATTAGGTTCACAGTCCAGGAGTTTTCCTTATAGCCACGCTAATGCTGGTGTTCATCCTCATGGATCTTCTTCTCCTGCCGGACACATTGTCTGGACACATTTCTTTCCCTTGCAATACCGGGTTCTTCTGCCGGGTCTCGATTTCTAAGAAAAATCTGAACTGGATATTCGAACTTCAAAGACGAATTCTTCCTCCGAACGAACCAAATCAAAGATCATATCCTTATAGCATCAGGTTTTTCGTGAACTATTCACTGATGAATTTTCAAAGTCATATAGGGTGAACATAAATATGGACCGTGGTGAGGTTGATGAGATGACCACAGAAGAAATCAAAAATGTCAAGTAGGGACCCGAATCTCAATCTAAACGGTTTTTAGAGTATTTCTTGTGTGATCCACAATCATTTAAACTGCTAATGAAAAAAATTTAAATGCTCTGATCTGTCAGACTTGGCGCTTTGCGCTTGGTCTTTTTGCTTACCTCACGTTTGTGCATGATATAATGCAATTTTGTATAAGTACAACTCAAACCTTTTTAAATGGTTAGTTCAGTTGTTAAATTTTTCTCTTATGAAATAATTCAGTTTACAATGCGTAATTCTAAAATCTTTTGCTTTAAAAATGTTTCATTGCCCTCGTAAATTTTCAATTTAAAGAATTTTGAAACGCATTTTGAAAGACTTGAGGTATCTGTCGTACCGAAAATCAGATCTCTAAAAAAAGTAGTTTTTCTTTAACGTCAGAAATTAAAATAATATAACTGGTGATTCTATTTCAAATAAAAAGCATTATTTGACACAAACTAAAACTTATAAAAAACATATCCACAACATTTTTTGCAGTCGAATTTTGTTTACGGTCGCTTCTTACCAGTTTTCGAAAAAGGGTTGAATTTTATTATACGTTTTTTAAGTCGCTGAATCCGAATCTGCGGTACAAAAAAACCCAGTACGTCAGGGTTCTGAGATAACCTCCAAAAACCTTACAATTTTTCTTTTCGTTTAAATCTGCCTAAAATGTGCATTTGTTTACATATTTTATTTGAAAAATGAACAAATATTGGTGGATGGTAAGTTTATTTCAGAAAACATAATTGGTAATATAATTACAACAAGACTACAAGACCAGGTTGTCGCGAATTTGTGTGTATGTATGTATGTAAGAAATAATTTTTTGATAGGATGCGTAGTTTTTGTCTCAATCGTAAAAAATAGCATAACAAAAATTAAATTTTTCGAAAAACGACACTTGAAACGAAAAAATTGACAAAAAGGCTCAAATACTGATGAATGCAAATTACAAGATTTGTACTTTGAAACTGTGTTTTCGGTTTTTCCATATGTTCTGAAAAACATATTTGTTTGGTGATTCGAAAGTAGGCAAATCTCCGGTTCCGCGCGGATAAGTCATGCTACCAGAATACTTCATTTCTCGGTAAAAATTAATGATTTTAACTATATACATACCTTAACGTTCATGATTATCTTCTGAAATAACGCATATATTGTTATAGGATTAATGGATTTATTAAAACCATGCAAAAGTTCAAACAAATTCTCAATTTTTCGGTTTTGGGGTTAGAATTATGCATAAAATATTAAAATTTCTCAGCGTAATTTTTTATTAAGAATCAAAATATGAGTGGACATTGAAAATAATTTTTTAAGCAAATAGCGTAAATTACGTTTCGGTCTATTCCGACGGCTGAGCACATTGCTCACAAATTTTTGCAGTTTTCTCCTTACACATAGGTCTTTCACATTTAAAGCATTTATAAACACGGCGAATTTCCGCACCCATTAGCATTTTGATGTAGTAGCTGCAAAAAATAAATAATTTTTGTTGATATTTCGAATTTAAGAATATCATAGCATGGTAAAACGTACGCATACATACACACAGAAGCAAAACACTAAGGCACACGAATTAGACTTTTGACTTCCAACATAATCTAGGAAAATTACAAATACACAAATAAAATAACATTTACTTACATTTAGATTTTTCTGTTTTTCTGGATTTTGTAACACCATATACACCCTGGGTGGCAAATATCCGAAGAGAAAGTTTCGAAGTGCGTCCTTCGGCAATTTTTGAGACAATGAAGCTGGTAAGGAAGCTCTGCATAGTATAGGCCCATCCCCCCCCCCCCCCCCCCGGGTACAGAGCCACACTTCTTCTTGTTTCGAAATAACAGATCTTGCAAAATCGCGCCGGGTTAGCGTAACCCAGTGTGTATACCAAGGGTTAATAACTTAATAATCCCTCTAAATCCTTGTAAACTAACCATTAGTTGTTTGTGAAAAAAATTTGAAATTGCAAAGAAATGTAAATCAAATCTAAATTTAAGGAATCTCTAATCTCTGTGAGAAATAGACAAATGCATTAACTCAGCACTAAGATCGACTGGGCAAGCCATTACGCTGTCGCATTTTTTTGTGATTGACTACATAACATCTAGCAGGAATTTCACTGCCGGGGTCCGACAATTCGCCCGCGAAATGCGTACCGGTCATCACACACTAAACAAGTCGAAGCTGCTGATCATCAGGCAGCATACTATTGATAAAATAGGGATACTATTCTAAGACTCACTAGTTACTGTCGACCATGCACCCAATCCAGAGGAGGTAAAATCATTTTGGGAAAAAGTCTCCGCAATGCAGCATCCACTGGAAGAAAACTTAGAGAACATTAAGCTATTCATAGCTAAGGCCTTGCTTAGCCTTATAGCTTAGCCTTTAAGCTGTTGATACATAGCTTCAGTAAGGTGTGGAGTGTCCTTATAACACCTGAGAAGGAATGACCACCTACCACTCCCCAAGAGGTGAGAAAAGTATTGAAAGACATGAAGAACTATTCCACTCCGGGACCAGATGGTATCAAGAACTTCTGGCGGAGGAAGTTTCCTTCAACCCACCAGCATCTGGCCGGCATGTTCACCTATAATCTAAAGTCGGAAGAGCGTATTCTGCAGTGATTGGTGGAAGGTCGTACCGTGCTTCTACCGAAGATGGGCAACCTGGCTGATCCTTTTAATTACAGGCCAATAACTTGTCTAAACACACTGTATAAGATCTTCACAGATATCCTAAATGATAGGAGTATTCGGACAAACGGACCTGTGTGGGCGAGATATGTACGAACGATTTCACCTCTCATAGGTTTATCATTTGTCTGTTGGGAAGCTTTAAGGTTTATCCACATATGGAACTGTCATAGCTTATCTGCTTATTTTTCTTGACTTGAACTATTACGTTACTTTGAGCGAAAAGTTAAGGAAAAGTCGAAAATTTCAGAAAAAGCCGCAACTATATAACTTTAGTAAAAAGTGGAACATTTTAGAAAAACTACATCTGTCTAGCATTGTTCTAGGAAAATATTAGCATACATAATAATTTGTTTAAAGAATTCGCGTAAACATCTAATTATCAGAAAAAGATATTTTCTGATGTATTAGAAACAGATTTTTTGAAGAAATCTAAAAAAAATTCATAGTTAGCTCCAAAAACCAATTTTTCACTTATGGGACCTTCTTGGGAACTTATGAAATAGACTTGTTGGGGTGACATTTAAACATTATTCATTCATTTGTATTCTATTGCTAATTGTGAAAGGAGATATTGAGTTTCAACTTGATTTTCCTAATATTAACAATTCTAAATAAAATTGACAAGGAAGTATTTTTTTCCTGTCGGAAATACGTGCTTTACTTCATGTGTCTTACGGCACTTCTAAATATCATCAACAACATGCAGAAGCTTTACGTTACATTTCTTTTCAAAGAGATTGCAACACACGAAAAACAATCTATTCTGTAATGACGCATATTGATAAAAGTATTAGCAGGCTTTAAAGATTTCAAAATATGTGTAAGCAACTGTAAATTCATCAGCAGTTAAACGAATGGTGATTGAATAACTGATGACTTAGATTTAGATTCAGACTTTTTGTACTTTGAAATTTTGTTCGAAAATGACTAAGGATTCATTTGTTAAAGATTTTTGAGTATATTATACGTTATGAACTAAAATCTCTTATTATTAATTTGATTAATAACGAATTAATAACGATGAGGACACGGATGAAGAAAAATTTACGATGACCAATAGAATTGAGGATAGCAGCCACTGTAAGACCAGATTACAGACAGTCCTAATTTTTTCTAATTAGAGAAACAAGCGATTGGTGTATTAATTAGGAATTTGGTTAACAATGTAACTAATGAATATTCTGGTGTTTCATGAGCATATATAATAGTCTCTACTATAGTATTTATCTCTTACATTGAAAGCATTCAAACTTTTCCATCTGAGAAATTTAGATGTTATAAGAGTCAGTTTCAATTACTTTCTTTTATTTTCTCAAGAAGTATTGCCCATCGTTAGCTAGAACTTTTTCTCATCTTTCGGGTAGAGCTTGAATACCGTCACGGTGAAAGTGTTCATTTTTTGAGGTCATCCAGGAATCAAGCAATTTTTAGATGTCTTCATATGAGCGGAACTGCTTATGAACCGGACCATGTGCCATCGACCGGAACAAGTAATAATCAGACGGCACAATATCTGGGGAATACGGCGGGTGGGGTAGAACTGCCTCTGCTTATATTGTGGACGTTTTTTGCGCAGTGCTGGCTCAATCTCATCAATTGTAAACGATAAATTTCCCCAGTGATGGTTTCGTTCGGTTTCAATAGCTCATAATAAATAACACCGACCTGGTCCCACCAAATACACGGTATAACCTTCGCAGCGTGAATATTCGCCAAACCGACGACGTAGAAGCATGACCGGGCTATTCATCTTGCCATAAAAGTACTTTTCCACAACCAACAATTCTGAATATAAAATTCTGAGCTTTTACTTTTTTTTTTATTTTAAAAATCAAGACAGTATCATTTACTTGCAACCTGAGATGAACCAGTAAGTATGAAAATGTGTCAGCAACTTTCGCTGTGATAAAAGTTTTTTTTTCAAAATATACGAAAACATCTGTAGATTATACAGTTCTCGTTTTCGAACAAATTTTCATAATAACTATTTACTTGGTTTTTAAGCAAAAAGGAGCTCATCACACTTAGAATCCAGAAATTAAAAAAACGAGAATACAAATTGTTTCTTGCAAAAAAGCGCTCTCACGATTTTTTTAATTGCATATCAAAAATATCCGAACATCATCCAAGGAAAAAATTCTGCAAAAAACAGTCCAGTGATATAATTTTCGAATAACCTTTTGCAGTAAAAGAATATAGATTATTGAGGCTTACCATGCTCAGCATTGATGTTTTTCTAAGCATGTCTTTTCGAACTTGAAGGCCGATCTGGATGGATTCCTGCTTCTAAACCCAATTGATATACGCGCATATATTCAGAAGCGTATGTATCTTCCACTGCTCGAATTATTCCTGGAAGTGTTGTTCTTTTTTTGTCAAGAAGTTCGAGTTGCTCTTTTTCTACAGTATTTGCTCGAATGTTTGCACTTCTGCATGCTTCCTTGTGAGCAAATCGGTACGTTTCGAAGATCGATTTTAGTGGGTATAAAGCAGCAACCCTATCGCGCGCTTCCACAAGCTCGTAAAGACGGTTTGGACCCAATGCGTAAAAATCAGTAGAAGGCAGTTCTTCCCACTGGTCGTGGGTTGGTCTTGTGTCATATACGGAAAATACCTCTTTTACGCCACGCAGATTGCATGGTGGAATAATATATTTCTCCCAGCGCTTTCCAACAATAACATGATCCCTTACGTAGAAAATTTCCCCTGGTAAAATCAGGTTTTGCTTGCCATCGAAAAATCGGAAATCTTGGGGAAGTTCACCGGTATATGGTTGGATTTTAGGCAAGACACCGTTGTATCCAGGAAATAAATCTTTGAAAGTCGCTGAACTTATTAATTCTGTAAGAAAAAATAGCAGAACTTGTTAGGTGAATTGCAATATTTACAACAGATATTAGGGAGATTTCCCTACAAGACAATGATTAACAGTATAGATAACCTTGATTAACAGTAGATATCCTTAATTCACAAGGAAATAACCCAAAATGTTAATTGTTTTCTTTAGTATAACGTTTTGGCCAAGAAAGACACAAAGAAAAAGAAGAAAGTTTTTTTGTCTCACGCAATTTTTAAATCAACCAAGTTTGACGGTTTATTAGTATACGTCATTGTGACATCCTCAATATCCACATAAAGAGCATTTTCATTTGAAAAAAGACCTAATAAGAGCTGCAGTTAATTAATGGAAAAATCATGGAAATAGTAACCTGTTATATGTTTAGTCAATGATTCACATAATTTGAAGTTCCTGCGAAGCTACTTTTTTATATACGGAAGTATACACTCAGAACATTTTTTGTTCGACCCTATATCAGAGATAGAATTCATTTAATTGAATTCAATTTTTTTAAGTTAAACAATGGTATGTATGAGTTAAACAAATTTCATGTATGTATGTTGTTGTTGCATGCTTACTTGAACAATTGATTATTGTTGATAACTATATTCTCTCAGAATAATGCCGGAAACTTGATTTTTTCTGAAATCTTCAGTTTTTCTTCTTTTTTCAACTATGATAATTTTTTACAACAATTATTTTGGCATAACTTAAATGATTATTGAGTCACTTCAAGGAAAAAATAGACGAATAGTTAGAAATTTCAGAAAAAATCGCAACCTTCTACCACCAAGCAAAGAGAATATTATTAACAATAATAACAGATCCTTGGAACAATTATTTTTGCTATATTAAATCTAACATCCACCTACTTCAAGTGAAAAGTGAAGAAAAAGTTGAATATTTCAAAAAAACCGTAATTTCTAGCATTATTCAAAGATAATGTTATTAAAAATAATAAAAAATTGTTTGAACAATTCTGTTTGTTAAAATTGATCAACAATTCGATTGAATGAATTAAAATAACTCTCATTAAAAATTTGTCAGAAAGTGGAAAATTAAAAAAAAACGCTACTTTCTGTCTCCATTCTGTTTAGGCACTTTATGCTAACATATTATCATTAGTATAAAATAGTGCTTCATGCATTAAAAACAATTTGTCTTAAAAAAAACTAAAAAAAATAGCTCTAAATATCATTTTTTTTCAACAACAAAAAATGTATTTATTTTTGGACTCGAACAAATTTCCGGGCTTTATTAATAAAAATATGAAAAAAATGACAATGCATTTTTGGAATACCCTAGTGCTCAGTCATGCGTGACAAATAGTGGAAATTGAAAAATTTGCAACTATATATTATCAAATTTCAAGAATGAACAATTGTAACTCTTTATAATTATAGAACTTAAAATTTTAAATCTTTCAAATCAAAGACTTTTCAGTTTTGGAAATTTTCAACTAAAACTGATGAATGTTTTAAGATTTATCATTAAAAAATTCTGTAGTTTTGATATCTTAATTTTCAAATTTTTTTAATTTGCAAGATCTAAAATTTTCAACATTACCCTAGATTGCGAAAAATATCAGAATCATTGAAATTCAAAAATCTTAATTTATTAATTTCGAAAACTGAACCTTTATCAATTCAAAATCTTGAGGATTGTAGAACTTTGAATCGCAAATTATAAAAATTGAAATTGTTTTGATTTGAACAATCCGCAATTAAAAATAATGAAATTTTTAAGTTTTGCAAGTATCAAAAAGAATAGAATCTTCAACCTTAGAATCTTGCAGATTCTTTTTACACATTTTTTGAAGTCACTTAAGATGTTTCAAACATTCTAAATTTTCTCGTAAAAAGGAATCGTTCAAAACAAAAAATCGTAAAAAAATTTCTTAAATCTTGAGAGTATTTTCTATTGTTATTCATCTTTAGAAAACTCTAAGTTATCTGAATATCATATGAAATCATTCAAATCTTTACACAAAGTTTGTAAAATTTTATTTTATAGGACATTACAAAATATTAAGGAAAATTCAAGTCTTTTTTAGAGATCATTAGGAATTTTAGAAGTTTGGAAGAAATCAAGAAATATTTAATAAATTTTCGGAAACGTTTTCAAGCTTTTAAATATTCCCAATCTATGTAAAATGAAGAAAATTTGGTTATTCTCTTGAAATGTTTCGAGTTTCTTTTAAAGCTCCTGAAGTATTTTTTGAAAATCTTTAGAAATCAACAATTCTAAAAATCCTTTAAAGTTTAGATTTCTTTTTGAATCTCTTTAATTCGTCTGAATATTTCTCGAATTTTCTCAATTTTTTTATATTTTTTATTCTTACCAAATTGAAACAGTTTGCTTTAAAATCTTCGAAACTCTTCTTCAAAATTTTAGGACATCATTTGAAAGTTTTTAAAACCTTTTTTAATTTCCTCTTAAAATTCATTTTTCAAAATAAAAAGTAATTAAAATTTGCAAACAATTCTTAAGAAAATTTAGTTTTCAATCTTTTCAGACTTTTTTATTCAGCAAAATTAAAAAAGTGCCTTGAAATATTTCAGATTCTTCTTTGACAATTTAAGAAATCTTCTGAAATTTTTTGAAATAATCTGTACAAATTAATTCTTCGGAACAAAAAATTATTTTGGTCTTTACTCAATGTTTTTCTCAAATTATGTAATATGGCAAAATTTGGACTTTTAAAAAAAAATTGGGAAATAATTAGGAATGTTTTGTAATCTTTTTCGATTTTATCTTTGAATTCATGACAAAAAAATCATTTAAAATTTGTCCATGAATCTTAAGAACACGTTTTTCATTCTCTTAACACCCTGCGAAATTCAGTTTACCTAACAATTTTTTTAAATCCTGAAATATTAAAAAAATGGTCTGAAAGTCTTCCATATACTTTTTCCACACATTTTGAAATTTAAAAAATTCATAATTATCCTTTAAAAATAAAACCTAAACTATTACAAAGTTTCTCAGAAACTTTGAATAACATTTAATCCCTTCAAATCTTTCATAATTATTAAAAAGATTCAAATTTTTGTTCGAATTCTTCAAAGTAAGTTTTATCTATAATTTAATTTTTCTTATCTCGTTGATTGTGAAAAAATCAGAAAAATTGATTTCATGAAAAAAATTCACCTGGCCACAAAATTTATGTAGTCCGCATAAAACTCACAAATTCAACAAGAAGTCGGAACAAATAAAAGTGCAGGTTTCCTGAGAAAATCGTCTTTTGAAATTTTCACAAAATTCGCGGCAATTTTATTAATTTTTCGAATATTTGAATTTCAAGTCCGTTTTTTTTTTTAATTTTGAAAGCTTTTTCATAATGTGATGAATTATTCAATACAGTTTGAATAATTTTTCGAATTGATATTTCTTGCTAGAAAATGTATGTGAAATGACGTGATAACAACTTTTAAAGAAATTGATAGATACTATGTTACAAAAACGTTTTGGATGAATATGAATTTTATATTTGTTGGTATTTTTTGTATCAACTTTAGGATCAAGTAATAAAAAATAAAAATAAATTCTATTTTTTTATTTAAAAATTGCGCGAGACAAAAAAAAATTCCTGTTTGTTCTGTAGTGGACTTAAAATTATAGATGTAATAGTATATATTCTTGTATTATATTATCTTATATATTATATTATTATATATTTACCAATAAAATCGAGGAGAACGGTGAAAGCGAGGAATAAAGTCCCGCCAGTGATCCTCATTTTTTCTTATAGTAGGTGACAATAGATAACAGTAGATGACAGTAGATGACAGTTGATGTTGCTGATTTACGAAGAAAAGGAATTTTGTACAAGATATTTCCGTATATATACTAAAAACTACCTTATCTTCCACCTAGCCCGTTTTTTTATTGACTCCCCCTTTTTAACTTCCTGCCCCACCAGACCCTGAAAAATATTCGCGTCGTATATGTACGGCCTCTAGTTACTATGTCACTTGACCTTTTAAATTGAGGCCTAGAAAAAAACACTCATTTAACAATTAAATTTTTTATAGACTTTCTATTGCTTCCTTGTTCACTGACAGCAAAAACGATAAAAAATGACAGAAAAAACGACTGGAAGAACTCGATGGAACGTTTCTAAATGCTGCTTCCAAAAATAAAGAAGAGAGATGAATTTTCATTTAATTTCATTTTATTATATTTGTAATAAATCCAACAGTCCGTGGACCAATAACAGGATTACATGTAAACAATTATCTTGATAAAGTCGGTAAAAATAATAATATATATATATATATATATATATATATATATATATATATATATATAGTACCTTGTAGGCTACGTCGACGCTTTGCTATTATAAATCAGACATATTTAATTAAGGAATGTTCAACGTAATCATGCACTTCAGAGATAAAGCAATTTAAAGACTGATGAATGACATCAAAGGTGGGATCGCATCTTGTGTACATAGCATTATGATTTTCGCAGAAATACTATATCGGTGAATAACCAGAATGTACAGTTGTATACACTGTTAAAAATTCCCGCATAAAACTCCGACTGGATGTATTGGAAGTTTATTCCCGAAATGTAGGGTAACGCTACAATACATAATGTTGTAGTTTTCAAATGCAACGGATAATGCAGCGATACATGTGTCGGATGAGGCGCATGCGCGCAATTTTCTACTGATCAACGCTACAATACATGTATTGCAATTTCGGCATTCCAATACCGTATTTGCAATTTTGCCTTACGCTTGTAATGTAGAAGTGTTGGAGTATTCCAAACATTTTTAACAGTGTAGGTGTAAAATGTAACCCGAGATCTAGTGAAAAATTGAAGTACCGCGAATGGCACCTGAGAGAGGAGGTAGGGACTGACTATGTATCCTCTTATAATTTAAAATAGAAATATAATCATTTGAACCGGTCTCCTATCTCAAGAAACCATTCGTTGCATCTGTGACAGAGTTGTTTATAGTCATATCCAGGGGATATAAATTCACCCTCAGTCTCAAAACTGAGAAACTTAATGAAGCATTGCTAAAGTTGCGAGAAATTCTAAATAAAAACCCTTGTGATCGATTTTCTTCGCGGACCATATTGTCTATCTGAATGTTTACTTTTGATGTTGCGCTAATATATATCCCAAGATCACGCACTGTTTTCACTCCATTTATGACCAGATTATTTATTTTGTACTCGAACTCTATTAAATCAGTTTTTCTTGAAATTGACATAACATTTCATTTACGAGGGTTAATGTTTTTCCATTCTGAACCGTGAAAATAAAGGTGAATCCATTTTTTGATTTTAAAAAAGTTTGTCAATCAATTTTTACAATCAATTGAGAGGAGAACGAACCTCGACAGTTAACTTCACAGTAGCTCTAATCCGCTACCTACTTTTGTAGATTTGTTAGATTTTGTAGATTTGTTTAAAATTTATTCGCCCCCCCCCCACCGTTTCTGTCAAATGTCCACGTTTTGAGACCCCCTGAACCCAAAAAACAGGTTCTTACAAAATGTCTGTCTGTTAGTCTGTCTGTAGATTTTTAGTTTGTTAACATAATAACTTTCGAAAAAATTAACAGATTGGATTGGCCTTGGGTAAACTCTTCAAGTGTCCTAAAATGAAGGTCAGGTTCGTTAGCCAACTATTTTGGATGAAAATTCAAGAAGTAATCACATTTAAAAAATCTTTCAGACCACTTTTTTTCAAGATTTGAAAATTCTATTCACCTTTATCAGTAGTACTCAAAAAGGCGAACAAAGCATCTGATGACTTTTTCTGATAAAACAAATTACCGGAGTGATAGCATTTTCAAAATTCGGAAAAGAAAAAAAAGGAACATTTTAAGCCAAGAAACGCGCGATATGATGAAAGTCTAGTGGATAAACGTTGCTTTTTGAATACCCTATAATATTTCCATAACAATTTTTCGAATTTGCTGAAAAATGGAAAATTCAAATTTTGATCGCATAAAAAAATTATGGAAAATCAAAAATTCCATTTTGCTACCAAAATATACAAGATACGACAAAAGATGATTCAACCAAAATTGTGCATCTAAGAAAGATCAACAAATTTTCTATTATTTATTTTTTGATATGACGCGTAGTTTTTGTTTTACTCGTAAAAATAGCATTCAAAATAGAAAAATTTAAATTTCAGACCAATAACACAAGCTAAGAAAAAAATGTGCATTCAAAAAAGATTCACAAATTTGTCATCTATTTTTTAAACTTCTTTGAAACGTTTGCAGAATGTTTGTGGCCATAAGGGCCCTCTTCATGCGGACGCCCGCATATTATATTTAAGGACATGGCTGACCAAAGACTGTCACTACCACTTGAGAAAGCACCATTCACGAATATGGTGCTAATGACTTTTTTATTTGCTAAATCACACTATTTTTATGTGCGAACGGCAAAAGTGAGTTTCTAAATGCAATTAAACGACATCCAAACGATTGGTGAAAGGATTTTTGAAAAAAATTAATGTTGTGAAACTTAAAGTTATCATTAGCACTCAAATTTTGAAAACTCAATATCTTTTTGAGTTTTTTCATCCAAACGACAAAATTTGGTTTCCAAAAATGACCAAACGATTCCATTAAACAATAAAACAAAAACTGTGGTTCCAGTTTAATTAAACATCATTTTTCAACAACGTTCCAAATTCTTAACTGAAAAAGATCAAATTTTCAACAAGAAAAAATACGACTTTTCAACGAAATTGTTCAATTTTCAAACATAGATACAAATCATTAACTAAAAAAATAAACTGTTAACAAAGTAATTTAAGTTTTAACCAAATTTAGTTTGTTTTTGACCTACAAACATGAATTTCTAACCAAACAGTTGTATTTTTAAGAAAATAATTAAATTTGAAATAATAGTAGAATTTTCAACGAAAACATAAGTTTAAATTTAAATTTTATATTATTCGATTTGGGACATTTGCGAGAAAAAATGGGTGAAAATATTGCGATTTTTGTGTGTGCATGAATGCAAAAGAAAACTACCTACAGAAATAATTTAAATAATTTTATTTCATTTAACGGAAATCGTTATGCAAACTCAAACGAAAGCATTTTCATGTGTACTAACAAAGTTGTCAAATTGACATGATAAAAAAAGCCGCAAGACAAAAAACATGCGTTTTAAAAAAGCGGAAACATAGGAGCTTCAATGTGGATAAAATCTATAAAAGAATAAATGGTACATTATTATAGTTAATTTTGTTTTATTTAAATTCATTAATTACAATAAATTACATTACATTGATATATTTTCCGCGTCATAAATTTGCCTTTCTAATTTTATAGGTTGCTTAAAGTAATAATAAGGTGACCGAAGTGTACATCAGAAATTTTTCCGCACTTTTGCGGACATAACTCAGAGAAAAAGTTGTCTTGAAACAGAAGCATCGTCCTTTCAGCGGTTTTGTTTTGAACCATGCGAATACATTATTCACACAAACAGAATTATTTGGCTGCAAGATTAGGTGAAGTTAGTCGCATAAGGATAATTCTTCCTGCAAAAGGATTTCTGTTGATTCAAATGAAAATCCTCTCAACACAAATACCACTTTCAATTGAACTGGCACTGTAGTCTTATTAGTACCAGTTCAATTGACAGTGATATTATTTTTTTGCTAATACCAGTATGTAAAAATACAATTTTACTTGCAACAAAACCCAACAGCTGTCACTCACCCTCCCGGAACAAAGCCGGGGCCTCAGGGTCGTAGCCCTGAGGGGCGGCGTAGGCTGCGGGACGTGCTATAACCTCCTCGGCAGCACGCTGATCGTCGGCGGCCCGTTGAACACGCGCCGCTCCTGACGTTGTGGCTCCGCGTCAAGTTTGGCGGCGCGTCGGGCTTCAATCCTCTGTCGTTGTTGCGCCGCGTCTCGTTCGGCGGCGGCCCTCCTGGCCTGCTCTTGCTCCACGAAGCTGCGACCCTGGGCTCACGTTCCTCACGGGCCTGTCGCCTGCGCTCTCCGGACCCACGTTAGCGGCGACCTTTGATTGTCTTGTACACACTTTCCAAAATTCACACCGTAAGAAAACACAGGGGTGAGCACGGAGCTCACTGACTTCCTGAATATTTGAAAAGAAATACCGACCACGCTTGTGCCGACGGAGGGTATTTCTTAATTCATGCTGAGTGAATCAAATATTCAGATAAAGCACCTGTGACTTACTTGTTTTCCGCTCCTTGATGCTGACGGTGAAATGCCTCTCGAAGATCGGGTGGATTTTGAAGACGACCTCAACCTGTCACTCGAACCCCTATCAAAGAACACGATACTGCTAGTCGATGACTCCGTGCGTAACGCGAAAACCGAAAGTGAGTTGGAATTTTTCAAGTAAATGATAGACGTGAATACTTTGCTGCGATGATGTTTATTGCCGAAAAAGAGAGGAGGGCAGAGTGGTGCTACTGACCTCCGTTGCTATCGAACTCAAACTGACACTTCAAGTGTCTATCGACTCTCGCTTGCCTCCGCACGGAGCTGCCTGTGGCGGAGGGGCGGCTTCGAGCCCGCCGATTGGCTGCGAGACCTACAACGGAGTCGCAACCTTCATTTCCCCGAAGGAATCATGAAACTGGGACGAGTAGAACGGTCGTTCGGTCTTTTGGCTCATTATTTATTTACTCATAATTTGAAAAAGATGAAATTTGTTTATTTATCACTTCCAAAGACCAGTTCCAGAACGAGCATTATACCACGAGTGCTAGAAATAAAATATAGATTCCTAAAATAAAGATTTAATAATATTTAGTAAAAAGCCCTATAACTTAACTAATGTAACATAAATATGGCTATTTTGGTTGATGTACGTGTAGACGTGAATACAAGTGTACACGTACATCAATCCGAAGCTGTTTGTCATTAATTTGACCCAAGGTTGTTTGTTTATTATGAATTACATCCAACTAGTGGGGGTTTAGGGTGTCCCTTTCTTCTAATTAATTAGTTTGAATTTTAAAATAGTTCTTACCGTTCCCCCCAATTTGCCGGCAATTTTTATATGTCTCGATGAACATTTTGGGAAGTTAGTAACTTCCAAAAAAATGGTCATGTAAAACGCGGTTGAGCTCCGCGATCACACGGCCTGGGCGTCTGTTGACAGGCTGAGTCACTCGAATGTGGAATTTTACAGCAGTTACCGGCCCATTGGGAGGTGAAAACGAAAGGTTCGGAACAAAGCGATGTTTGTTGAGGGTGAGCAAACTCGTTCTTCAGAATCTCGAAAATTGGCAATTTTGTTCTCCGCAGTCATATCCCTATATCCGGTTATAGCATAATATCAGGAACTGAATAATAGATTTTGAATTAGGATTGGTTTGTTATCCATGTAAATACTTTTGATATTGTTCAAGATATGTACGCCTGTACTCTCTCTTGATTGCTACAGTGGGTTCTGGAACTATTATTTCACCGTCCATTATACGTCTTTCTATTTCGGGTTCTAGTCGTTCTGCTGCAATGTTTGCACATCTGCATGCTGACTGGTGTGCCCTTAGCAGTTGTTGGCTTTCCGATTGGAATGGGTGTTCAGCAGCAACTTCAGCGCGCGCCTCGACAAATGCATAATAATGGTTTGGCCCCAAACTTGTGAAATCAAACGAAGACAGTTCCACCCACCTTTTTGTATTTGTGTCAAACACGATGTCTAAATGTTGTTGATTTTGCACAGTGCATGGCGGATGAATAAAACCGTTATCCAAAAATCCAACGATGACATGATCTCTTTTTAAGATAGTTATTGCTGGATTAAATAAGTTTGGCCCGCCATTGAAAAACCGGAAAGCAGGGTAGTCAAGAATGCGACCATCAAATAATTCAACAGGAGGCAAGATACCGTTGCTTCCCTGAAATAATCAGCTCAATCTCGTCGCTGCTGAACTTATTAATTCTGTAAGTAGAAATAGAACTACGTAGCTTTTTGGTATACTGCAGTTTGACATCTTACATAATTGTTTTCCCGCTTGAAGTTATTACGCTTGTGTGGGAATTGTTCCGTTCAGTTCTAAGAACTCAAAACCCCCATTAGGGAAATCCAGGTTCCAGTGTATATCAAAAGAAAAAATTTGTTTGATTCAAACGTTGACATTTCCACGATTCAAAATTCGAGAATTTGCGCATTAAACATTTAAAGCCCTCAATTGCAAATATTCAAAATTGAAAAACCTAAAATTCCAAATCGTTGAAATTGAAGAAGTTCCAATTGTAGATCTTCAAAATTGAACCATCCCAAAAAAACGTTCAAAATTGAATAAATTAAAAATATGAAACTGGAAAATTGAAAAATGTGCAACTTTATATTTTCAAAATTCAAGAATTATGAATTTTAACTATTTAAAATTGTAGATCTTTTGATTTTAAATATTCTAAAGTGAATAGTGTTCCATTTTGAAAAGATACAATTAAAATGTGTGCAAGTTAATGATTTGAATTCGATTTTTTCTTATTTAGAAGATTTGGAATTGAAAAATTGCCTCCACATCTTAAAATCATAAAAAATTAATATAGTTTGAGCAAGATTTACAATTTTTGAACAGTTTGAAGTCTCTTTGAAGTTGTTCACAGGAAATCAGTTATTTTAATAAAAACTATTAGAATTAGAAAAAGATTCGCAAATCTTTCAATTTTTCCTAAAATTTTTAATCCTACAAAACTAAAAAATTGCCCTTAAATCTTGCACATTTCTAGAAATCTTTTTGAGTTGTTTCAAGCTTTTTAAAATTTTCTTTAAAAAATAATTCAAAAGAATTGATTGCAAATATTTAAAAAACTTCTAAAACATCTGAATATCATTTAAAATTATTCAACTTTTCACCAACATTTTTTAAAATACTGCAAAATTAAAGAAATTGATTTAAACACTTCCGGATTATTTGCTGACATATCTTGAAATCTTAGAAACTCAAAACCAGTTTATTTTTAAAACATTTCTGAATATTTTCAAAGATTTCTAAATGATACGACAAAAATCTGGACGATTTTAGGACAAATTTTTCAGTTTAATTTATTTTTTAAAAATTGAGGAAAAATGGAAATCATTTCAAAATATATTAAACAGTTGTAAGCAAATTTACAAATGATTAAAAATTTCAAAAGATTTCAAGATTCTTTTAAAAAAATAAGTGCATTTTTGAAGGTTCTGGAACAAAATGTATAATCTCAATAAATTTATATTATTACTATCCATAATGTGCATTGATATTGAAACAGATGGCTTATTTTTAAAATTGAAAAAATGTGCGCATCCTATGAAAAAAAATTTAATTGATTTGTTCATTTTGAATGTTATTTTTTGCGATTTAAACAAAAAGCGTATCTAATCAAAAAATAATAAATGACAAATTTTTAGATTTGAAATATTTGAAATCCATGAAATTTGAAATCATTGTGAAATTTTTATGAAATCTCTGAAATATTTGTGAAAGCTTTCTTCAATATTTGTTTGTGAAATCTTTTGTGTTCGTTTGGAATCATTGAAATCTTTTGACATCTTTTTAAATTTGTGAACCCTTTTGAATTAGTTTATCTTCTGTATTCTTTGAAAATCGTCATGAAATTTTAATGAAATCTTTTGAATATTTGTGAAAGCTTCCTGAAGTCTTTTGCATTCATTTGAAATTTGTGCAATATTATTAATCTATGTCAAATCTTCTAAACCCTTAGAAATCTGGTTTACTTAACCAGTTTTGAAATCTTGAGAATCTTTTGAAAATTTTAAAATCTTTTTTGATTTGTTTGGAATCATCATGAAATTTTCCCTACATCCTTTTTACACCAGCAGCCATACCGTTTTTTATGTTCCTAATTATATCTCTAACCTCATGCTGACTAACTCAGTACTTTCACTTTCCTCAATCTGTTTAAATAATAGTTTTATGCTTCCTTCAAATTCGTTTGGTATTCTTTTCTTCTTTTGTTCTAATTTCATCGCACCTACTATATATATTGTTAGTTGACAACAATGAAAATTTTCATTCAATGTTGCTTGAGTTCCATTTGATGAAACTTTCAATATTTATCAAATACATTCTATGACAAGACTTTGAATTCACCCTGAAAAGTGCAAATATCCACAAATTTTGATTTTCAGTCAACGCAACAGTTATTTTTTTTTTATTTGGAAACATTTTGATTTTGACTCAGCTTGTTCGTGGAAATATTTTTTATTTTAAATTTTGAAAGCATCGAAACGTATTCAAAGTTTCCCCCTCCATTTACAACAAAAGTCATAATAATTATTTAATTTTCAAAAAGAATGCCGTATTTTATTCTCTGAACGATTCCATGATCTAAAATTCATTGAAAATTATACAAATATTTTCATTAAGCTAAGACACTTTTTACAAAGTTCGCAATTGTCTTCTTATTTTTTCAATGAGGTGAAAAATTTTTCACATTCTCAAAATTTGAAGAACAAAATAAAATATAAAGTTTCTGAAAAGCACTTTTGTTTCGAATTTTTTCGTATCTGTTGTTTTTTGCGAGAACAATTGGAACATTTGATTTTACGAAGAAAAATTCTCGTGACCACAAAACTAATTCAGGCCGCAGGAAACTCACAAGATTGGTTTCGAAAGGAGACAATAAACGTCTGAAAAATCAAAAAGGAAACTAAGAATACCTTAATTAGGTCAAAATTTACAGAGATTTAAAAAAGATTGGGATCTTATGAAAAACAAAGCACAATATTCATCTGAATTTTCACAGAATTTTTGTTTGCAAATCGGAAAAATATATTTGTACTAATTCCATCTGCAAATGATGTATTTCGTCGTTAAGATATAATATAATATTATTACACATTTACCAATGGATTCGAGGAAAATGGCAAAAGCGAGCAAGAAAGTAATGCCGGTGATCTTAATTTTTTCTTATAGCACGTGACAGCAGATGACAGTGGATGGCATTAGATGATGCTGATTTACGAAGAAAAGAAATTTTCATAAGATGTTTCCATATATATACTAGAGGGCTTCATATATTCTACCTAGCCTGTTTTTTATCGACTCCCCCTTTTTGACTTTCTGCCCCACCCACCCAACAAAAATATCGAAGTCTGACATGAAAATCCACTAGTGACTATCTCATTTGGCATCTTAAATTTTAGCCTTGAGTCAAACATCTATTCAACAATATAGTTTCACGTCGATTTTCTTGTGTTTTTCCTTGCCTACCTGCACAGAACAAATAGCGGCATTTGAAAAATTATACCAACACTGGTCGAACTTTCCTGTTATTACATCGGGACCACAGAGAAAACGACAGCAAAAGTGATAAAAAAGGATAGCAGAAATTTTGAGAGAAAACGTGACAGGTAAAAAATTCGAAATTAAAAAAAATTCTTTAATATTCGAAAGAATGACAGAAAAAAATGGTATACTCCCTCTCATTATTTTCTTGTAAAATTCTTTCGTAGGAACTGGAAGAACTCGATCTAATGATTCCAAATGCTGTTTCAGAAAAATGAAAAAGAGAGATGAATTTTCAACTGAGAATCTTAATATTCTAAGAAACGAGACGAATTCCACACAAAATACAACTCTTTTCAAACCAATCAAAGTTATACAAAACAAAATCAGCTGTGTATTCAGTCTCGAGTGCTTCCACTTTGTTTGCATTTATAATTATATGGTGTTCATTTCGCGAGCTTAGGGATCGACGGTCCCTCTGAATGAGGCTAGGGTGATGGGAGAGACCAATCATTCTCCCAAAAAGAAGAAACGCATCAAAGGTTCCCTGAAAAGGAGACTGAAGAGGCAAGCGCAGCAGGCTAGTAGAGCAGCTGCTGAAGCTGGAACGTCGGCAGCTACAGGGCCGACATCCAACACTGAGGCTCAGAAGAGAGGGAGGGGCTCAGAGGACACCCCGCCGGGGTGGCTAAGCCTTTGAAGGGGCACAAGGCGGCCAAGCAGCCGACGAACAGAGAGTCCTCGGGAGCTAGTCTTAGGACAGCGTCCTGGCAAATCGTCAGGCACGATAGGCCCCAGGAAAAGGACAGACTAGGAGGCACCAGGCATCTCCTAGTCGTGCAGATTGCTGAGTTTCAGACCAGGGTTCTTGCGGTCCTCAACAGCAGGCCCTTCTATCACTTTGAACAGGTCAACTTTAGGGTTGCCAGCCAGGGTTAGGAGGAGCCTGTTGAGACACAGGAAGATCGAAAGCAGACCTAAATGACTGCTGCTGGTCTAACCATTATCCAGATCAACTTGCATCACAGCAAAGGCGACTCTGAAGTTTTGCAAAGGGGCATGGCGGCGAGGCACACAGGTATCTCACTAATCCAAGACCCATGGTTAGTTCGAGATGCATTAAGGGGATTGGGGTGGGCTGGTCTTTTTTGTTACAGGGATCCCAATGCGACATACATATCAAGGACCTGCATAGTGCGATGCTAATTCCTAACATGGGGAACACCCCATGTACCAGTAGTTTAAAGATAATATCAAGAAGTGGAGAGTTTCAGATGAACCCACTCTCTCAGGTCACTCACAGATAGAGTTCATGTTGGAACCCGTTGTACCCGCTGGCCCTAAATGGGTCAGAAATTCAAAAATAACGGATTGGGATTAGTTTTCCATGGAACTAAGATGTGCACTTTTAGAGGTTCTCAGTTCAATTCGAAACGCGGATAGCCTAGAAATGGCAGTCGAAACTTCAACGGAAGCCATCAAAGCTACTTATGAAAGTAATTGTCGACCTACAAGAATCCGAAAGGCTGGGGAGACGCCCTGGTGGAATGGGAAACTCATTCACAACGATTAGGGACGAATACGGGGGTGCAATACGTAAGGCAAAGCAAGAGATCTGAACCAACTTTTGCACAGACATCGAGAAGGGAGCTGATGCGGCTAGACTGGATCAGCTGCTTTCTCGAAATCCGAATGCTATTCTCGGCACTCGGAAATTGCCCGGCGGGGGGTAATCAGAGTCGGACGAGGATACCTTGGCTCACCTGATCAAGGCACATTTCCCGGGCTTTTCAAGGTTTGGAGAAAATGGGACGACACCTCAGAGGCAAGCAAAGTCGCCTGCGGCCCAACCGGGTCGGAAACGGCAGATAACCAACGAGATTGTCACCCCTGCCAGGGTCAGGTGGGCCCTGAATTCTCTCAGTCCTTACAAGTCGCCTGTCCCAGATGGCATATATCCTGTGCTCTTACAGGGGGCTCGAGAGATCATCATAGGGCAGCTAGTGAAACTTGCTAGTGCTAGTTTGACGTTGGGACATGTCCCATCAGTCTAACATTTTTCCTACTAAAAGCAGTGGAAAGACTTGAGGATAGATATATCCGCGATAAGGTCTTGTCAAGTCAAATTTACAAATCAAGAAGATAAATTTTGCACTAGAAATGGAAGAGTTAAATTTTTAGTTTAAAAAACTTAATTTTCATTCGAAAAAGAAGTCATGAATCTTCAATCAAAAAGATAAATTTTCAACAAAGTAATTCCACTTCAACCAATTTGTCGAATTTCCGAACAAAAAAATTACTTTCTAATAAAATAGTTTGAAACTTTTGAAGCACATCCCTTCGCAAAAATCGCAAACTTTCTCAAAATTTATCATCAAATCCCTCAAAGTGATAACGTAGTTTATGGACGGCCCCTAACACGCGTATAGCCAATAACAAATGCTACAAATTTAACTTACAACGCTTACACTTGTGAACATTTTAATTTTACATTATTTGATTTGTACAATTTTTGAGCAACAATGTATACAAATCGATTAATTTTTTGTGCATGCAGACAAAAAGTTTATAGCAATTTTGATTAAATCGAAATCATTTTAAGGTGTACTGATAAGCTGTCAAATGAGATGATAGAAAAATGCGCGACACAAAGGAAACATATGAGCTTCAATGTGGATACAATCAAGGAAAGAAGTAATAGTAGATTATTATAGTTAATTTTGTTTAATTTGAAGTCATTATCACAATAAATTACGTTACATTGATGAAGTTTCCGCGTCACAAGTGTATTTTTCTAACTTTATAAGCAGCATGTAGTAATAGTATGTAAGACATACATCCTCAGATGTTTCACTTTTTTCTTTGTATTCTCATTAATCTTAGGAGAATATAAGATTTATTCTTTAATGAATGGTCAACTGTTTTCTAATTTCTTTTGGGAGACATTATCATCATACTTATTATTAATACATTTTGGGAAATAATTCTTCTTAGATTGCCAAATGAGTACACAAGATTACTCTTACATATATGTATATGATTCTGTGCAGCATCTCCAAAAATCTTTTGCTTTAGAGTTAAAAAATTGTTAATCTTCTCTCGAATACATTTTATCTTATCACAACAGATCTTGTCATCACAGGTGTTGCCCTTGGACGTTGAACAAAAGCCTATGTGATAAGAATCTTTCATTGCAGAATCTTAAGCAATGTTCATCACCTGGGCATTGGTTTATAAAGACCCTTTTAATATAGGCAAAGCCTTACCGTTTTCTTTTTTACTGGACTTTATGAATTATTTATATTTACTACATGGAGAAAAATGCATATCCAAAATCTTGCAATCAGAATGATAGATTTTGAATTCGCATATATCTCCGTGTAAGGCATTGCGTCATAGGTGACATTTATATCTCAGTATGAAATCCGGTTTGAATTAGTTTTAACCATGTAAACGACTTTGGTATCCAACATTATATATACCACTGTATGTTCTCCAGATTGCTGTGATGACATCTACAAGTGTTGTTTCATCATTTTCTAGGAGTCTTACTTGCTCGTTTTCCACACGGTTTGCTGCATTGTTTGCACTTTTGCATGCTGACATGTGTGCTCTTATGATTTGTGGACTTAGCGATTCTAATGGGTGTGAAGCAGCAACTTGATCGCGCGCTTGAACAAGTAAAAAAAGGCGAGTTGGACCCAAATTCTTGAAATCCAGCTTAGACAGTCCTACCCACTGGTTGTAACGTGTGTCAAATACGATGAATACATTTTCATGACCAGGCACATCACATGGCCGTTCGATATAATCTCCCGAAATCGATCCAACGATGACGTGAGCTCTTGCTAGGTAAGTTTTATCTGGTGAGACCATGTTGTGACCGCCATTGCAATGAAAGAAATTAAGGTGATGTTGCAGTTCACCATGAAATTCTGCTATTTCGGGCAAGACACCGCTGAATCCAGGAAATAAATCCTCAATAGTCGCTGAACTTATTAATTCTGTAAGAGGAAATAGAACTCTGTAGAGTGTAGGTGAATTTCAATATTGGGAAAATCATCCCACAGCTGATAATGATTAACAAAAGACAACGGGTCGTACTTAAATCACGTAACGGATTATAGACCCTCTCTGAGACCATCCCCTCCCTCCTGAAACAAACTTTAACAAAATATTTCTACCTTCCCCCCCCCCGCCCCCCCGGCGGGGGGAGGTGGGGAGGGCAGAAATTAGAAATACCAGTACTTTAATCTTGAAAAACTTCTAACAAAGAATCTTTTGTGAACAGAATAAAACAGTATTTCAGATACTAATTCAGAATTTTTGAATTTATCAATTTATTGTAACCAGAAAAATGTCTTTTGTACTATAAAAGATGGCTCTTTAACAAATTTTAACTAAATTGTTGAACCTTCAATCCAAAAGGCGAATTTTCGCTACAAAAATTGAATTTACAAACAAAAAAGATGACTTCAGCAAGCAATGATTTTTCTACGGAATGGGTACATTTTAACCCAACAAAAATGAAATTTGGTTAGAAAATTATTTTGTTTGACCATAAAAGGAGAATTTTCAACTAAAAAATATCACTCTAAAAAAATGGAAAAGTTACTCAACAATAATAAACAATACATTTCTAACAATGTAGTTTAACTTTTACCCAAGCAGTTGAATTTTAAATTTGAAAAGATTAGTTTTCAACAAAATAGTGGAACTTTCGAGCAAAGAGATGAATTTTCAATTAAAAATATAACTCGTAAAAAAAAAAAAAATCTTAACAAAGGGAATTCAATCAAATGTTTCAAATAAAATATTTGAATACTCAAGCAAAGAAGAATAATTTTTTACCGAAAAGTTGCATTTTCATAAAAAAAGACATTTTTAACCAAGAAATAAGTTTCTAAAAAAAAATTGAATTTTCAATACAACACGACAAATTTTTACCCATAAAGGGCTAATCCAAGAAAGATGAGATTTCGCTTGAAACAGATGAATTCTTAACCAAAAAGTATGATTATTCAACAACCGAAAAGTATAACTTTTCCACAAGATTGTTGAATTTTCAACTAAACAGTTGCACTTTTGTCCAAGAAAGAAATTCCTACTAAAAAAAGATGAACTCTTAAATTAGAAAGATCAATTTTTAGGAAAAATATTTTTCATCAAACAAATTTATGAGAAAATTGTTAAATTTTCAACCAAATAAGAAAATTTATAACTGAAAGGATACTCTTCATAATTGAAAAATTTGCAACTCTATATTTTGAAAAATCCAGAATTTACAATGATATCTCTTAAAAATTGTAGAACTTTAAATTTTCAATCTTTTCATTGAAGAGTTTCATTTTTGAGAATTTACAACTCAGAGTTATGCAAGTTTTCAGTTTTGCAATTGAAAGTTCTGTAACTTTGGTGATTTACAATCAAAGTTTCTTCAATTTTGTAGACTCAGAATTGAAAATTTGAATCTTGATCTTCAAAATCATAAAATTTGCGAATTGTAACTTCAACATTTTTTAATTTTAAACTTTGAATCATAAAATTTCAAATTTGAAGAGGTTTTAATTTGGACAATTTGCAATTAAAAGTGATGCAAATTTTAAGTTTCACAATTGAAAATTCTGTTATTTTCATGACTTAAATTCGATAATTTCTGGAAATCTTTTTAGATTTTCTTCTGAAAATTAATTTTTTTGAACGAAAAATCATTCAAACATTTTTCAGTAATCTTGGACATATTTTTTATTGTTTTGAAACTCTTAAGAATCTTAAAACAGCTTTTATTGTTTTTCGGGACCTCATGTTCAAAAATTTGCATTTTGTTGAAAGAAAGTCTAAATAATTCTGAGCCTTAAATTATTTACAAATCTTTCATAACATTCTGAAACATCTGAATATGTCTTAAAATTATCCAAATCAAGAGAATAAAAAAATCTTCTTGAGAATCCTGGCAAAGTTTCGAATGATTTTTTATTCAAATAAATTTATTTATCAAGAAAATTTAAAAAAATTCCCAAAGATTTTGAAATAACACGAAAAAAATCGGAAAGATTTTAGGGCAATTGAAAACCTCTAGAGGAATGTTAAAGGTGATTCACAATTTGGAAAGATTTCAAGTATTTTAACTTGATTCACCTAATATTGACGATTTTAAATACATGTTAGTTGAAGTTTCTTCTCTTTGGTTGAAAATTTAACTGTTTTGTTAAAATGTTGTCTTTTATTAGTTTTTGTTTTATTATTTGTTAAAATACGATCTTTTTCATTGGAAAAATAACATAATTTGTTGAAAATTCATCATTTATGCTTAACAATTAATCTTGTTTGTTGAAAAATTATTTTTCGGTTGAAAATTTAACTAAATTATGAAAGTTTGTCTTCCTTTTCTTGAAAATTGATTTTCTAGTTAAACATTCACCAATTCGTTCATTTTGGTTAATAATTCATTTCTTTAATAAGAAATTCAGCAACTTTGTGAAAAAAAAAATTTTTTTGTTAATGATTAATATTTCCGTTGAACATTTATCAGTTTGGTTTGAAATTTATTTCTTTTGTGGGAAATTCTTTTTCTTTCAGCAGAAGATTGCCTTTTTTAGTTATGTACAATTTTTTTCTTATTGCAAATTCATTTCTTTCTATCACAATATAACAAATTTATTGAAAGAATATATATTTTCTTTTAAATTTAATTGTTGTACTTGAAAATTAAGTATTCCATTCAAATTTCGTCTTTTTATGCTTGAATTCAACTGTTTTTTATTTTTTTCAAGGAACTATTATCAAAAATTCATTGGAAATTATACAGATATGTTTGTGAAGCGCAGACACAAGGCATGAACGAACCAAGGAGAAATAGATTTGGTGCGTATACATAATTTGTTTTCGCCAGTTTAATGAAAAATAAATAGTTACATAGCACGTATACAGGCTTCACAATTACCTTCTTATTTGTCAATAGAGTTAATCATTTTACACGTTACAAAAATTTTATAGAGAAGAATAAAAAAAATTTCTTGAAAGCCCCGCCTTTTTTATCCCTTCTAATATTTTTAATGAGCTTTTGCTAATAGGAAAAAGTAATTCTTCATGAGGGTTAAACCATTTTTAAGTCAGGAAATTTTTTTTTCTGAAAATGTAGCTCTTGAAGCTTTTATTTCAAAATTTGTTCGTACCTGTGACTGTTCGCGATAAAAAATATTAAATTTGATTTCATGAAACGAAATTCACCCGGTAACAGTGGAATGTAAGTGCGAGGGTTTTTGAGAAAATCTATTTTTGATATTTCCACAAAAATAGCGGCTTTTTGTTCAGTCAGAAACTTTTTTATATTTTCCTGTCGATTTTTAAAGAAGACTATGCACTCAATATAAATTGAGAAGCAAACGAGGAATATCTCAAGGAGGTCAAAAGTTATAAAAATTTGAAAAATTTGTTGTTTTTTTTAATAAAGCACAAAATTCAAATTCGTCCCCGAGCGAATCTGCGAATTCAATTGTCGAAGCTGCCTTTCAATTTAAAAATTGCGTAAGAGAAAAAAAGAATAATCTTGTTTTTTTGCAGTTAACTTAAAATTAAAGATATAACATTATATTATTATATATTTACCAATAGAATCAATAAAAATGGTAAAGGCGAGGAATAAAGTACCGCCGGTGATCCTCATTTTCTTATGCCACACCCGCCTCAAAAAAATATCCACGTCGTATATGGACGGCTGCTAGTTACTATCTCACATGATCCTCTAAATTGAGACCTAGACGCTTAAAGTTTGAACGAAGGTTCCAGAAAAAAAATCTTTATTGGCCCACCATTATGTTTGCCGACGTTTTAACTACTGTGCGTAATTGTATCATGGATTTGTGATAACACTTCTCGATTCTTATGACATATAATAATTATTATCATTGATGTGATTTCTTTCCTGTCATTGTAGTGCGACTATAGAGAAAACGACAGCAAAAAAAAATAAAAAATGAAAAAGAAAATTTTGGGAGAAAACGTAACAGGTAAAAAATTCTTGGCGTGTCACTTGAATCTTCAACCAGAATGATGAATTTTTACAGCAGAAGATTAATTTTTTAATAAAAATAATTATTTTGTACAGAAAATACAATTTTTCAATAAAAGATATGCATTTTTAACAAAGTAGTTGAATTTTCGATTGAAGAAGACAAATTTTCAACAAAATACATGAATTTTAAACAATCTGAAAAATAATAATTATCAACCGAAAATAGAATAGTAACATTTTTACTTAAAAAAAATTAATTTCAAGCCAAACGTAAGAGTTTTCAACTGAAACAATGAACATTCAATTGAAACATTTGAATTTGCAAGCAAAGAAATTAATTTTCACTAAAAAAGATGAACTGTCAACCAAAACAATTAAATTTCCAGTTGAAAAAATTAATGTTCAACCAAACAAACGGAGTGCTGAATTTTCAAATAAAATTGGAAATATTCAACTGAAGTAGTCGAATTTTAAACCAGACAGAGGAATTTTTACTGAAACAATGAATCTTTAACTAGAGTAATTGAATTTTGGACCAACAAGATGAATTTCTATCAAAAGACGAATTTTCAACTAGAAAAGATCATTTTTCTACCAAGAATTAAATTAATAAATTTCCAGTCAAAAAAAGAGATGAGTTTTTGACTAAAATCATAGAACATTCAACTGGAATAATAGTTACATTTTCATTGAGAAAAAAAAATTATCAACCAAAAAACATTCAAAGAAAAAAATAGTTTGAAAAACTGATTAAATTTTCCATTATAAAGTCTTTTCAACTCAAATTATGAATTTTCACAAAAAAGTCGATTTTTCGCAGATTAATAAATAAATTTTCTGCCGAGAAATGATTATAGAACTCGATCACACATACCAAGGAAGTTTATGAATTTTTTATTGAGTGGTTCCGACTTGGTCCTTCGAGCCGGATTCTCAACAAAAGTGCACCTTTTTTACGAGTAGTAAAATTGGAAACTGGCTTTTCACAATGTCAAGATTAGCTAGGATCATTTAGTGTCTATTATAACTCTGGAACATTAGAACTTTTGATTTGATTGAATAAGTGCTGCGTAAATCTTGAAGAATGGAGGTGACGCTGGGGAAACACTTTTCCCGCGTTAAGATCAACTATCGAAAGTTATTTGAACTGAGCGAATAAATATCTAACAGAGAATTTGCCTTGGAGCCCGGAAAATCATAGGTCGTTGCAACGGTAACGAAATTCATCTCAAAGTTTCGTGGGAATCAACGGCCAGATCCAAGGAATCTACAAGCAGCAGAAATTTGTAGAAAAAGAAAATTCGGTAGAATAGTCAAGAAGGTCAACGAAGCTCACAATCAACAGTAATTTAACGAGGTTTGTTTATCTACAAGCTACAAGGGGTGACTCATCATCATCATCGTCTGAGTAAGCGTTGTCAGATTCAAATTTGTAATTATCTTGTATTATTCTGAAATTTATTGTGTATGTGTCTGATATTGGCTTATGTGTCGAATAATAATGGCTAATGAACATGAAACTTTTCGACAAACTCGGACCAATTGTAAAAGTAGATTGACGAAATATAAAACATTCTTAGAACGATGTGTAAAGAACGAAGCTCAAGAAACAATTGGTATCGCAGAGATACCAAACAATGGGAGACATCTGTAACAGGCAATAAGATGCCTACATTTAATCAATTAACAGATTTCTTGCGCAAACTTGATCAGGTATTAGAAACTTTGAATCCTGGGTCTAGTAATCGGAACAAACGGAATGCAAGGTCAGGTAACAAATCACAGGGAAACAATGATCGCGAGATTTCAGTCTAAAACCACTAGCTATTCTGCGAAACTTTCCTTCTTGGTGCTCCCTCAAATTACAATTTATCATCCCAGTATTCCTATGAATGAAGAAATCCTAAAAAGACCTAACCATATAAAATTATCTGATCCTGACTTTGACAAACCAGCGAAGATTGATGCTTTAATAGGAGCAGAGATTTTTCATGATTCACTATGTATGGATAGAATTTCTCTCGCCTTACCACGCAGCTTATTGCAGAACAAGAAAGTCGGATGGATTGTTGCTGGAAAGGTCGCCGAGGTCATCCATCGACACAAGTTCTCTTGTAATTTGATGAGGGATCCACTCAAAAATCAACTGGAGGGTTTCTCGAAGTTTGAGGAAGTGGCTGAGAAACGCTACCTTTCGGCAGAAGACGAGATTTGTGAAGAACACTATAGCAGGAATGTCCAACGTGACAGAACGGGTCTGCACATGGTGCGTCTAATCCTAAATTCAAGGCTCTTTACCATCAGTTTATGAAAGAATACGAAAACTTGCATCATATGGAGCCAGTCACTACTCCAACAAAGGAAGGATATTATATACCTCATCACGCCGTTTTCGAGAAGTCTAGCCTTAACCACTAAATTGAGAATCGTGTTTATCACTTCTGCCAAGTCCAATTCGGGAATCTCGCTTAATAATACATTGATGGTAGGACCAACAATCCAAGATGGGATCTTTGAGTTGATACTACGATTTCGATTGCATAGTATAGTTGTTGGTGCTGATACCAAGAAAATGTATCGGCAGTTCTTGGTCCACCAAGACGACAGGAAGTTCCAAAGAATATTGTGGCGCTTTTCTCCGAACGCAAAGTTGACAACGTATCAGCTCAACATGGTTACATATGGGACTGCATCCGCTCCGTTCTTTGCAACAAGATGTTCATCACAGCTCCCAGAAGATGAGGGATCGTCCTTCCCAGCGGCATCTGTTGTGTTGAGGTATGATTCTTATGTGGACGATGTGCTGACAGGTACAGACACGTTCGAAGAGGCCAAACAACTTCGAGATGATCTTATCCAGTTAACCTCTAGAGCGGGACGTTGACTCAACAAATGGATCTTTAATCATTCAAAGACTCACTGACGATCTGCCAAATGGTTTGAAGAATCTGCGCAGGAAGTTGGGTGATCATCAAACAACAAAAACTTTGGGGGTATATGCGAAAATTGAAATACAAGGGCTGTGGAAATTGAAGCTAGTGTGGGATGATCCCATTCCTACAGAGAAACAAATAAGATCGCAGGTTTACCGAAATCAGTTAAATCTACTGAAAAATTGGAATTTGCCAAGGGCAATTAAGGTCTCAGATACAAAGGAACTACAGCTTTATGGATTCTCAGATGCCAGTCAGAAAGCCTAGAGTGCTGGTGTCTACCTGAGATCATCAAACAGGGAGGGTCATCATTCTATTCTGCTTTGCTCAAAGTTTCCAGTACAGAGAGTTTCATTGCCTATATTGGAATTGTGTGCCGTAGTCCTTCTCATGAAATTGTACAAGGCTGTCATAAAGGCCACCTTACAAACTCGAGACCTTTCAAGCCAATAGGATAGCTGAAATCCAAAATATTTCAAAGGCAGCTAATTGGAGACATGTGCCCACGAAAGAGAAGCCAGCAGATATAATCTCTAGGGGTTCATTACCAGCTGATTTTCTAGAACACATATTATCGAAGAACGGCCCCACCTGGCCTACGCAATCAGAAGAAAACTGGCCAAACTGGTGGAGCCAACTGTGAGTGGATGGAATTTATGGAACAAGTACTCATCATTGACTTTTCTCATTCGTATCATAGCGCATTGCCTGAGTTTTTACCAAAAATTACGCAAGCGAACTAAATTGTCGAGCGAGTTATCTGTTATCGAAATTCGCGCCGCGGAAACACGAATAATTCTAGCAGTACAGCAGGAGAAATTCCTGCAGGAAGTTGGGAGTCTATCTACTGGCAACAAGATCGCGAATAGCTCAAAGGTTTTGAAACTGAGCCCTATATTGGAGGGTGGCCTGCTAAGGGTAGGAGGTCGAATAAAAAACTCAGACATGGATTTTTGACACAAACACACCATCCTTCTTCCCTCAAGCGAAATTGTAAATTGAGGGCTGAATGACTGATGAGTGCAAACCTCTGCGATGGTAACTGATCATCGTGAAACGTATGAATAAAATTTTAACGTAACAATTGACGCAGTGAAAGTTACAGTGCACTTAATATTGAATTGTTTTCTCGAAGTTATAATGAATTGAGATGCATACAAATTTGTGGTGTCATTATTAAACTACAGAACAGCCGAGAAATGATTATAGAACTCAATCACACGTACCAAGGAAGTTTATTAATTTTTTAGTGTGTGGTTACGACAAACAGGTACTTAACTTTTTAAACAGAAAATATAAATTTTTCAACAAAAAGTTCATTTGAAGATATTTCAACGCAAAAAGATTTGAATTTGAATCAAAACAGTTGAATGCAATTCAAAAATACGAATTCTAAACAAAATACTTCAATTTTGTACCAAAGGGATGAATTTGCAACTGAACAACAAATTTTCTTAACCACATAGTTGAATTTTCAAAGAAAAAATATAAACTTTGGACGAGAATGGAAATAATTCAACTTTGAATTTGAAAAAAGTTGATTTACAGCCAAAACTGGAACGAATCTCAAAGAAGTAGTTTAATTTACAACCAAAAAGATTAACCTTCAACCAAAAAGATAAAATTTCAATAAAGTAGTTAAACTGTCAACTAAGTTGTTGAATTTTCGACCGGAAAAATTGTTTTTCAATAAAATAGTAGCATTTCGAAGAAAATTATAAAAATTTTCAACCAAACAGTAGAATCTCTCGCAAAAACAAAAGTTTAAGCGCGGAATCGAGAAAAAGCGTAAATTTCTTGAAAACGGGAGAAAAGGGGATATTCTTGAAATAGAGGAAAAGAGGAAATATGAAAGTGATTTTAAATTTTATTAGGTTATCATCGAACTGTACCGTTACATGACACTTCTAAGCTGAAAACTTATAGAAGGCTAAATTTTAGAAGCTTCAGGCTATTTTAACTTTCATCAGCTTATAAAAATCTACTTTTTGGTACTTACGTAAAGGGGTGGGGGGGGGGGCGCCAAAACCCACGTGGGGTACAATCATAACACACAATTTAAAAAAAAAAAACGCGTTATCTGAGATTATAACGTCCCCCCCCCCCCCCCCCAATCCCGTTACCAACCGGCGTTTCTGGAGTGACGCCTCCCCTCCACTTTCCTTAAATTATTGTCGTATTTCATGGACCAGCACTAAACTGCGTAAAGCCAACTACAAATACTATCAATTCAACTTACACCTATTACACTTATGAACATTACGATTTTATATTATTTGATACGAAACATTTTCAGAGAAAATATACAAATATATTGCTATTGATTTTTGGTGCATGCATACAAAAAAAACCAACCTACAGAAATCATTTGAGAAATGAAATTTCATATAGTTTTAATCGATAGACAATCTTCTTGACATTTTATTTATTACTTCAATGTTCCTAGAGTTGTATACATTTTTTTAATTAAAGTTTTGACAATCATTAGTGAAACCAAAGCATTTTCATGTGTACTAATAAACTGTCAATTTGATATGATAGAAAAAGTCGCAAGACAAAAAACCTTAGTTTTAAGCGAGCAGAAACATAGATGATTCAATGTGGAGAAAATCCATGAAAAAATTAATAGCAGATTTTTGTAGTTAATTTCGTTTTATTTAAAATCATCAATTACAATAAACTACATTACATTGTTAAAGTGTTTGCGTCACGAGTGTACCTTCCCAACTTAATAGGTATCATAGAGTAATGATAATAAGACCAAAGTGTGTGTCATCATTTTCTTCTTATTTTTGCTAACATAGTGAAGGGGAATGATGATTCGCAGACATTCTATTAAAAACAAGGCGAACATGATAAGTAGTTTGTTTGCATTTCGCATCAGTCCACAACAAGTTTCTCTTCTTTCCGGAAAATTCTTCTTTTTCACAAGCAAGGTACACCATATGCTAAATTTATGGCAACCATCATTCAAACTCAAACAAAAGCATTCCCACTTGTACACACAAGCTGTCAAATTGAAATGTAAAAAAAGTAGAAAGACAAAAAACACGCGTCTTAAACGAGCAGAAACACAGGTGCTTCAGTGTGGTCAAAATCAATGAAAGAATTAAGAGTAGATTATGATAGTTTATTTTGTTATATTTGAAATCATTAATTACAATTGATTACATTAGATTATTAAATTCTCCGCATAACAAGTGCACTATTCTTACTTTACAGGTAGCATGGAGTAATAGAGAGAAGACCAAGCCTGGTGTCCGAAATTTCTCCCCATTTTTTTCGACATAGTTTGCGAAAACGGATTCTTTTTTCTCAGAAGTATGGTACACCTTATGCGGCATGCCCCATATTTTCACCGAATTTAGGTAAATTGCCACCCCTCCAGAAAAAAAGTACTGATTCTACACCCCAGCGGCTGCGCCCATTTTTAAAAATATCTGCACTAGTATTCACCTACAATAGTTTTGTAGTACACAAGGAAAATCGCAGTAAAACCCATGTATCGTACAGTGGACTTAAGACTAAAATGTCAGTTCAACTGACCATTAAATTTATGCTTTGCCCATACGTACATTCTCAGATGTTCAACAATTTCTTAATCTCTTTTGGAAGACATTGTATTCATTATTAATATATTTTGGAAAATATTTCTTCTCAGATTACCAAATGAGTACACAAGATTACTCTTACATATATGTGTATGATTCTGCACCGCAACTTCTTCAATATTTGGTTTCAGAGTTCAGAAATTATTTATCTTTTTGTATATACATTTTATCTCATCAAAACAGATTTTTTCATCATAGGTGTTGCTCTTAGACGTTGCAACAAAATCTTATGCGATGAGGATCTATCTTTGCAGAATCTTAAGCAATGTTGATCATCTGGGCATTGGTGTTTTTTCAAGTTGCTTTTGATATAGGCAAAGCCTTAATATTTTCCCTTTTTCTAGATTTCATGAAATACTTATATTTACTATACGTAAATATAGTATTTTTCTAGACTACATGCACTACTTATATTTAGTATACTTTTGTATAGTAAAAATAAGTAGCTCATGAAGTCTAGAAAAAGGGAAAATATTAAAGCTTTGCCTATATCGAAAGCAATTTTTTTTCGAAATGCATATCCAAAATCTGGCATTTAGAACTACAATATCCATTCATATCCTAATATTGGACACTCAATGATAGATTTTGAATTTGCATTCATCTCCTTTATCGAATAAATTGTCAAAAGTCGCTGAACTTATTAATTCTGTAAGAAGAAATAGAACTACGTAGGTCAATTTTAATATTTACCATAGATGAAGAGGAGATTACCCTACAGGAGATAATGATTAACAGTAGATAACCTCGATTAACGATGAAACGAGCCAAAAATGTTGATTGTTTTTTCTAGTATAACGTTTCTGCAGTGGTATCCACAAAGAAAAGAAGGAAAAAGAATAAGACAAGTTTTTTTCTTTCATGTAATTTTAAAATTAATCCAGTTTGATATCTGTAAACTTCAGTTTGACATCTTATATGAATATTCTCTTCGATGAAGTTATTAAGCATGTTTGGGAATTGTTAGTTCAAATTAGATAATAAAATTCTCATCGTGTTAGATCAAAATAAGAATCATTTTTATTTGACTTCAGGTTCATTTGAAATTAGATTCAGTAATGTGGAAGTTTCTGAAAAAAGGACCCAATGAGTGTAGGACGCAGATTTACAACATTAAATGACTTGTATCGATTTTTACATTGCAAATTTTCAAAATTGCAGAATTTCAAATTCCAAATCGTTACAATTGAAGAATTTTCAATCGCAAATCTTCGATATTAAATTAAAAAATGTACAACACTATATTTAAAAATATCAAGAATTCACCATTGTAGCTCTCTAAAATTGTAGAACTTTTAATTGTAAATTTTTTAAATTAAAGAGTTCCTAATGTTGAAAATTTACAATTTAAAGTTATAAAAGTTTTTATTTTTGCAATGAAAAATTCTATAATTTTAATCATTTGCAATCGAAGTTTCTTCAATTTGGTTGATGTTCAATTGGAAATTTGAATCTTGATCTTGAAGGTCATCACAATTTTCAAATTTCCCTTTATACATCTCCAAAATATAAGATTTTTCAATTGTAACTCTTTAAAATTGTAAAAAATGAAATAAAAAATCATTTGAATTGAATGTTTTTTATTTTGATAATTTACAGTTCAAACTTAGAAATTTTGCAAGATTTATTGATACCTTACAAAGCCAAAAAGACTGTCATAAAATCATCCAGATACATTTTCCAAATTTTTAAAAATCTGTCGATATTTTCTTCTGGATTGTCTTTTAAAAATTAATGTTTTCAAACAAAAAATCATTTGAAATTTCTTCAGGAGCCTTGAGAATGATGATGTTTTATTGAAATAAATTTATTTTTCCAGAACATTTTAAGAAATTTCTAAAGATTTCTAAGTGACACGGAAAAATCTGGAAGATTTTAAGAAAATTTAGAAGTTTTGAAAAAGTGTTGAAAGTGAATCAAAGTTTGAACAGATTTCAAGTAGTTTAAAAAAAAATGTCTATTTTTGAAAGTTTTGGAATGAAATTTTGATTTTTTCAAAATGATTTTAACAGAATATTTAAAATCATTTGGAACCATCTCCAAAGCTTTTGAATATTACAATTTTAACCAAAAAAGAATAATTTCCTAGAAAACAGTGAATAGGTACAAAAAAGTGCATTTTTGGACCACCCTTGTGGACACCCTTTTCAATTGTTTTTTTTTTTAATTCAGCTTCCCGAATCAAAATTGCAATACTTTTGGAAAATTCCTTGTTTCAGATCTCAATTCTAATTTTTTCGAAAATTCCTTGTTCCAACACAGAAAGATAATTCTTTTCGAAAATTTCCTCTTTTATTTCAGAATTATAATTCCTTCGGAGAATTCCTAGTTTCAGATTTAAATTATAATTTTTTTTTTAATTTCCCTGTTCCAAATCAGGATCCTAATTCTATTGGGAAGTTCCCTAAATCATAAAGCCATTGAATTTTTTAACATGGTTGTTGCAAAAATGGACTTTGGAATTACTAAGATTTTTGTTTAAATAAAAATATTATTCGACAGAAGAAATAAATTTTACGGAAGATTGTGTTGTTAGGACATTTAACCTTGATTACAGATAAATAATAATCGTTTCGAAACAAAAAACGTGAATGAAGACAAGAATTTTTATAACCGACTTTCTATAGAAATTTTTATTTGACAAAAATGAAAACTTGCCATACAATATCGCTGGTATTCTATTCCTAATTATTCATTCTGCAAATATAACTCAAATTAATAAAATGAAATAAATAATTTTTGGAATACATTTTTAAGAATTTGGAACAACTAGAAATGTGATGAAAAGATGAGAAAAATAAAAGTTATAAATAAGCCACTATTATCTAAAATTTATTGGAAATTATGTAAATATTTTCGTCAAGCTCAGATACGAGGCGTGACTAAAGCAAAATATATTTGGTGTGTGTAAATAATTTGCTTCCGCCAGTTCGGTGACGTAGCATGTTTACAGGTTTCACAATTGCCTTCTTATTTTTTCAATAAAGTAAAAAATGTTACACATTTCAAAAATTTTAAGATTAAAAGAAGAAGATTTTCTGGAAAGCACCAACTTTTTTATTCTCCCTAGTATTTCTGAAACGTTTCTGCTAAACTTTTTTTAAGCTAGGAATTTTTTTTTCCTAGAAATGTAACTTTTGAATATTTCTCGTAAACGATACAAGATATCGTAAAAGCGCAAAGAATATTTTTCATAAAACTTTTTTTAGACGTGCAAAACTTTCATTCAAAAATTTTGTCTGTATCTGTAATTTGTGAAAAAAATTAGGAAATTTGATTTCATGAGAAAAAATTTTCCTGCCCACAAAATTTATTCAGTCCGCATAAAACTTACAATATCGCTTTCTCATGAAAGCAGAAATTCAACAAGAAATTAGCAAAAAATATAAGTACGGATTTTTTGTTATACAGAGTTTATTAAAAATTAAGGTTTCTGGAAGAACAAAGAACAACATTTAAATACGCATGACTTGTTGGTTTTTTTTTTTTTTTTTTTTTTGTAAAGCGGAAAAATATTTATCGAATAATTTCCGCAATGTCTGTATGTATATCTGTCTATTTGTCTGTCTGTCTCTCTCTGTATGTATGTCTGTCTGTTTGTCTGTTTTTCTCTCCTTCATAAAAAACAACATTAAACAAAAAATATCATTTTTGGACAAACTTCACAAACTACGATAGAAATAAAAAGACAAAAGTTGTTCACCTAAGAAGAGCTACACATTTTTTGGTAATAAGTTTTCGACAGGATGCGTAATTTCTGTTCAAATCATGAAAAAAGAAAGAATAAAAATAAAAAAATTGAATTTTTGGAAAAACGACGAAAAACGAAATTAATATAACATACATTTGCCATACAAAAAAATTAACATAATATAGAAAAGGTCTCTTAAGATAAAAGATGAGAATGTGTTCGTTAAGGCCCAAGGAGCTTTAACAAAAGAGAATTCACAATCAGCAAACTACAGTTGTCGATGTTTTGACCTTTAAATTTAAAAGCTCTCGAATAATTCAAGACAGTTGAAGTGTTCTTGAAAATTTTGAAATTTTCTGTAAAAATTCATATTTTGTGGTTAAAAAATGTATGTAAAATCTTGTGACTACAACATTGAAAGAAATTGATAGATACTATGATACAATAGTAAATACTTAAAATTGAACGATTCCAACAAAAAAGTGTTCAAAAGTAGAAACCTTCAAAATGAAAATCTTGAAATTTGAATAATTTGCAATTATATATTTTCAAATTTTCAGAATTTTCATTTTAAATCTTCAAAACTGCAGCACTTTGAATTATGAATATTCAAAATTGAGAAGCTTACAGTTTTAAAAATTTACAATTAGTAATTATCAAAATTTTCAGTTTTACAATTAAAAATTATGTAATCTTGATTACTAGCATTCGAAATTTCTGCAAATTGGAAGATTCCGAATTAAAATATGACACATCTTCACAATCGTCAAAGTCATAAAAATTTAAGAATTTTTATTTATACATCTTGAACATTGAACAATTTTAAACTGCAAATCGTTAAAATTAAAGAATTTTCAATTGTAAATCTTCAAAATTGTAAAATTTCAAATTGGAAATCTGTAACCTCGAATAGCTGTTATTTTTTTAAACTCACAATTAACCCTTGGTATACACACTATAGTTTTGTAACGAGGTATACACACTGGGTTAGGTTCACCCGGCAAACTTTAACAGCTCATATCATCGTTCCTAATTGAGCAATTTTTCCTCTTTTTCTTTGTTTCCATAGAGAAAATTCTCAAGAATTGAACAATATGGTTTTGAAAGTGGTGAATATGAAGAAAAATATACCTAATTTTAAATAAACATAGACATCTTAAAAAATTTTGTGAAAAAATCACGTTTTTTCTAAAAAGCTTTTGTTTACATAAAAATCAAGATAAATAGGCTCAAATGCTGATAAATGGGAACTTCAATATAAAAGGCTGTTGTTTACATAAACATCAAGATAAATAGGCTCGAATACTGATAAATGGAAAGTTCAAAATTTGTACTTTAAAACTGTGTTTTCGGATTTTTCATATGTTCTCAAAAACATATTTGATTATTGGTTAAGAATGATGCCAGTTTTAAATTTCGCGGTACTGAAAAGAAATGTTATTTTTCCTTGTTCGATTTTCTGCTTTATACTCACTGATGCAATTGAGTAGTATGCAGTAACTACCTCCCATTTTTATTAACAGTTTGTTCATAAAACTTCAAAAAAATAAATCAACATTATGTGATACGAATACATTCTGTTAGAATGCCCTTCAAACTGTTTTAATCTAATCGAGTGACGATCGACGCTGTGGACAAACTATGGCACACATTTTTCTAAGTACAGAATGGGTCGTGGCATACCCCTGGTTGAGTCTTCGATTTCGCTCGATACTGATAGCATGTTTTTTAGAAATTAATAAAGTGCAAAAATGATTGTACACATTACCCCATTGGAGCTAGGAACTGTTAACATCATTTGAAAAATTCAGATATTTATCTAATAATTAGAGCCAAAAAAAAGTTATTACTTTGGTTATCCAGGACATTTTTTTTCAATGAGGATGTTTCACATATATTTTCTAATGTTTTTCAGTTTTGAATCAAATAATATTCTCCTATGTGGGCAAGAAAATTAAATCAAAAGTTTTTCAGGAACATTCCATAAAGCAAAAAATGAATTAGGTTGGAATTTTTAGATAATTCTAAAGTCATAAGTGTTTCCACATAAAAAACAGAACAGAAGATATTAATAAATCTTCAATTTGTCTGAACTTTTTTAAAATTTCAGAGAAATCAACTTTATAATACTTACTTATAACTTAATAAGGTGTAGAAAAAAATCTCTGATTCCCGCACATACACAAAATTGTACGAATAATTATATTTTGAAAAATTCATATTGTTAAAACTTTTTCAAAGTACAAAATGTCAAATTTTCTTTTCAGAAATACATTCTTTATTCTAAAATTAGTAATGTGATAGATAACATTGAAGAATTAGGCAAATACTCAAATTATTTAAAATATAGACTAAACAGAAAAATAACAGAAAACTCGATTGTTAACTTTTTTCAATCACAAGAATGTAGTCTACAAAAGCTAAAATTTCAACAAAGGAAAGCTCATATAAAAAAATTCAATTCATTGAATCATAAATTTTTAGAGGAAAAAAATAGGTTCAGAAGATTGAGAGTTAATAAATGGTTTAAAAATGTATCTAATGTCATATAACTCAACAACATCCCCACTGATGACACCAATGCTAATATAGGAGATTGTATTAAAAACATTGAACATGATAATAAAAAATCAAATGTTCGATAAATAGTTATAGATTTAATCTCAAATCATGAAAAAATCAATAAATTAAAAAGCTGCAAATTTCAGATATTGGTACAAAATTCCAAAATGACCACAAGGATGTTATTTTTGTGAGAGCAAATAATAGTAATATCTTAGTGGCTTAAAATTCAGAAGACTACAAATCAACTATTGAAAATCTTTTACAGAATAATATTTTATATAAAAAAGGTAATACTAGTTTAGTTCCGTTCATAGAAGAAAAATGTAATGATATTATTTCCAGATGAGAGAAAAAAAGACACATAGATGAAACTTTAGGTTATAACTTAAAAAACCATGGTTGGGTGGCAGCAAAGTATATGCTCTCCCCAAAGTTCACAAACCAGAATCAAAACTGACAATTTATCAAAATTCTTATCTAATCTCCTATAGCCACTTTCTGGAGAAAAAAATAATAATTTTAATGCTCCTAACACCTTCACTTGTTTCACTAGATATTGTATTTGTGGTTGATAACATTCCGTCGGATTTAGTTTTGCACGTTATAGATACAAAATTACAAGTACACAAAAATTTAACTTGAATATCAAACTCAAAGATTTGAATAGCTGTCAGAACGGTTTTTATTAATACTGTTTCTTCATTTTATCCAAAATTTCATAAACAAATTTGTAGCTGTTGGATGGGTTCACCTTTATCACCTATTACATCTAATCTTGTTTTAGAAGATGTTGGCATTAGAGCCTTATCTAAATTACGCTGCAAACCATTTTTTTAAGCGTTATGTGGACAATATTCTCATTATTGTTCCTACAGATAAAATCCAAGAACCAATCAACACATTCAATAGTATAGAAGAATTTCTAAGGTTTACTTTGGAAATAGAAAACAATAATACTCTGAATTTTTCAAATCTGTCTATCACAAAACTAAAAATAGAAATTTAATTACTAATTGGCTTAAAAAACCCTCATTGTCAGACCAATATTTGAATTACTATTCTCGCCATCAATTTGGTCAGAAAATTGGATTAATCAAAGGCTTAATTGAAAGATGTATCAAACTAAGTGACATGAATTTCAGAAAAGAAAACTGAGACCAATTAAAAATTAGTTTGTAACAATATAATTATCTACTGTCGTTAATTGAAAATGTCATTCAAGAAAGATTACATGAAATTTACATACAGAAGCTCCATTAAAAATAAAAAGAGAACAATTGGCTTAAAAATTATAGACAAGCAATAAAGTTTATAAAGGTGAAACTACATATCATTACGAAAGCAGATTTTCTTATAACGTAAAAATTGTGTTTTGTAGGAAAAATTGCAATAATTTAGCAAACTTTTGAAAACTCATTAGCCCTCAATCGCTACTTTTCAACAGAATTCTGTTTTCGATTTTCAAAATTTTTTTATTAAGGTTACTAATTTCATTAATAATTTAATACATTCATATAAACTAATTTATCCAAATTTGGATAAAAATTAACTAACTAAAATGATGAATGCTCAAGAACAATTAATTTAATTTTTAACAAAAAGGTTTAGCATTCAATCGAGAAGGTGAATTTCCAAACAGTTACATGAATTTTCAACCGGGTACATAAATTTTCTACCAGCAAGATTAATTCTCTACCAAAAACACTTGTCACCAAAATACTTGAATTTTCAAAAAAAAAAAAAAAAAAAAAAAAAAAAGCGCAATTATCTTCAAGAGAAGATTTTTTTAAAAATAAAAATATTAATTGTAAGACCAAAATTGGAATATTTACATTTTTATTTAATGAAATTATTAGTCGATTATTTGACTTAAATTGAACTACTTTATCATAAAATTATTTTTTTTATTGAGGATTCATAATTATAGTCGAAAATGCAACTATTTGCTTCCAAATAAACTATTTTGATGAAAATGAAACTTTTTGTTTCAAAAACCATTTATTTTTTTGAAATTTTTTTTTTTGGTAGAACTTCAACTTTGTTTTTTCAAAATTGTTACAAAAATTCAGCTCTTTGGATCAAAATTTAACAGCTATGATTAAAATTCATTTAATTAGTTGAAATAATTTTTTTCATCTAAAAGTTTACAAATTTCATGTTCTGTTAAAACTTTATCCTGTATATCACTTTTATTCAGGCTGAACCATTTCTAAGGCTAAGAATACATTTTTCAGTTAAATAATTAATTTCCGGGGAAAAGAAACTGAATTTTCAACAATAAAATTAAATTTTCAACCAAATTAATTAATTTTCTACCAAGAAATTTGAATTTTCAATCCAAACGGACGAATTTTCAACAAAATCATTGAATTATCAACCAAAAAAATTGATTTTCCACGATAACATTTGGATTTTTAATCCAAATATGAATAGGAATAGGAATGTTTTAAAATATCATGGAACAAGAAATATTTAAAATTCTTCAGAATATTTTGGAATTCCTTGAATTTTGGTTAACTCTATAAAATCCCTTGCGATTTTTAGAAAAACACTAAAATATTTCCAATCCTTTGAAATTCTTTCAAATTATTAAAATAAAAAATCCTTTGATTCCTTAAAAATCACTTGAAACTTTTTTAAGCTTTCGAAGAAGCCTTGGAATCTTTTAATTTTCTCAAGAATATTTCAAATCCTCTGAAATCAATTAAATTACTGGAATCGAATAAAAAATTCTTGGAATCTCAAAGATTTCAAATTGTTTAATTTTTTTGAAATTCCTTTAAATTGTTTAAATCTCTTGAAAATAATATTGATTCTTTTTAAATACCCTGAAATATTTCTGATATTTAAATATTCGTTCAAAGTATTGAAATAAATACAAAATTCATTGACATATTTTTACAATGCCTAGGATTCTTTTAAAATACACTACAATATGCCCAATCCTTCAAAATATCTTTAAATTACTTAAATGAAAAAAATTCCTTGTGATCTTATGAAATTCTCTAAAAAAATTTCCTAAAATACATATTCACTTGATCACTTGTCACTATACGGAAATAAAGATTTCATTGCTATATGGAAATTAGAACCAAAACGTAAAAGAGTTCTACAAATTATATTTAACATTAAAACTATAATTAAATTATAATAGAAATCACAATTACAGTCAGTTAGTCGCACAAGAAAAATTTCTGATGCAAAAGAATTCCTGTTGGGACAAATGAAAATCCTCCCAACCTTTTCAAGAGGAAATTCCATTTCCGTCAAGAAATATCCTTTTGTCACAAGAGGAAATTTCCCTCAGTGTTTAAAAAATAAAATTTCATGTAGTTTCAATAGACACTCCTTTTGGAAATTACTCAATACTTGAATTTCCTAAAGTAGGATAGATTCTTTTTATAGTATGTCTAAGCTTATGATAATCGTTAGTCAAACAGAGGAAAAACACAGGAGCTTCAATATGGACAAAATTGATGAAAGAATTAGTAGCAGATTATTATGGTTAACTTTATTTTATTTAGAATCATTTAACACAATAAACTACATTACACTGATGAATTTTTCGCGTCACAAGTGCACCTTTCGAACTTTATGTGTAGCATAGAGTAATAATAATGAGACCAAAGTGTATGTCATTTTCTCCCTTAGTCTGGGGATGGATGGGGGTCAGGTGGATTGAAAAAAAGAAGCACATCAGAGTTTGGATTATCGAGCTAAAAAAGCGTAGAATAGTAAGAATGAACGCTACTAAAGAACAAATGTATCCAATAATTTGTTCATTCATATTTATGCACGTTAGAAGCTCTAGTGTGAGCATTTAAAATTTTCTCAATATTAAGTTTTGGCATCACTGATTTTCAATACGGACATTGTAACTAGTGAAATTATGAAACAAAAATTGATTCTTAGTGCCAAAAAGTGCCCAATATGTGATAAATTCTTCTCACTGAATAAGAATAGCCACAACATAAATAAGCACATAGCCTATTGTTGTGATGTTTTTAGTATCAAGTCTAGGAACAAGATGTACGCTTTATGTAGCAAATACAGGAATGTTTAACGAGGGCCTTTTTTTAGTCATCAAATTGTAATTTTGGGTTTTGTTTGGAGGTGTGGATGGATTTTTCTGTAAAGGAAGGAGCTTTGCTCCCCCAGTCAAAATCTCAATGTGCTGTAAGAGCAATGAGTTCTAAAATGAGTTTCTTTTCCCGAACATTTTGTTTTCTTACAAGTGCGGTACAACTTACACCACACGCCCCATATTTACATCGAATCCACGGACAACTAAACTATTTTTGTAGTACATAAGGAAAATTGCAGTAAAACCCGTGTATAGTACAGTGGACTTAAGACTACAGTGCCAGTTCAACTGACCATTACATTTGTACTTAGCCCATATATACATCCTCAGATGTTCAACAATTTCCTAATTTCTTCTGGGATACATTATTATCGTTGTTATTATTTATTATTAATATGCTTTGGAAAATAATCCTCCTGAGATTGCCAAATGAGAATACAAGATTTCTCTTCCATTTATGCATATGATTCTAGGCAGCAATTTCTTAAATCTTTTGTTTCAGATTTGAGAAATTGGTCATCTTCTTTAGTATACATTCTATCTTATTACAACAGATTTTGTCACCACTGATGCTGCTCTTGGACGTTGCAGCAAAATCTTATGTGATAAGATTCTATCTTTGCAAAATCTTAAGCAATGTTGATCACCTGGGCATTGGCATTTTTCCAATTTATTATTATTGCATGCGGAGCCTCAATATTTTTTTTCCTAGACTCAATGGATTATTTATATTCACTACACGGAGAAAAATGCATATCCACAAATCTTGCATTCAGTACTAGGAGATCCAGTCATATCCTTATATTCGGTACTGGATGATAGATTTTGAATCCGAATTTTTTTCCATGTAAGGCGTCGTAGGTGGTATCACCTCAGCATAAAATTCGGGTTGGATTAGTTTTGTCCACGAAGATAACGCTCGTATTCCCGATCATATACATCGAGGTATGTTTCCTTCATTCTTTCAATGGCATAGCTAATTGATACTTGTCCCAGTTGTAGACGTGCTTCTAGCCTGGTTTCTACACCGTCTGCTGCAATGTTTGCACATCTGCATGCTCTCTTGTGTGCATTGACGGCTTGTCGGATGTTCGATCCTAATCGGCGTTCATCAGCAACTTGGTCGCGCGCTTGAACAAGTAACAAACGACGGGTTGCACCCAATTTCTTGAAATCTCGCTCCGAAAGTAGTACCCACTGGTTCTGAACTGTGTCATATACGATATCTAGTGCTGCATGGTCAGCCCGATTGCATGGCCTATCGATAAAATCAACCATTAACGATCCAACGATGACATGATCCCTTCTAAAGAAAAATGTATTTTCATGGATGATGTTTGGCGCACCATTGCAAAAAAAGAAATTAGGGTGGGCATCCAGGTTACCGAGAAATACTTTGAGTTCTGGCAACATACCAGTGAATCCAGGAAATAATACGTCTAATCTTGTCGCTGAAATCATTAATTCTGTAAGAAGAGATAGAACTATGTAGGTGAAATTTGATATTTACAATATCTATAGGCGTTTCAACAATGACAGACACAAAGAAAAAAAGGAAAAAAGAAAAAGACAGAAAGTTTTTTCTTGGTCTCACGCAATTTTTAAATTACACCAGTTTGACAGTTCATTAGTATAATTCAGTTTGATTTCTTCTATAATTATTTTCCCGTTTGGATTTATTGCGCTTGTATAGAAATGGCTTGGTTCGAATTAGCTAATAAATTTGTCAGCATGTTAGATCGACCTGAAAATGATTTGAATCTGACTTCGGGTTCATTTATAATAACATGCAGTGATGTAGAAGTTTCTGAAGAAATTACGCAATTACAGCTGCAGTTACTTAACGAAAAAACATAAAAATAGTAACTTCTTATATTTTCAGTCTCAGATTCAATTTACTTGGAGCTCCTGTGTGTTTTCTTCTTTATATACGGTCAAGTACAATCAGAAAAATCTATTTCTGATCCCATGTTAAAAATAATATTTATTTGACTCGAATGAAATTGAGAATCAAAGAATAAATCAACGTTGTCATTTTTACTGTTCATAATTAAACAATTTATAATTGCAGATCCACCAAATTGACTAGACTCCAATTTAAAATTTAAAAAATTGAACTATTCTAAAGTAATCAGTCAGAATTGCATCATTTTCTACTATTTACATTAAATTTTAAACAGCCTTTAACTGCAAATATTCGAAATTGCAGAATTTTAATTTTCATATTGGTAAAATTGAAAAATTTTCAATTGTAAATCTTCAGAATTGTACCATTCCAGAAAAAGGTTGAGAATTGAATACATTTAAAATCTATAATAAATTTAAATTTAAAATTTAAAGATTTTTCGGGTTTCAATCGTATGCGAAACTATGAATGTTGCCGACGTTTCGTGAACATTGCAGTTCACTTCTTCAGGAATGACCTGAAACTGAAGTTTCAGGTTATGTTGTTCTTATATATGTATTCTCTACGATGCCTGTGATTGGCCAGAGTGCCCCATGGTGGGGACTGCTTGAACTTGATTGGCTAATCAAGTCTTTTTTAAAAAACCCGGGAGGACGGAAAGCCAAATCGGATTGGTATTATATCCATTGTCCCTATTGATGTTATTAGGGTGTTTCAAGATTTCGATTACTTCTCTATGTTTTCTTGGAAATTCATTGTATGTTTTGGCAATGACGGTTGTTTTGTCAAATAAAATACTATGTCCTGTTTCGATATGATGCTCAGCTACTGCTGATTGTGTGAAATGTTTTAGCCTAACTTTACTCTTATGTTCTTTTACACCTTGACTTACCGCCCTCCCGGTTTCTCCAATATAGACATTACCACAAGAACAAGGGATTTGATATACTCCCGGATCACTGAAAGGTTCCTTTTTATCTTTAGGGTTGTTTAGAAGTTGTCCTATTTTTGCAGGTGGTTTAAATATAGTTTGGATGTTGTGTTTGTTGAGAATTCTTTCTATTTGCTCCGTGATACCTTGAATGTAGGGTAGGTTGGTGGTTGTTTTTCTCTCTCTTTCTTTGGTAGGTTATGTTGACTTGTTTTCTAAAGTGTATTTTCGTATTGCTTTATTAATTTGTTTGTTTGTATAATCCTTTTGTATTAGGATTTGTTTAACATTTTGTAATTCCTCTTGTAAGTTATCTTTATCTGTTATGGAGACAGCTCTGTATACAAGGGAATTGATGACCGATTGCTTCTGAGATGGGTGGTGGTGGGAGGAGGCATGCAGGTATCTGTTTGTATGCGTGGGTTTTCTGTAAACTTCATGTCCTAATGTGTTATCAGATCTTTTATAAACTAGTACGTCCAAGAAAGGTAATTTTCCGTTTTGTTCAATTTCCATAGTGAACTTGATATTAGGGTGTATTTGATTGATGAAATCGAAAAATTTGTTTAGTTCGTCTAGTCCGTGTCTCCAGATGACAAAAGTGTCGTCAACGTAACGGCACCAGAATTCCGGTTTAAGCTTGGATTTGTTAAAGATTTTAGTTTCTAAATTTTCCATAAAAATGTTGGCTATTACAGGTGAGATTGGAGATCCCATTGCTGCTCCTGAGGTTTGTTCATAGAATTGGTTATTGAAAGAGAAATAGGTATTAGTGAGACAGTGTTCTATTAAAGGTGTGAAATTGGAGGGGAAGTTTGCAAATGATTTATTAATATCGATTGTATCAGAGATTGTTACTTTTGTAAAGAGAGATACTACGTCGAAACTTACTAGGATGTCTTGGGGTTGAATGTGAATTTGTTGTATTTTTCTGATGAAGTCAAAAGAGTTTTGGATGTGTGTGATAGAGTTTCCTATGAAAGGCTTAAGTTTTTTGGCGAGAAAGCGTGCTAGGTTGTAAGTTGGAGAGTTTATTGCGCTGACGATCGGTCTGAGTGGGATGTTGTTTTTGTGAATTTTTGGAAGTCCGTAAAGTTTTAGAGAGATAGGATTAGTAGGTTTTAATTTAGATATTGTATCGCTGTCAAGATTTGAGTCTTTTAGGAGGCTTTGTGTTTTTCTGGTTATTGTTTTTGTGGGGTCTTCTTTAAGCTTTTTATGTGTATCGTCAGTAAGAAGGTCCATGATTTTGTTGTTATAGTCTTCTTTATTCATAATTACTGTTGTGTTGCCTGTGTCTGCGGGTAATATTATGATTTCTTTATTCTGATTGAGTTCTTTAATAGCTGTTTTTTCTTGTTTTGTTAAGTTTGAGGAAGGTAGTTGGGCTTCGCGTAAAATGTTGGCTGTCCTACGTCGTATGTCATTTGCTTTTTCGGGTGGAAGGGTGTATATTGTGGATTCCAAATTACTGATGATTTCTTCTTTTGGGATTTTGGAGGGGGCGACTGAAAAATTATGTCCTTTAGATGAGGCTGAAATCATTTCGTTGCTGAGACGATGGTTAGAGATGTTTTTTACTTTATTAGTTAATGGTGCGTGCTTTACTGGAAGTAATTTGTCAAATTTTATTTTTTGTTTCTCAGTGCAAAAATCTTTAATCCGTTGGGATTGGTCAAATGATATGCGGTCCAATGTGGACCAAATGTCAAATCTGAGAGTGTTTGATAGAAAAAGATGAAGTTTTAATAGTTTTTTGGAGGTGGTATGCAAGTCAAATTTGGTACGTTCTATCCTTTCTTTTAAGAGAAGCAAACTTGTTTTATGTAGAATTGATTTGGATTTAAATGTTCCCAAATGGTTTTTTAACTGTAAGAATTTTGGGACGATGTTATTGTCCCTACACCGTTTTAAGAAAGCTAAAGATGTTAGTAGTTTAGCTTGAGTCCCCACCATGGGGCACTCTGGCCAATCACAGGCATCGTAGAGAATACATATATAAGAACAACATAACCTGAAACTTCAGTTTCAGGTCAGCCCTGAAGAAGTGAACTGCAATGTTCACAAAACTTCGGCAACATTTATAGTTTCGCACACGATTGAAACCCGAAAAATCTTTAAATTTAAATTAATTATAATGAATCATCGTGAAAGTATCAAATCTATTACATTTAAAATCTAATTCTTGGAAATTGAAAAATTTGCAATCCTATATTGTCAAGATTGAAGAATTTACAATGGTAACTCTTTCGTATTGTAAAACTTTAAATGTTTTCAATTAAAATGTTTTAATTTCTGCAAATTTTCAATAAAATATTATGCAATCTTCAGGTTTGCAATTGAAAATTCAGTAATTCTGATGTTTCACAATTGAAATTTTTCACTTTGGAAGGTGTTGAACGGAAAACTCAAATCTTGATCTTCCAAATCATCAAAACTTCAAAATTTCCATTTATAAATCTTTCAAATAAAAAAAAATTAATTGATTATTCGAAATTCTGTGATTTTGATAATACACATTTGAACTATTTTGATAAAATATTTTTGACTTGATCGAGTACGTGTTTTTATATTGTCCCATCTATTTAAAATTGCCTGTTTAACTAATTCAAGGAATATACTCGGAAAAATTGCAACAACATCCAAAGAAATCATTACATGTCATCAGGAACAGTTTTTTGAATGATAAATTTTTTTAATTTTCAGTTTTGTTCTAAAAGTATCGTGATAGTGTTAATAGTTGAGATAATTATTCTCAAAGGATAGCCATCTTTATGAACCTTTCTCAAACCATAACATCTGGTAAGAACTGTGTCTTCTGTATTTATGTCATTCCATCTTATATCTTTTCCTGAAAGGTCATTCTTTCTCCAATTGTCTAGAATATTGAATGTGTCTCTTCCTAATTGTTTTAACGGATTTCCATTCAACAAATAAAAATTATCATGATTAGAAAGTAAATCCTTCATATCCCTAATATAATCTGATTTCTTCATACAAACTGTGATATTGCCTTTATCAGCATTCATGCAAATTACATCAGAGTTGTTTTTAAGAAAATCTCTTGTTATCATGGAACCATCAGGAATCTTACGATCAATGCTACTGTTGTGCAAACAATTATCATCAAGAAAGCTCCTTGACAAGTGTAAAACCTTGTTCCGGAAATCTTGCTGATCTAATTTGGAATTTTGTGTATACTTGATTCAACATCTTTGACTATTTGCATCATTTTTTCGACTTACTTTTTATGACCTGGTTACTAAAACCTTTACCTAATCAGACAATATCTGTAACTAAATTAGAAATTTGAATATCTGCCAAATTTACAAACCAAGTATCCCTATCTTCTTCTTCGAAAATCGTGTGTAAATTTAAATTTTGCTCTTGAACATTAGTTTGTTGAGTAATCGAAATAGAAAGTTCGTTCTCATGTTTTTTATCGTTATCTAAAAATCTTCGGTTAAAGAAAATCTGATGTTATTTTCAGGAATGCAAACCATTAACTTGAGTATTGGACGTCTAATAGGACTTTGAATTTGATTTTAATCTAATCCAAAATTCTTAAATTTTTGTTTCTTTCATCTCAAATATCAACACGGTGGCCTTTAAAAAAGTTAAATGCTATTTTCAGGTACCCCAAAGTTATGAATAGGAGATTTCCCTAAGAGGATTTTTTTTTCCTGGAAAAACGTATTTGAAGTACTGAAAAGCAATAAAATACTATTTTCATGTTAATAAGACCATATAATTACGTTTATATAAAGGAGTTATATGTAAATTAGAATTACTAACGAGAATTTAATCAAAAAATAAACAAAAGAAACGTTTAGGCACTTTTAATTCTGATACAATTATTATATAGCTATTATATATTATTGTACATTGTAAATTACACATTATGTATTCTAAAATAACATAAAAATATTATGTATATTATACTTACTATAGTTTTTATAAGAAATTAGCATTGAAACTTGAACATTATGTATACGAATTTTTTCATGAGACATTCATAAATATATTGATATAAATTAAAAAAAAAAAATGTTTCTATTGTTTATTTTTTGATTAAATTCTCGTTAGTAATTCTAATTTACATATAATTCCTTTATATAAACGTAATTATATGGTCTTATTAACTTGAACATAGTATTTTACTGCTTTTCAGTATTTCAAATACGTTTTTCCAGGCAAAAAAAAATCCGCTAAGGAAAATATTTTAATTTCATCAAAAATGGTTTCCCAGAAGCATTCAAAACAATCTACTATTCATAACTTTGGGGTACCTGAAAATAGCATTTAACTTTTTCAGAGGCCACCGTGCAACTATGACAATTTTTTTTGAGGATTCATTTTTTCTTGTTAAAAATTCATTTTAGTTGATAATTCATTTCTTTGGTGGGAAATTCAACCATTTGACTTAAAGTTAAGTTTTTGGTGAAAATTCATGTTTCTTCGTTGAAAAATGTATGTAAGATCCCGTGACTACATCTTTCAATGAAAAATATAGATTCTATGAAAATCGAAGGTTTTGGAATAGTATTTATTTGATATTATTGTTTCTGTGTATGGACTTCAGGTTCTAATAATGAAAATTTTTAAATTAAGAAAAAAATTTATTTTAAGTAATTGTATATTTAATTTAAAAATTGCATGAGGAAAAAATCGTGTTTGTTTTATAGTTTACCTAAAATTTAGATATAATATTATATTATTATATATTTACCAATAGACGCCAGGAAAACGGCAAAGGTGAGGCATAGAGTACCGCTGGTGATCCTCATTTTTTCTTATAGTAGGTGACAGTATACGACAGTATACGACAGTATGCGAGAGTAGACGACAGTAGATTACAGTATATGACAGTAGATGACGTTATATGACGGTAGACGGTAGTAGACGACAGTAAACGTTAGAAGATGGCAGTAGATGACAGTAGGTGACAGTAGATGACGGTAGATGACAGTAGGCGACAGTAGATGGTGCTAATTTATAGAGAAAAGGAATTTTCTGAAAGATGTTTCCGTATATATACTAGAGGGTTCCATATATTTCACCTAACCTGTTTTTTTTATTGACTCCCTCTCCTCGACCTCCTGCCCCTACCGCCCAAAAAAATATCCGAGTCGTATGTGGATGGCAGGTTGTTACTATCTAAATTGAAGCTTCGAAAAAAAACACGATTTGTTTAACAATAAAATTCCCTATAGATGTTATATTTCATTGCCTGCTCTATTTGCATGTTACAAAATAAATACCGTTATTTGCTCAATTATATCAACAGACGCTCATAGTTTGAAGCAAGGTTCCAGAAAACAAGATCTTTCTGGTTATCTTTACCAATCTTCTGTTTGTTGTGACTAATTGTATGCTGGATTCGTGGGATAACGCTTTTCGATTTTTTTATTATTAATAATTTCTATTACTGAGAAACAAGTATTTTTGTTCAATTTCGTTTATTATTACCACACTTTAAGTAAAAAATCGACATAAAGTGGAACATTTTGGAATAAACTACAACTTTTCAGCATTATTATCTCAGAATATCATTATAAACAATAAAATGTCTAAACAATTATTTCTGGTTAATTCAATTCATTATTGCCTCGATTCATTGAAAAAGATAAAAATGAATAATTTCGGAAAAAAAGCTACTATTGTTGCCGACCCTGTTATGATCTTCAGCAGCCCCAAAAACCACCCCTAGTACTTTTAACGAAACACTGCCAAAGGGTGTCCATTGAAGAGCTCAAAAAATATTTTTTTCGAGTTTTTATGGATATCGCTCGGAAATTTATTCGAGCCCACAAAAAATGAGTCCATTTGAAAAAAAAATGATATGTAGAGGTGGCGCAAAAACCATAAAGTTTGACACATATTTCGCATAAGAAGTAGAATAGAAGTTTTTGGCGCTAATTATGATTTTTTTGCAGTTTTTTAGGAGCAAGTAGTTTCTTATACATGAAATATTATTTTATACTGATAATTGGATGTTCAACTACATTTAAAAAAATATATTATTGTTTTTAGCAATTATACTACGTCGTCTCTTCATCTAGGTCAAATATTGTAGTAACGTTAGTTGCTCGGTCCAATCCACAGATTTTAAAGCTCGCGGCAAAAACGAAACTTTTCTCATGCCCTACTGGATGTCATACCGCTTTCCACTTGCTGCTGATTTCATTATGTTTTTCTATGCGGTCCATGACACACGCGAAAGTTGCATCACGTAAAAAATTGTCATTTAAAAGTTGTATTGAAGATGAGTTCCCGTTCTGATGATTCAGAACGATTTAGTGGGAGAAGAACTCGTAGTGTCGAAAACGAAAACGACAAATGGTGGCGCGAAATGAAGCGACTTAAGAGGAAAATGAAAAGGCGACACTCGTCTCATCGAGATTCACCGACGAAGTATCGAGAAAAGCGAGGACGTAATTCATCCACTCGAGGAAGAAAGGACGAAAAGCATGCCTCCGGTAGAGACGGTGCTGTGCGAACGCATCGACGTTCGTCACATCGTGGCCGGAGCTTATCCAGATCTCCACAAGTTTCTAGGAAGAAAAAGCTCCATAACCGCTCTGGTAGAGAGAGTAGAGTGCGTCTCGATAGAGAGCCGTCCTACTCTAACCAAGAGTCAAGTTCCAGTTCGGAGCAAAGTTTCACATCGAGCTCTAGGACATACGCGATATCCAGTGAACGTGAGCTGAGCAGAGAGCGAAATCCGACTCCAAGTAAGCTCTCAGATCAAACTAAGGTTGCTGGAGAAAAGCAGATTCCAGAGGTTGCCCAGAAATCTGTGCTTGATCTTCTTGGTGAGGATCCTTCGCTTAACAAGTGCACTGGCCCTCCCATTCATGAAGCTTTGGTTGAGAGGTGGACTCCAATTTCAAAGAAGGGTTTGTCCAAAGATGTAAAAAAGGAGCTCCTGAGTAAGTACCCTCCGAGCGAAAATTGTCCGTTACTTCAAGCTCCAAAACTGAACCCTGAAGTCAAACCTGGTATGAGTGCTACGTCTATGAAAAAGGACGCATACCAGATGCTCACCCAGAATCAACTGGGAATGGGCATCTCAGCGATGAGGATGGCTTTATCGCATGTTTTAGAAGTGGAGAAAGGCGATAAGCGGAAAAATAGACTGGGCGGTCAAACGTTGATTGAGCCTGGTTTAACTTCTTCTGCTGAAAGTGTTGCCGCTGAAAGTGACATTGACTCGTACCTCTTTGGTAAAAATTTCTCGGACCAAGTAAAGTCCCTGATCGCAGTAGTGAAGACAAGCAAGGAGATAAGCAAACCTTCAACTTCTGGGACTTATCAGCCGCCAAGGGACAACAATGCTGCACTCCGCCCCACGAATCATGGAAATAAGGGTCATTTAAACAGGTGAGCCCCCTCCAGGAAGCCTTACTGGAAACCACAACGCGGGGGCGAGAGAGGCAGACAGCCGTACCCACAAGCAAGCCGGCCGTATCGTCAATAAATGTAAGTAATGTGGCAGGCCGATTAAGGTATTTTCTTGATGCATGGAAATGCATAACGTCAGATCCCATTATATTAGGCTGGGTACAGGGGTATAAAATTCAATTTATTGGAAGAGTTGACCAACTTTTTCCACCCCCAGATCCGATTTTCTCTACGGAAGAATTTAAAGATTGTTCAAAATCAATTAATGAAATTCTTAAGAAAGGGGCAATTTCTGTATGTAAATCAGTCAGTGGCCAATTTTTATCATCTTATTTCCTGGTGTCTAAACCGAATGGAGATAAAAGGTTCATTCTCAATTTGAAAAAACTTAACGAGTTTATAGATCCTCCTCATTTCAAAATGGAGGATAGGAAACTGGCTACAACTTTGATGTATAAAAATTGTTTAATGGCCTCTATTGATAGGAAAGACGCCTATTTTCTGATTCCAGTACGTCAAAAGTATAGAAAATTTTTAAGTTTTTCATTTAACGGAATTTTGTACGAGTTTACGTGTCTATCTTTCGGCCTGTGCACTGCACCTTTTGTGCTTACTAAATTTAAAAAACCAGTTGTCCACAATTTGAGATCCAGAGGTCTCATATCTGTTATCTATGTAGATGATGTACTTTTAATTGCCAAATAAGAAAGGGAATGTTTAAGAAATGTTCATGAAACCAGATCTTTATTAGAATCGTTAGGATTTATTCTGAATTTTGAAAAATGTCAGTTACAGCCATCTGTAATGTGTAAGTTCTTAGGTTTCATCCTAAACTCAAAAAATTTTCAACTTAAATCAACTGATAAGAGAAGAGAAAATATTGTAAATCTAGCTCAAAAGTTTAGAAAAAAGAAAAAGTGTAAAATTATGGAGTTGGCACAGTTTTTAGGTATATTAGTGGCAGCTTGCCCTGCAGTAAAGTATGGTCCCTTGTACACTAAAAGATTAGAGAGAGAAAAGTACTTAGCACTTAAAACCGCAGATGGAAACTTTGAGAAAACCATGAATTTACCTGAAAATATCACCTCAGATCTCAATTGGTGGATTGAAAAAATTCCAAAAGTTGTAAATCCTATAAGAGAGAATAATTTTCAACTTGAGATTGTCTCTGATGCTTCATTATCTGGTTGGGGGATATCCTGCAATATCGGAAAATCACATGGATGGTGGAATCACCAAGAGAAAAAAGAGCATATAAATTTTTTCGAACTGAAATCTGCATTTTATGGCCTGAAGGGCTTTGCAAAAAATTTGCAATCTCGGGAAGTATTACTCAGAATAGATAACACCATTGCTATTTCATATATTAATAGAATGGGTAGTGTTAGGTTCCCTAAATTAACTAACTTGTGTACGGAAATATGGTATTGGTGCGAGGCAAGAGATATTTGGATTTTCGCTTCATACATTAGATCGATTGAAAATATTGATGCGGATACAGAATCGCGCACGATTCCGCCAGATACAGAATGGGAATCAAATGGGAAAGCATTCAAGGATACAACGGATAAATTTGGTAATTTCAAGATAGATTTGTTCGCAACAAATATAAATGCCAAATGTTCAAAATTTATTTCTTGGCACAAAGATCGAGAAGCTATGGCGGTAGATGCATTTACTGTTTGTTGGACAAATTACTATTTCTACGCTTTTCCACCTTTCTCGATTATTTCAAGGGTCTTAAAAAAAATAATAATGGACAAAGCAGTAGGGGTAGTTGTGGTTCCAAAATAGCCCATACAACCGTGGTTTCCCGTGTTTAAAAGCCTGCTCACAACTAAGCCAATTATACTCAAAAAACGAAAAAATTTATTGACATCTCCTTCCAGGAAACAACATCCGATGAACCTTACCCTGGTTGCCGGGAAATTATCCGGCAATCGTTCGAACTGAAAGGAACCCACCAGGAAGCATCTCCGATGGTTTTTGCATCTTTAACCTCTAATACAATCAAACAGTATGAAAAACCAGTACGCCTATGATGGGAGTTTTTCAAACGAGAAGATATCTCACCTCTCGAAGCTTCAATTTCTAAAATGATTCAATTTTTAACCGAACAATTTAAATGTGTTAACTCATACGGAACCTTGAATACCTATAGATCTGCTATATCGCTCATTGTTTTAACAGAAATAGGCAACAATCCTTGTTTAAAAAGATTCTTTAAAGGCGTTGCAACTCTCAAACCTCAAAAAGCAAAATACGATTATGTTTGGGAACCAACCTCTGTTCTGGAAATTTTAACTTCTCTAGGGCATAATGAAAATCTTAGTTTAAAACAAATTACAAGAAAACTGGTCACCTTGCTAGCTTTGGCTACTGCTCAACGGGTTCAAACTTTCAGCAAAATCAGTTTAGATAACATAAAATAGTCGAAGGAAATTATTCAGATTACCATACCAGATAGAATGAAAACTTCGAAAATAAATCGCCCTCAACCTGTTCTTCAAATACCGTTCTTAAAAGAAAGCCCGTTTCTGTGCGTTGGAACAACCTTGAAAAGTTAATTAACAGCTACAAAAAATATTCGCCCGATAGATGAAAAAAGACTGATTATTACTTTTAAGAAACCTCATTGTGCAGCAACTTCGCAAACGATTAGCCGTTGGATCAAGGAGACTCTGGAAGAGGGTGGTGTGGATACAAGTATATTCACAGCTCACAGTATCAGACACGCCTCAACCTCAGCTGCTCTTAGAAACGGTGTTAGTGTTAGGTTTCAGCTTCGTTGGGGTTTATGCTGCCTCGTTAGTAATCAAACAGTACCCAGAACTGTAGGTCGATCATACCATCACACGTTTCCATCATACTTTTTGCGTAGCACATACATTTGTTCAATTGATTTAGTCAATTCCAGTTATGATTGAAAGGTTAATTTTGAATTAGTTTGTAAACGGACAGATTGGAAAGCACCTCGAGCTGAACCTCTGCATTGTATGTCCCTGTTGTTTATCTCTTTCTGTGTATTCAATTGAATGTACACTTTGTTCATAATGTAAACAATAATAATTGGTTCACTCAATTATGCTTGTTGAACTTCATCAAGTATTCCCTAGCTTTAAGAGAAAAGTTGATAACAGGAGGAAAGTTCCACAAAGAAATGACAACTCTCTCACATTATTCGAAGAGAATATTATTTTAAATAATAATAAATTGTTTAAACAATTATGTTCTTTGACTCAATTAAAAATTTCTTGAAATATTTTAGAATACTCTAAAACTTTTCAAATCCATTAAAATTTTTGAAACTCCTTGAAATTATTGACATCTCTTTCAAATGCCTCCGATTCTCTTCGAATGCCATAAAATCAATTAAAATTAGCATTAGTATTCTTTCAATGGGCGTGCCCCTTGAGAGAGTACAAATACTTAATATGAAAATCATTTTAATTTATCAAAGTTTTGATTTGTAGATATACACAGATGTCTGACATACTTCTATTGAAACCGAAAAAAATTACTCAAAGTTGTCACTATAGGGAAATAAAGATTTTATTCCTATAGGGAAAGTAGAACCGAAACGTAAAATAGTTCTACGAATGATATTTAATATTATAACCATAATTAAATTATAATAGAAATCACAATTACAGTCAGTTAGTCGCACAAGAAAAATTTCTGGTGCAAAAGAATTCCTGTTGCGACAAATGAAAATCCTTCCAACCTTTTTGAGAGGAAATTTCATTTTCGTCAAGAAACATCGTTTTGTCACAAGAAGAAATTTCCCTGAGTGTTTAAAAAATAAAATTTCATGTAGTTTTAATAGACAATCATCTTGGCATTTTATTCAATACTTCAATTTTCCTGAAGTAGGATAGATTCTTTTTATAGTGTGTCTAAGCTCATGGTGATCTTTAGTCAAACAGAGGAAAAACGTAGGAGCTTAAATGTGAACAAAATTAATGAAAGAATTACTAGCAGATTATTATGGTTAATTATATTTTATTTAGAATCATTTGATACAATAAACTACATTACATTGATGAAATTTTTGCGTCAAAAGTGCACCTTCCGAACTGTATAGGTAGCATAGAGTAATAATAATGAGACCAAAGTGTATGTCATTTTCTTCCATAGTCTGGGAAGTCTCCCTAGTCTCCCTAGATTAATAAGAATTGACGCTTCTGAACAACAAATGTACCCAATTATTTATTAATTCAAATTTATGCGCGTCAGAAGCTCTAGTATGAGTATTTAAAATTTTCTCAATATTAAGTTTTGGCATCACTGATTTTAGATACGGACATTTTAACTAGTGCAATTATGAAACAAAAATTCATTCTCAGTGCCAAAAAGTGCCCAATATGTAATGAATTCTTCTCACTGAATAAGAATAGCCACAACAATATAAGCACGTAGACCATTGCTGTGACGTTTTCAGTGTCAAGTCTAGGAACCAAATCTACGTTTTGTGTAGCAAATACAGGAATGTTTAACGAGGGCCTTTTTTGTCATCAAATTGTGATTTTTGGTTTTGCTTAGAGGAGTGGGTGGGTGTTTCGAAACAAGCAGAAGCTTTGCTCCCCCAGTCAAAATTTCAATGTGCGCCACTGGTTGCGAGGTTCACCTCGCTTTGAGTGAAATTGCTGTAAGAGCTGCTAGTGGATCTTGATTGGTATGTTCTTCATAATTATGCTTTCTCAGACATTCCACTTAAAACAAGGCGAAAATGATACGTAGTTGGTAGTTGGCTGCATCCGTTTTTTTAAATATCTGCACTAGTATTCACCGAAACTATTTCTGTAGTACACAAGGAAAATTGCAGTAAAACCCGTGTATTGTACATAGACTTAAGACTACAGTTCCATGTAAGGCGTCGTAGGTGGTATCACCTCAGCATGAAATTCGAGTTGGATTATTTTTTTTCAGGATAATAACGCTCGTATTCACGATCATATATATTACGGTATGCTCTCTTCATTACTGTAATGACATGGGTAATTGATATTTCTCCCGTTTGTAGACACCCTTCTAGCCTGGTTTCTACACCGTCTGCTGCAATGTTTGCACATCTGCATGCTCTCTTGTGTGCATTGACGGCTTGTCGGATGTTTGATCCTAATCGGCGTTCATCAGTAACGTCGTCGCGCGCTAGAACAAGTAACAAACGACGGGTTGCACCCAATTTCTTGAAATCTCGCTCCGAAAGTAGTACCCACTGGTTCTGAACTGTGTCATATACGATATCTAGTTCTGCATGGTCAGCCCGATTGCATGGCCTATTGATAAAATGCCCATTAAACGATCCAATGATCACATGATCCCTTCTGAAGAAAAATGTATTTTGCTGGATGATGTTTGGCGCACCATTGCAAAACAAGAAATTAGGGTGGTCACCCAGGTTACCGAGAAAGTATTCAATTTTTGGCAACACACCAGTGTATCCAGGAAATAATACGTCTAATCTCGTCGCTGAAATCATTAATTCTGTAAGAAGAAATAGAACTATGTAGGTGAAATTTGATATTTAGGATAGAAGTTTCAGCAATGATAGACAAAAAAAAAAATTGATTAGCATTTCGAACTCGAAAGTTCATTGCCTCACTACCCGATTCGGGTAGTGTTTCTAGGTGGATAAATACTACCAGTGTGGGTCCACCACACCCACGACGGGTCACCAACACGCAGTATTCCCCGAACGGTCACCCATCCAAGTACTATCCGCGCCCAGCACTGCTTAACTTCAGTGATCTAACGGGAACTGGTGTTTTCAGCGTGGTATCGCCGTTGACCAGCAATGATAGACACAAAGAAAAAACGGAAAAAAGAAAAAGACAGAACGTTTTTCCTTGGCCTCACGCAATTTTCAAATTATAACAGTTTAACAGTTCATTAGTATACTTCAGTTTTATTTTTATATATTTATTTTCCTGTCTGGATTTATTACGATTGTATAGAAATAGCTTGGTTCGAATTAGCTAACTCTGACTTGAATGAGCTAACTATCCTAGAATAATCAGGCAGAATTGCATAATTTTCTACTATGTACATTAAATTTCAAAGAGTCTTCAATTGCAAATATTAAAAATTGCAGAATTTTAATTTTCAAAATGGTAAAATTGAATTGAATTGTAAATCTGCAAAATTAAACCATTTCAGAAAAAGGTTGAAAATTAAATACATTTGAAATTCAATTCTTGAAAATAAGAAAATTTGTAATACTATATTTTCAAGATTGAAGAATTTACAATTGTAACTTTTTCGTATTGTAAAACTTTGAATCTAATGTATCACAATCGAAATTTCTTCAGTTTGGAAGATTTTAAACGGAAAACTCAAATCTTGATCATTGATTATTCGAAATTCTGTAATTTGGATAATTCACATTTGAAGTATTTTTTATTTGGAAGATGTGGAATTCAAAAATGTACCCTATATAGATTTTCAAAAATATCAGCGTCATTAAAGTTTGAGAATTCTCATTTAAATATCTTCAAAATGGAAGATTTTATTCAAAATTGAAGAACCTTGAATCCTAAATTTCCAAAATTAAAGATGTTTTAATCTTGAACATTGGGAATTAAGAATGATGCAAGTTTTGAGTCTTAGAATTAAAAACTCTGTAATTTTTATGGCTTAATTTCGAAAAAGATTTGAAATTCTTCCAATTTTCTCCTGAGAGTTTTTAATCTTTCATATGGTTTCGATCCACCCAAAAAATGGGTTTTATTATATTTAAGAGTTCCGCAGATCTCATGGATTTTAAGACGTGTTTCCCATAAGAAAAAAAAACAAGTTTTTGTGAATTTTATTCAGAATCTTCAATATCAGGTGAATCAAGTTGAGACTCAACATCTTTCTTCACAATTGGCTTAATACAAGTGAACAATTCATTCTTAAATATCACCTCCGTGAGTCTTTATAGGGTCCCGAACAAACCCCATGAGTGAAAAAGAGGGTTTTGTCAGTTGTTGGGGTTAATTATGATTTTTTGACAGTTTTTTATGTACAAATTGTTTTTTTTTTACATAAAATAATATTTTTGACTAAAAATTTATTTATTTACATTTTATTTACATTTTTATTTTTATTTTATTTTTTCATTTACATTCGTTTACATACATTTAAAAAAATTATATTTGTTTTTAACTATTTCTTTTAGAATAGGAGTAGAAAGTATATCTATTCTTTATGCCTATCTTTTTCTATAGTCATGATAAAAGCTTGCAATTTTTTCGAAATGTTCTAATTTTTGTCAACTTTTTACTTAGTAAATTGTGAAATTGTGTTTACTCATTGAAAAAGAATAAATAAATAACAGAGAGAATCACTTTCTGAACAATATCTGTTTTTTTTTTGTGAATATATTTTCCTGAAATAAAAAAGAATTTGAAATACTATTTAAATTTTCTATAGTTCCTAGTTTTCATCTAAGTTTTCGATTATTGCGATTTTGCTTTGAGCTTTTTGGGAACAAATTCCTCCAAATCTTCCGTAAGTATTTCTGCTGAAACCAGAGAAATCACTGAACCTATGGGAGTACCAAACTTTTGCCTATAAAAAGATCCATTGAATTTAAAATTAGTTGAGTTAATAATAAAAACTATCCTTTTGATAAAATATTTTTCACTTAATGTAGTGCGTGTTTTTATATTGTCCCATCTATTTAAAATTGCCTGTTTAACTAATTCAAGGGATATACTCGGAAGCATTGCAACAACATCTAAAGAAATCATTGCATGTGTAACGGGTCAGAAGAATCACTTTAAATACTTTTTATTGTGCCTGAACTATATCGCAGGACTTCTTTATTGTAAGAGATCTTTGTCGGTCAGGGGTACCAAACGGACTAACTGCCCCGCACAAGGGAAGCAGTGGCAACGGGCCCTTGCTCCTGGGACTCGAAGAGTGGGGAGGATAGAAGATCCTTTGACATTCCTGTTACATACCCCTTCTTAGTTTAGGTTTAGTCTCTAAACCTTTTTGCTAGATTTTATTTTAACATTAGTAGTCTCAATTCTACGATCTACATCTTTTATCTCTGCAGTAGGTGCAGTAGGAGCGACAGTGTAATGCACTGTTGGTGTTGCGGTGACCTGGGTTTTTACGCAAAATATACAAATCTTTTTAGGAATACATTCACGAAGTCGGGCGAAGATTCCACATTTGTAACACATAAAAACTATGAAATCAGCAATTACTGTATATCCTAAGTACTGCAGCCAACTGGTGGCCTGTTCTGTCCAGGTTCGCGTTCTTCTGTCTCTAGTGACCTTATCTATTGCATTTTCGATGTCGTCGACTGATTGTTTTAAATTATTTGAATTCAGAGGCCTAATTTCTTGTGTCAACGGTATCAGCTTGTCTTTTATAGAATCTAATTGTTTGTCGGTATACGGTAATGAAATATTTTTCCTATAGCTTATTTCTCTTGTTATTGTGTCGGTAGAGCTTAATTTTAATATAATATTTAAACCGTTCAATGTACATTTGTCCTTACTCACAATCTTCGTAGGGCCCTGGATTTTAATTTTATCATGACCTGATTCACACAATGCATCAACCTCTAGTGGTTCGTGGGGTATTAAAATGTATGCATTCATAAGTGGTATAAAAGCGATGTTCATAATGTTAAAGGGGGAATATTTGCACTCATCCTTGATTGTCTTTACATTCATCCGTAATATGCTATTCTCGCAGCTATTAGTTTCTGACATTAAATATGTGGGTTGCGTTCGTTTACAAATTTTCATCTGACAATAATTTTTACATAGTTCTAATATTATTCTATCGGTAGGTACGTATGTAGTGTGCCCCTGTCCCATCAATAAGTATTCGTAGTCAGGAATTATGGCAAGGAAAACTGAACCAATTTGTTTGGGAATAGGAATTAAGTGTTTAATTTCATAGATTCCGGTTTCTGGGATAGGAATGTGGATGGAATAAACAAATCTATTCTTTGTGATAGCCACGTTGACTGTCGAGACGTCGACGATATGCTGGAAGTTTGTCTGTTTTAAAGGGATAGTAGTGTATTTGACGTTGAACTTTTCTTCGAATTCTTTCATCTCCATTATCAGGATTGCTGGTGTTAGGAGCTGAGGATGGACTATTCCGTTTTTTCCGTCATTCATCGCATTTATCAGTAAGTTGATATCTTCACCCAATTCATCAACTATCATCATGCAAATCGTCATTTGGTTTGAGATGGCTATATTTTTAGTATTTCTGTTTGTTCCGTTAACTGTTTGATTGATGCGATTATTATTTTCTCGATTGTGTATTTCAAGTGTCTTAAAATCGGTAGAGGCTGAATTCAACAATACTTTTATAATCTTAGTTTGATTATAAATACTTTGTGACATGACCTTGTTGTCATTGAACAGTTTATCTAGCTCTTCGTTGATATATTTCATATCGTTTCCACTTAGAGTACCAAAAAGTGTTTTCGATACATCGCCCATGAAGTTAAAAAACCCTCTTTTAGCTCGCGTTTTGCCCAGAAGTTGGTTTAAAAGATTTCTCTGATTGTTCAAGCATTGTATTCTTGATTTTATTAAATTCAGCTCAAATTGTTCTAAACAGTCATCAGATTGATGTGACATGGATGCGAAAATATGTTGCAATGATTCATATCGCTCGTCTATTTCGCTGGTCTCTACTCCTAGTATCATATTCCAGGTGTCATGATAGAGTTGAGCCTGCCCTAATTCTTCCGAGTAAATAGTTACCCCGGTTAGGTCAGTTGTGATGACCTCAGCCGATATGATCTTCAATATCCATAATAAGATTAGGGCCATCATCTGAAACATCATTGGTAATAGGGCATCAGTTGATTCGAATGTATTCTAGTTCGCTTGTCGTTAAACAGGATTGTATAATTATTGTTCTCCTTTCTCTCTGTAATTACTGCTGGGCCTTTCCAGGAGGGAGAAAGTTTGTTCTCTGGATGGTTATTAATAAACTTGACCAGGTCCCCAGGCTCGAAGATACCTTGTGGTATAGAGATTTTTGAATTTAAGATAGTGTTCATGCTTTCTTTTCCATAGATTAAGTACTTCCTCGTACCTGACATTTGGCATGGTGCTTAACATCGAGGGAAAATTTGCATCTCTCCCAAAGGTCAGTTGGAAGGGCGAGTATCCGGTGCCTTCATGTTTCATAGTATTGTATGCCATACAAATTATTTTTAAATTTTGATCCCATTCAGTGCTATGATCTTCGATGCTGGTTTTCAGTAAATTTTTAATAGTCGAGTGGGCTCTTTCGAGTGTTCCATTGCTTTGTGGATGATAAACTGTGGTTTTTATGTGCTTAATCCTGAATAGATTTTCAGAATTCTGTACCAGTTCAGATACAAAGTTTTGTCCCTGATCTGTTAAGATATTCTTTGGTGCTCCGAATAGATATATGTAGTGGTCGAATAACCCTTCTATAATGCTTTCAGATGCCGCATTCTTAAGAGGTATCAAGATTAAGTACTTTGTGAGCATATCTTGGATGCTGAAAATATATTCGTTTCCTGAAAGTGTCAAGGGTAAAGGTCCGAAAATGTCCATGGCTATTTTATCGTTGGGGTTGACAGGCGTGTCTGGAATAATTGCTGGACATTGTCTTCTAATTCTAACCGTTTTTTGTAGTTGACAAACGGGACATCGTTTGATGTAGTGGATGATTTCTTATTCCATATTTTTCCATTCTTCAAGAGTTCTAGCTCTTTCAATGGTTTTGTTCTCCCCAAAATGTTGTGCCGTAATAGATCCATGTGATTCCTTCATAATTTCCCATTTTTCTTCTTGAGTGAGCTCCGCTCGTGGTGTGTAGCAGGTGTGAAATTGCTGGTCTTCATGCTTTTGGCTCAAGAAAATGCGATAGTCCCGGATCTTCACCTTTTCTAAAGGGGTAATTGTTGGATCTATGAAGTGGTAACGTGTAATTTTTAGTTTATAGGCCATGGCCTCTCGGTTTATTCTATCCATACCTCCAGCCATTTAGCCTCGTTAAATTGAGGTAGTTTATATTGAGATGTATCCTGGATTCCTTTCCTTTCTTTGGATATAGTGCGCCAGAGATTACCTCCGGCGTTAACTTTAACATTTTCTCTGCTAGGCATTCTGTTTGTGATGTATTTTTTATATTCTCTTAACAAATTTTCTCTCCCATCCGTTAATCCTTCCTCATCTGAGATAAGTTGATCTGCATCCATGCGACGCCGAGGAAACTCTCTGGACGTACCGGGTGTTTCTTGTCCTGTTAATTCCTCTTCTCTTTCCACATCCAGCTGAACTTCTTCTGCTGTATTTTGTAGAGAATCTTCTTCTTGTTGAACTGGAAATAGTCTAGATAGACAATCTGCAGCTTTATTTTCCTTTCCTTTTACGTGTTCGACAGTGTAAAGATATTCTTCCAAACGTAATCTCCACCGTAACAATCGTGAAGAGGGATCTTTCACGTTGTGTAGCCATATTAACGCCTGATGGTCCGTTTGGATTGTAAACTCTCTCCCAAGAAGGTACTGTCTTAACCTTTTGCATGCCCAAACTATCGCTAACAATTCCTTTTCCGTTGTATTATAATTGATCTCGGCTTTGTTTAACGTCCTTGATATGTAACAACAGGGATGACCGTTTTGGGATAATACTGCGCCTAGTCCGTGATTAGATGCGTCTGTCGTTAAAGTGAATTTCTCCTTGTAGTTTGGAAATCTCAAAACCGGTGCTGAGCATAATAGTTCTTTTATTTTGTCAAAGGATTCTTGAGAATTCGTTGACCAGTCAAAAAGTGTCTCCTTTTGTGCTAGATTCGTAAGAGACTTACAAATTTGAGAGAAATTTTTTATAAATTTTCTATAGTACCCTGCGAGTCCTAAAAAGCTCTGAACTTGGGTGACATTCTGTGGTGGTTTAAAATCTCGTACTGCCTGTATTTTTGCGGGGTTAGGTTTCACGCCGTCCTCAGTTAACAAATGTCCTAAATATTCGAGTTCTGGGCGTAAATACTCGCACTTGTCAGGTTGAAGTTTTAATCCCGTTTCTCTGAGTCTGTCAAATAGGCTTACTAGGTTCTTGTTGTGTTCCTTCAAAGTTGAGCCGAATACGACAATGTCGTCAAGGTAAACAAAACATTTGTTTCCTACCAATCCTCTCAGGGCATTGTCCATCATCCTTTGGAAAGTAGCGGGAGCATTTTTGAGTCCAAAGGGCATTCTGTTAAATTCAAAATGACCTTCAGATGTCGAGAAAGCCGTGTATTTCTTTGATGTTTCACTCATTGGGATTTGGTAAAACCCAGAGCTGAGGTCAAAGGCAGAAAAGAATTTTGCATCTCCTAATTGATCTAAAAAGTCCTCGATGATGGGTAACGGATATGCATCTTGTTCCGTGTCCTCATTTATCTTTCGAAAATCGATTACTATGCGCCATTTCTTCTTGCCAGACGCGTCTTCCTTTTTTGGCACCACCCAAATCGGCGAATTAAAGGGTGAATTTGAATCTCGTATGACGCCTTTTTCTTCCAAGTCATGCATTTGTGTTTTTATTTCTTCTTTGTGACATTGGGGAGGACGATAAGATTTAACATTTACTATCTTGCCGGTTTTCAAAATTATTTCATGTTCTACTAAATCGGTACACGGAAAAGGGTCTCCTTCAAGGTTGAAAATGTCACTGTATCCTGCTACCATTTTCCATAAATAAGGACGTTCTTTTTCTTCTATGTGGCCCAATCTCGTTTTGTTTAATAGATCTTGTATTCGTTTTGTCTGATTTCCTTCCGAACTAGTGACACTGACTCTACTTGTTTCTTCAATTTGATCGATTTTATCATACTCCAAACTGCTTGGTATTTTTAAGGGGCTTTTTCCATAATTATATAAGGGTACAACTAATTCTTGGTTCTCTATTTTGTACACGCCGTCGGGGATTGAGTCGTGATTTTCTATATAGACATCTTGATCCTTTTCTACAACTTTGATCCGAGTTATCTATGCTGTGTTTCCCGAAACAAATGTTCCGTCCTCATAAAGGGGTAATTTTTTGTTATCAAGGTAAAGGAAATCTTCAGTTATTTGATATTTATCGAATGCATTAAAGAATTGTCGGCCGATGATACCTTCTTCTGGCAAGGGAAAATCATTATCAATTATGTGAAATAAATGCGACTTCCCTAAGTATGGTATTCTTACTGCTTGATAAGAATAATTAATATCTCTCCCCATGGCAAAACGTTTCCTCATCTCAAATGGTGTTCTTTCCATGGGTACTTCAGAGTGTTTAATGAGATTAATAGAGGCTCCTGAATCTACTAGTCATCTATAGGTGCGTCCATCAGAATGCTTTCCATGTATGGATTGCAATCGTCCGCTGGTTGCAGAAACTCTGCAGATTCTTCGTAGCGTTCGATTTCGTCCTGTTCCTGTGGTGTTACTTCGTAACATTCTAATGGGTTTTGTAGATCTTCCATCTCCTGTATATTCCTGATTTCTGGCGGTCTTCTCGGAGATGTTCCATTGCGAAAACCCTGTTGCTTTGATTTCGCATAGCATTGTTTCTCAAAATGGCCCGGTTTCTTACAGAAGTTACAAGTCATTTGCATCCTTTGTTGTAAAGGTAGTCCGTGGTTCGGACTATCGGAGGGTTGATTTCGCATTTGTGGCTGTTGATTTCGGGCCGCAGGTACCGTTACGTTCCTCATAGGTAGTCTAAGAACATTTGGTTGTACTGGTCGAGGTGTTATTGAAACTTTCGTACGCGTACGTTCTCTGCACCACACGTCTGCTTCCAGAGCTTCCTGTAAAGCTTGGTTCAAACTTTTGGTTTTTAAGGCTCGCACTTGATGGCTAATGTCATCGCGTAAGTTCATAACGCACCTCTTCGTGGCAGATTTTTCCTCCATTTGAAGAGCTAATTTCCGCTCTATTCTGGACGAATATTCCGATTGAATTGTATAAATCAATTCATTATACGCACTTCTAAATCTTTGATTAAAAAACTGTACCGAATCATGATTTTGCCTGATAGTGTCGAGTTTACTACAACACGTTTCCAGAGTGGTTGTAGTGGCTAAATTTGTTTTTAAAGCACTGTACAGATCATCGTAGCTACTTATAGGGTAGTGCCGGATTGCTCTCTTAGCACTTCCAATTATTTTCTCCGTTAAAATGTAGTCCAGTAGTAAACTAGGTTGGGAACATCTTAGCCTCGCGCGTTTCACGGTCTTAATGAAATCGTGTACGCCAACATCATCTTGACCGTTTAAAACCTCGACCGTGCGGATGATTTCTTTGGCCTGGGAAAGCGGTTCAACGTTTTCCATTCGGTGCATCGCTGGTAGCAATGGGTTGTTTCTCGGGAAAGTGCGATGAGCGGGTGCTGGCAGCCGGGTAGTATGCTGTGAGAAGGAATTTGGGACCTGAACACATTGCTGGTCAATGACCTGCGCGGAGAAACTTTGGGGCTGTTCACCTATTCTGCTAGATCTCACAGATTCACGTGGGGATGCCGGCTGTTGGCTAGTACACTGAATGACGGGATTTGGGGGCTGATGTCGAACACGCGGCTCTGGGTAAGTGTTAGACCACTGGGGGACGGAATGTATGGGCCGAACACTTTGAAACTGGTCACTGCACTGTGTGAAAGAATTTGGGGAAACGCCGGGCGAGATGGGTCTCTCCGGGGGGACGGGATGTATAGGCCGAACACTTTGAAACGGATCGCTACACTGTGCGAAGGAATTTGGGGGAACGCCGGGCGAGATGAGTCTCTCTGGACCACCTGCTGTTTGGTCACGATCGTGCATTTCCTCGTCTGGCGACGATTCCTTTTTCGACGACTCGGAGTGCTGTGGCGACAATGCTTCCTTTTCAGACGACTTGGAATGCTGTGGCTGGTCGTTCGATTCATCCTCCGTGACCAAGGCATTGCTAAACTGCGCGAGACATCTAATTTCGCCCGCTCGCTTCAGGTTTTCTTCGTTCAAAGTCGTGAGGCTAGTTTTGAACCTGTCCTGTTTCTCAACGATTATTTGAAGTTGGTTCAGGATCAGTGTTAGAACATCCTGAACTTGTTTTGACGAATTCTCTGAAGTCATAGTGGGAGCGGTCGTACAGTGCTCAGAGATGGAGCTATCAGAATCTGTGGAAGAGTCTGTATGTGTGGGATAGTGTGTACTTAAATTTTCCCTATAGGCGTGAAAAGCCAGTTTTAAACCTGATTGCGAGTGTCGGGTGTAAGTGTCGCGAACGCGTAACAATATGATATTTTATATTGATTTTAAGCACTGCACTTGCTTCCTGGTTTTCGGGCTGCACCGTAGTAACAGAGCGGAGTCCTGGATTTATCCCTCGATATTAACCTCCGTAGAGATTCCGTTGCCACTACTGCAAATTCTGCTTCCTGGTGGTCGGGCTGCACCGTAGTAACAGTCCGGAGTTCCTCGATTTTAACCACCGTAGTGATTTCCGCTTTCCAGATTGTCTTCCAAAGATAGGGTCGTTTGATCTCTAAATTGCTCCGTAGAGACAAGATCGTGTACTCCTATCCTGGCAGGATCGCCAATTTTGTAACGGGTCAGAAGAATCACTTTAAATACTTTTTATTGTGCCTGAACTATATCGCAGAACTTCTTTATTGTAAGAGATCTTTGTCAGTCAGTGGTACCAAACGGACTAACTGCCCCGCAAAAGGGAAGCAGTGGCAACGGGCCCTTGCTTCTGGGACTCGAAGAGTGGAGAGGATAGAAGATCCTTTGACATTCCTGTTACACATGGTCATCAGGAAGAGTTTGTTGAATGATCACTTTTTTGAATTTCCAGATGTTTCTGATATTGTATTTTGAAGTTGTAATGAAAACTTCAAATAAAAATTCGAAGTTTTGTTCTAAAAGTTTCGTGATAGAGTTAATAGTTGAAATAACTATTCTCAAAGGATAGCCATCTTTATGAACCTTTCTCAAACCATCATATCTGGTAAGAACTGTGTCTTCTGTATTTATGTCATTCCATCTTATATCTTTTCCTGAAAGGTCATTGTTTCTCCAATTGTCTAGAATATTGAACGTGTCCCTTCCTAATTGTTTTAACTGATTTCCGTTCAACAAATCAAAATTATCACTATTGTAAAGTAAATCCTCCATATCCCTAATATAATCTGATTTCTTCATACAAACTATGATATTGCCTTTATCAGCATTCATGCAAATCATATTAGAGTTGTTTTTAAGAAAACCTCTTGTTATCATTGATGTGCAAACAATTCTCATCAAGAAAGCTCTTTGACATGTGTAAAACCTTGTTCCGGAAATCATGCTGATCTAATGTTGAAATTTTGTGTACACTTGATTCAGCATCTTTGACTATTTGCGTCATTTGTTTCGACTTACTTTCCATCACATGTTTACTAAAACCTTCAACTAATCAGATAATATCTGTAACTAAATTAAGAATTTGAATATCTGCCAAATAACAAACCAAGGATCCCTATAACTAACATAAGTTTGTTGATTAATCAAAATAGAAAGTTCGTTCTCATGTTTTTTATCATTATTCAAAAATCTTCGATTAAGGAAATTCTGATGCTTTAAAAGATCAATGATTTTATTTTTTTGTAAACGTACTTCCAATTCAATTATAATTCTGGAAATTCTTACTTTTGAAAAATTAACATGATTTGAAACACACTTGATCAACAAATCCAGCATTGAGATCTTGAAATTCTTGGTGCATATATTTTCTTCTTCTCCGGTATCGAGACGATAGCATCGGTTGGTTGCCTTCTCATTTTTTTTCTTTTTTTTTTCCGACAAGAATTTTTTTTTTTGTTCTTAGGTATTGCAATAGGAGTATTTTGTGGTGGTTGTCTAACTTTGATATTTGGATTCTTGTTTTATTTTTTTTTTGAAAATTCATTTTTTCTTGTCAAGAATTCATTTTATTTGATAATTCATTTCTTCGGTGGAAAATCAAACCATTTGACATAAAGTTAACTTTTTGCTCAAACTTCATGTTTCTTCATTGAAAAATGTATGTAAGATCCCGTGACTACATCTTTCAAAGAAAAAGATAGATTCAATGAATCTTGAAGGTTTTGGGATAGTATTTGTTTGACATTAATTATTGTTTCTTTGTTTGGACTTCAGGGTCTAATAATGAAAATTTTTGAATTAACAAAAAATTCATTCAAAGTAATTGTATATTTAATTTAAAAATTTCGTGAGAAAAAAATCGTGTTTGTTTTATGGTTTACCTAAATTTTATATATAATATTATATTATTATATATTTACCAATAGACTCCAGGAAAACGGCAAAAGCGAGGCATAGAGTACCGCCGGTGATCCTCATTTTTGCTTATAGTAAGGTGACTGCAGATGACAGTAGACGCCAGCAGATGGCAGTATATGGCAGTAGATGGTGCTGATTTACGGAGAAAAGGATTTATTTACAAGATGTTTCCATATATATACTAGAGGTTTCCATATAATTCACCTAGCCTGTTTTTTATTGACTTCCCCTTTTTGACCTCCTGCCCCTCCCGCCCAAAGAAATATCCGAGTTGTATATAGATGGCCGCTTGTTACCATCTCAATTGGAGCCTCGGAAAAAACTATTTATTTAACAAAAAAGTTTCCGAAAGATGTTATATTTCATTGCCTGCTCTATTTGCATGTTATAAAATCAATACCGTTATTCGCTCAATTATATCAACAGACGCTCATAGTTTGAAGCAAGGTTCCAGAAAACCAAATCTTTCTGGTTATGTTTACCAATCTTCTGTTTATTGTGAGTAATTGTATGATGGATTCACGTAATAACCCTCTCGATTTTTTTATTTTTAATAATTTCTATGACTGAAAAACGTGTGATTTCTTTACTGTAGTTGTAACGCGACCAAAAGAGATGGATTTTCAACCAAAAAGTTTTATTTTCTGTCAAATGAGACGAATCCTCAACAAAATACATTATTTTTCAAACAAAACAAAAAATGGATTTTTATCAAATTAGATCAAGTGTGAATTAGGCAGTTGAATTTTGAACCCAAAAAGACGATTTTTCAAAGGATAGGGTGAACTTTCTTCTCAAAGAAAGAACTTTTATTCAAACACATAAATTTTCAGCCTAATTATCGAATTTTTAACCCAAAAAGACAAAATTGCGACTGGCGAAAATAAAAGATTTTTATGTTCACAGATGCGATATAAGTAAATTTGTTCATAACCATTTTTTATAAGAATAACGATTGTTGTGTGATGATAACTTCATGTGTCACGCTATTATTTTTGAGAATAAAAAGAAATGATCCTGCAGAAAAGAAACATTGTCTTCTTAAGAATACTTTGATTTCAACAATTATAATTGTTGTTCAAGAGCAATATTTTCTATGCCAAAATAAATCTTTAGAACCTTTTTTTCTATACAAATAATATTCTTCTGGGAAATAAACAAGTAAAAAAGACGCCAATAAAAATCACTCATGACCAGATCCGACGGTGAATTTGTAGTTCCATTTGCCCGATCGTCTAAAGCGGAGGCTACTTTTTAATACAGAGCGCCACGCATGCTTGACGATCTTCGAGACCTGTCCTCCTACTATGCAATACGTTCAGTCAAAAATGAAATTACCGAAGCGACTAATTATTTTATAATCATTTTATAAAACGCTCTCTGCTTTTTTTGGCTTTTGATTACAGGTTCGTTGGGATTTATGCTGCCTCGTTAGTGCTTCAACAGTACCCAGAACTGTAAGTCGATTATACCCCTACTTCAGCCTATTTTGTTTTGGCGTAGTGCATACATTTGTTCAATTGATTTAGTCAATTCCAGTTATAATTGAAAGGTGAATTTTGAATTAGTATGTAAAAGGATAGATTGGAAAGCAGCTCGAGCTGAACCTCTGCATTGTATGTTCCAGTTGTTCATCTGTTTTTGTGTATTAAATTGAATGCAGACTGGGTTCATAATGTAAACAATAATAATTGGTTCACACAATTATGCTTGTTAAACTTTATTAAGTATTCCCTAGCTGTAGTGAAAAGTTGATAAAAGGAGGAAAGTTCCAGAAAGAAATAACAACTGTCTCACATTATTCGAAGAGAATATTATTTTAAATGATAATGAATTGTTTGAACAATTATGTTCTTTGACTTGGAATAATTATCTGATATCTGTTAAATTACTGAAACCTATTGAAAATTTTTCAGAATCTTTTGAAATACTCTAAAAGTTTTCAAACGCTTAAGAAAAATAAAAATTCCTTTAAATTTTGTAAAGCTTTCGAAAATGCCATGGAAATTTGTTAAATACTCTAAAATATTTCATATCTGAAATCAATAAAATTACTGAAATCAATTGAAAATTCCTTGAAATATGTTAGAATACTCTGAAAGTTTTCTAATCCATTACAATCTTTCAAACTTCTTGAAATTATTGATATCTCTTTCAAATGTTTCCGATTCTCTTCGAATGCCATAAAATCAATTAAGATTTTTTAAATCCTCTCAAATCCTATCAAATTGGTGAAAACAATTAAAAATTCCTTAAAATCTTTTATAATACCTCCAAATATTCCAAGTCCTTCAAAATCTTTTGAAATTCCTGGCAACTGTTTAAAGAGCTTGAAAATTCCTTTGATTTATAAACAATACCACATGGTCTTTAAACTTCTTTGAAATCCTTTCAACTTATCCAAATCTATTCCTTAAAGTATTGGTATTCTTTCAATGGGCGTGTCCCTTAAGAGAGTAAAAATGCTTAATTTGAACATCATTTTATAATTCATCAAAGTTCTGATTTGTAGATATACACAGATGTCTGACATACTTCTATTCAAACCGAAAAAAATTGCTCAAATTTGTCACTATACGGAAATAATGATTTTATTCCTATAGGGAAAGTAGAACTGGAACGTAAAAGAGTTCCACAAATGATATTTAATATTATAACTATATTATAATAGAAATCACAATTACAGTCAGTTAGTCGCACAAGAAAAATTTCTGGTGCAAAATAATTCCTGGTGGGGACAAATGTAAATCCTCACAACCTTTTTGAAAGGAAATTCCATTTTCGTCAAGAAACGTCGTTTTGTCGCAAGAGGAAATTTCCCTTAGTGTTTGAAAAATAAAATTTCATGTAGTTCTAATAGACGATCGTCTTGGCATTTTATTCAATACTAAAATTTTCCTGAAGTAGGATAGATTCTTTTTATAGTGTGTCTAAGCTTATGGTGATCGTTAGTCAAACAGAGGAAAACATAGGAGCTTCAATATGGACAAAATTGATGAAAGAATTAGTAGCAGATTATTATTATGGTCAATTTTATTTTATTTAGAAGCATTTAATACAATAAACGACATAACATTTATGAAATTTCCGCGTCACAAGTGCACCTTTCGAACTTTATAGGTAGTATAGAGTAATTCAAATGCCCAGCGCCTGCGCCCGTTTTTTTTAAATATCTGCACCAGTATTCACATAAACTGTTTTTGTAGTACACAAGGAAAATCGCAGTAAAACCCGTGTATTGTGCAGTGGATTTAAGACTACAGTACCACTTTAACTGACCATTACATTTGTACTTAGCCCATACATACATCCTCAGATTTTCATCAGTTTCCTAACTTCTTTTGGGAGACATTATTATTATTGTTATTATTTATTATTAATATATTTGGAAAATATTTCATCTTAGATTGCCAAATGAGTACACCAGATTTCTCTTCTATTTATGTATATGATTCAAGGCAGCAATTTCTGAAATCCTTTGTTTCAGATTTCAGAAATTGGTGATCTTCTTTTGTATACATTTTATCTTATCTATCTTTGCAAAATCTTAAGGAATGTTGATCACCTGGGCATTGGCGTTTTAACAATTTATAATTATTGCATACGAAGGCTAAATATATTTTTTGTCTACACTCAATGGATTATTTATATTCACTACACGGAGAAAAATGCATATCCACAATCTTGCATTCAGCACTACACAGAAAAAACAGAAGATAAACTTTACATCGATTTCCGACGGAAGATTCTTTGCAACAAAAATTAACTTCACAGGATAAACTTTTCACAAATGTCGGTTCAACTTTCTTTTTTATTCCATGACAAACACATATATTTTGAAAGACGCGAAGTTGGCTGAACAAAACTTTATCTTTAAAAAATTTCCTGCAACAAATTTTATTCATAGTTTTTTTCTGTGTAGAAGATCCAGTCATATCCTAATATACGGTACTAAATTCGGGTTGGATTATTTGTTCTCAGGATAATAACTCTCGTATTCACGATCGTATATATTACGGTATGTTCTCTTCATTACTGTAATGACATGGGTAATTGATATTTCTCCCGCTTGTAGACGTCCTTCTAGCCTGGTTTCTACACCGTCTGCTGCAATGTTTGCACATCTGCATGCTCTCTTGTGTGCATTGACGGCTTGTCGGATGTTCGATTCTAATCGGCGTTCATCAGCAACGTTGTCGCGCGCTTGAACAAGTAACAAACGACGGGTTGCACCCAATTTCTTAAAATCACGCTCCAAAAGTAGTACCCACTGGTTCTGAACTGTGTCATATACGATATCTAGTGCTGCATGGTCAGCCCGATTGCATGGCCTATCGATAAAATCCCCATTTAAATATCCAATGATGACATGATCCCTTGTAAAGAAAAATGTATTTTGATGGATGATGTTTGGCGCACCATTGCAAAAAAAGAAATTAGGGTGGGCAGCCAGGTTACCGAAAAAGTCTTGAATTTCTGGCAACACACCAGTGTATCCAGGAAATAATAAGTTTAATCTCGTCGCTGAAATTATTAATTCTGTAAGAAGAAATAGAACTATGTAGGTGAAATTTGATATTCACAATATCCGTAGACGTTTTAGCAATGATAGACACAAAGAAAAAAAGGAAAAGAGAAAATGACAGAAAGCTTTTTCTTGGCCTCACGCAATTTTTAAATTATACTAGTTTGACGGTTCATTAGTATACTTCAGATATATTTCTCATATAATTATTTTCCCGCTTCGATTTATTACGCTTGTATAGAAATAGCTTAGTTCGAATTAGCTAATAAATTTGTCAACATGTTAGATCGACCTGAGAATTATTTTAATCTGACTTTGGGTTCATTTATATTTACATGCATTGATGTGGAAGTTTCTGAAGAAAGGACTCAATTACAGCTGCAGATACTTAACGAAAAAATATAAAAATATTAACTTCTTATATTTTCAGTCACAAATTTAATTTACTTGGTGTTCCTGTATAGTTTCTTCTTTATATACGGTCAAGTACAATCAGAAAAATCTTTTTTTGATCCTATTTTAAAAATATTATTCATTCGATTGAAATGAAATTGAGAAACAAAGAATAAATCAACGTTGTAATTTTCACTGTTAATAATTAAACAATTTATAATTGCAGATCTACCGAATTGACTAGACTCCAATTTAAAATTCAAAAAATTGAACTATTCTAAAATAATCATTCAGAATGGCATCATTTTCTACTATGTACATTAAATCTTAAAGAGTCTTTAATCGCAAATATCCAGAATTGCAGAATTTTAATTTTCAAATTGGTAAAAGTGAAGAATTTTCAATTTTAAATCTTTAAAACTGAACCATTCCAGAAAAAGGTTGAAAATTGAATACATTTGAAATGTAATTCTTGAAAATTAGAAAATTTTCAACCCTATATTTTCAAGATTGAAGATTTTGAACGGAAAACTTAAATCTTGATCATTGATTATTCGAAATTCTGTAGTTTGGATAATTTACATTCTAAGTATTTCTAATTTGAGAGATTTAGAATTCAAAAATGTACCCTATATAGTTTTTCAAAAATATCAACGTCATTGCAGTTTAAGAATTCTCATTTAAATATCTTCAAAATGAAAGATTTAATTCAAAATGGCAGAACCTTGAATCTTGAATTTCCAATATTGAAGAGGTGTTAATCTTGACCATTGGGAATTAAGAATGATGCAAGTTTTGAGTTTTAGAATTGAAAACTCTGTAAGTTTATGATTCAAGTTCGAAAAAGATTTGAAATTCTTCCAATTTTTCCTGAGAGTTTTTAATCTTACAAAACTAAAAAAAACTGAATGAAAATCTTGCAGATTCTTTTTCTACATTTTTAGAAATATTTTGGAATGTTTTAAACATTTTCAAATTTTCTCTGCAAAATTAATTTTTACATTTTTCCGCGGATTTCCTTAACTGTCGACGTTTTGAGGCCCCTTGACAAGAAAAAATAGTTTTTGCTTCGGTTTCTGTCTATCTGTCGTCTGTATACTGGATGAAGTTAAAAAGAATAATCGGAATAGATTGCGCTTTGGCACACTTTTTAAGGGTGCACGAAGAAAAGAAAAATTTTCACCGAACTATTTTAGATGAAAATTCAAAAAGTTAGAGCATTTTGAAAACTTTTGAGACTCACTTTTTTTCGAGAAAAAGGAAATCATCAGAGGCATACCATTTTCAGAATAAAAAAAAAAAAAAGAAAATGAAGATTTTCAGCCAAATAAGGAAAACGTTGCTTTCTGAAAGCTCTACAAGAATATCAGAACTTTTAAAATTTTCTTGAAAAATCGAAAATTCAAATTTTGCTCGCACAACAAATAACACTGGTTTACAAAAAAAAGGTGATGACTATTTGACAAGACCACTTTATCCTCATGTATTTTGACGCGCTTAATATGAATCCAAAGTCTATTTACGTCCACCACGTCAGGTCCAAGGGCATTTCAAGGTCAAATACAGGAAAAGCCGTGCAGTAAACTTCAACAACCTTTTTGGGTAGCTGAATCAGAATCCGTTGTTCGCTTGATCCCTCAAGATCAGTTTGAGGTCATTCAAAAATCTGTGAACCAGATCCTCGCTTGTTCCACTTCGAAGTTGCGTCTTCAATGGTTTCAAGTCGGTGTCCTCACTCGATTGCTGGAGTTCACCAGCAACACATCTTTTGCATTCAATTTTCTAAACTCAGAGTACCCCGCACACTTCACATTAAAATCCGGCCCCTGACAAATTGGTTGAAATTGCAATATAACATAGCTCAAAGCCTCCTGATCAAAAAATCCTAATGGATACCAGTGCAAAAAATCATAAGTTTTCGAGATAGGTGGGGTTGAACGCGAAAAATATAACCACAAGCGAATCTAATGTCCCGCTTGAAACTTGAAGATGAGGCGCAGATTTTTCAACAAAATGTGACAATATGCATGAGCGTCTTATGTTTCTTAACTGCAATACAATTCAAAAACAAATGACAATGTGACTGAGCTTCTTATGTTTTAGAACAGCATGAAATTCAGAAACAAATGACAATGTGCGTGATCGTTTTCTGTTTTAGAAACGCATAGATCGATAGAATCGCGTTCAACCCTAACTATTTCGAAAACTTTTGATTCGTTGGACTGGTACCCATTAGGATTTTTTAATCCGGAGGCTTTGAACTATATTATGTTGCAATTTCAGCCTACTTGACCGGGGTAGGATTTTAATTTAAAGTGTGCTGGGTCCTTTTTGAGAAGAATAAAATTGAGTAATTTCTTTCAAGAAAATTATATCTCCCTACTCTTGGAGCTCTCGGCCCTTTTCAGGGCCACTTTTTTCCTTCCAAATTCCTATTCCGTCAGAAATTTCTTTGTCATACTATCGCGATTGGAATTGATTCGAGTTCAATCCCCCCGCATTTTTTCGGGACCTCCATGCAATATTATATATGAAAATCTTATTTTGTTGACATTACCATGGATAAATGCTCCAAAAGTATGAACCGCTTTTGGGTTATGTGTGGGAAATATAATGTCAGTAGGAAACTAATAAATTTCTCAGAAAAGATTCAAAAAGCATACACGGAGTTCTTTAGTATCGCTCTTGACCTCGCGAACAATTCCTGGGTCCCGAAAGTCATTTGCCGAACTTGTGACGCACGTTTGAGACGTTGGAAAAGTGGGACACTAAGAATGGGTTTCTCTTCACCTATGATCCGGCGTGAACCTCAAAATCGCCATCGTGATTACTACTTTTGTTCCAACGATAAATTAGGTTTGAATTCCGAAAACAGCAAGTTTCTGGTTTACATAATAACTTCGTCCGTCACGATGCCAGTATTAGTTGATGATGACCCTGATTTACCCACGGATGTTGAGGCCATGCCAGTTGATAATAGCGATAGAAGCGTATTAGAATCCTCCAGTGACGCGGACGAAGATGACGAAGATGACCAAGAGGATGACGAAGAAGATGACTTTGACAATGACTGTAGCGATCACTATAACGATGCTGGTATATAGGGTTACTCCGGAACACCTTCAGGGTTCAATCAGTGTGAACTCAATGACTTGGTGGGAGATTTGGGGTTATCTAAGGAAAAATCGGAATTGTTAACCTCCCGGTTGCAGAAGAATCGATCCCTGACCAGAGGAACAAAGGTGATATACTATAGAAATAGGAATAAGCCTTTCCGAAAATACTTCTGCCAAGATGATTCACTGGTATACAGCAATGATATAGACGGGCTGTTTAGCGAATTTGGAGTGGAACATGATCCTAAAAAATGGTGGTTGTTTATCGATTCTTCGAAAAGGAGAATCAAAGCTGTTTGATTGAACAACGGGAATAAACTAGCTTCTTTTCCAATAGCGCACTCTGCAACATTGGAAGAAAATCATGTGAACATGGAGCATTTGTTTCGTAAAATAAATTACGAGACATACCAATCGAAAGTTTGCACGGATTTCGAAGTCGTAACCATCTTGTTGCGACAACAAAGTGGTTGTACATATAAAATAAGGCTTAACTAAACCGCTTGCGAAGGCTCTTAAGAACAGAGAAAGTCTATCTTTTGAATATCCATTTGTGAAGTTCCCAAAGCTGTCAGAAGCAAAAATTCAAGAAGGAGTTTTTGATGGCCCACAAATAAGAGAATTGATCAAGGATTCAGAATTCCCAAAAAAGATGTCGACGGATGGAAAAAAAGCATGGCAAAGCTTCGTCGGTGTTTGTAAGAAATTTCTTGACAACAACAAAGATCCAAATTATGAGAAGATACTGAGCGACTTAATCGAGAACTTTGGAGCCATCGATTGTTTAATGAGCCTGAAGCACCACTTTTTGGATTCCCATTCAGAGAACTTTCCAGAAAATCTGGGGAATTATAGTCAAGAACAAGGTGAAAGATTCCCCCACGACATAAAGGAAATGGAAAGGCGTTATCAAGGATTTTGGGATGTTCACATGATGTCAGATTACTGCTGGAATCTGAAGAGGGATACTTCACTCACATACAAAAGAAAGGCGCTGAGAAGAACATTCGAAGAAAGATGCAGACCCCAAAAAATGCGCGCCAACATTGAAGAGTGTTAGCTTCACAGAGTGAGAGGCAAGGGGACTCACTTTAAGGAAGCAGATTAATGGGAACAGAAGCTGCAACGTCCTCGTCGTTGTTCCTGGGTAACGCTAGTAGCAGCAATATATTTGGACAAGTTGTAGTTGTTTGAACTCATAATTTTTTCCTGAGTTTGAAACGTTTAGATTAAGGGCATGTGATACTTAGAAAATTATCGATTTTAGCAGTATTAGGTTCCCCCGGCTTTTTTCCTACAATAATAAAGATTTTGCCTTAAAAATTTGGGGAATGATAGCGAACATGCTAACTGACGTCCCCGAACTCTTCTTTTGTAGAATAATTCGCAAAAATTTAATTTTGCTAAATTTTATTCATGTGCGTGTATTTTGAGGTTATGTGTACTGACAGCATCGTGCACAAACAACAAATTTGTATTTAGCAAAATAATTTTTTGTTGTTATTATCCCTCAAAAAAGATTTCGGGGACGTCCGTTATACTATTCTATAGCATCTCCGAATTCAGTTTTGAAATTTTTTAATTTTTGTGGTCAAAAACCCAGGGGAACTGAACCTGATTTACCACAGGCCGGAGTATCACATGCCCTTAACAGTTAAGTTTAAGCTATCATATATCCACTGGTTGCACTTCATAACATGCATTTTCTGTTATTTTGACCTGAAGATGACGTTTAAATGACTTAAACTGACCTTCAGGGATCAAACGGATTCGGATTCAGCAACCCCAAAAAGGTTGTTGAAGTTTATTGCACTGCTTCTCCTGTATTTGACCTTGAAATTCCCTCAAACTTGGCGCGGTGGAGGTGAACGGACCTCGGATTTCGATTCAGCGACCCCAAAAACATATGTAGAAGGTTTTTGAAGTTTATTGCACGGCTTTTCCTGTAGTTGACCTTGAAATGACCTTGAATCTGAAGTGATGGAGGCAAATAGACCCCGGATTCATATTCAGCGATCCCAAAAACATATGTGAAAGGTTTTTGAAGTTTATTGCACGGCTTTTCCTGTATTTGACCTTGAAATGACCTTGAACCTGACGTGATGGAGGTAAATAGACCTCGGATTCATATTCAGCGCGTCAAAATAAATAAGGATAAAGTAGTCTCGTCCAATAGTCATCACCTTTTTTCTCTGTAAATATAATGTAATAATAATTCCAGTAATGAAAATAATTATTTAATAAAGCATTATTGTTCATTACTATCTTCTCCTATTTACCAAACATAATCATCAAAACAAATCTTTATTGTCCATGACTATCTTCTCCTACAGTAGTGATAAATACTTGCAATTTTTTCGAAAATGTTCTACTTTTTGTTAACTTTTCACTCAGTAAATTGTGAAATCGTGTTTACTTATTTAAAAACAATAACTAAATAACAGAGAAAATCACGTTTTGAAAAATCTCTTCCTGTTTTTGTGAATATATTTTTCTGAAATAAGAAAAAACTCAAAATACTATTTAAATTTTCTATATGGATATTCTATATAAAGTGGACCATGGGTGAAAAATTTTAGAAGAAACTCAAACTTTCTAGCATCATTCCAAAAGAATCTTTCTGAATTTATCCTGATAGAAAAATTATGAAAAGAATGATAATAAATTGTTTGGACAGTTAACAATTTGAGTATAAAAAATTAAAAATTTGGACGTGAAACAGAACCCCTTGATACTAGTTAGAGATGACTTTGCCAAAAAATTATCTTCTTTAGAATCTTACAGGATCTACAGGGTGTCTGATTTTTAAGCCTCTCGAAAACACCAAATTTAATTTTTGGGCTCCAACCCCTAATATTGAAAAAACAACCCCTTGATACCACGCAGATGTGCTTTCGTCAAAAAATAACCATTTTCAGAATTTTACAGTGTCATGAGAGTCTCTGATTTTTGTGCTTCTCAAAAACACCAACTTTGATTCTTAGGCTTCAACCCTCAACGTTAAAAAACAAACTTTTGATACTAGGTAGACATGACTTTGTCAAAAAATGATCTTCTTGAGAATTTTACAGTGTCAATAGATTGAAATTGATTGAATGTAATTCAAATAGTAAAAATCTAGGACTTCATTTCAAGTAGCAAAAACATTAATAATCTATTGATCAAGTAGCAGAATGATGTGGAACTTTGAATTCGAGTAGCAAAAAAATCAGGAACTTCAATTTCATGGAGCGAAAAAATCAGGAAACCGTTATTCATGTGGCAGAATAATCCATAAATATAATAAAGAGGTAGGTATGTATGACATTGGGGTAGTTTTTTGGCACACGTATTATATGTCATTCTCTTTTTTATTTAATTCCTCTTTTTTATATTCACTACTATCAAATCACAATGTAAAAGCATTTTCAATATGTACCGTTTTAGTGCTCATAAAGTACTCTTATCAAGGTAAAAAAATAAGAGCAGGTGGGAGCAGCGACGAAACAACGACGCTATCACCTCGATACCTGAGTTCTGAGTGTGAGTCAATAGAAAAATGCGTTTGAAACACATCAGAAATAAGAAAATGTCAAAGCTCATGAAAACCTGTTGCTAAATGTGATTAATCATTCTAGAATAACTTTTGTTTAATTTATCCAAATCAGTTTTCAAATTAATAGACAACTTATTTTGGGTTTTAATATGAAGCATTTCCATGAATTCTCTCTTTCCCGCATTATTTTCATTTGGTAAAATTTCACGATTATCCCAATCAAACTCACGGTCATCATTAACAAATCCTTCTGTATGTCTAGCAAGAACAGTCTTATAACAATGTCCCAAACAAGCATCACTTTCGTGTTCCTCCATCCTAGTATTTGGAAGCTTGCCAATCTGTCATACCTAAATGATCTTACGGATCTTGCAAGTGATATTGTAAACAATACCACCTTTTTAAATTTATTTGAAAGATCTTTACAGAAAGTTATTATTGAATCCATTTTTTCTTAATTAACTTTTGTAGATAATGATTAAGAAAAAGGACATTCCTAACAATATTCAAATTCTTGTTGTGAAATGAAACGTGGGACAAACCTAGAGCTCTGTCAACTAAGTTTTTGATGACTGCAATTTTGTCTTCAAAAGGATGAGCTGAAAAGGAATTCAAAAATTCTACCTGGATATGTACTTTTCCTATACCAATTGGTTATAATTTTACCATCCTGACCTTTGATTTCTTCTATGTACGGAGAATTTATTTGATTATTTTTCTCTATCAGAGATATGACTAAACCTATATTAGTACCAAACTTTTGCCTGTAAAAAGATTGATTGAATTTAAAATAAGTTGAGTTTATAATAAAAACTATCCTTTTGATAAAATATTTTTGACTAAATCGAGTACGTGTTTTCATATTGTCCCTTCAATTTTAATTTGCCTGTTTAATTAATTCAAGGGATATATTCGGAAACATTGCAACAACATCCAAAGAAATCATTACATGGTCATCAGGAACAGTTATTTGAATGATAACTTTTTTGAATTTCCAGATGTTTTTGATATTGTATTTTGAAGTTGTAATGAAGACCCCAAATCAAAATTCGAAGTTTTGTTCTAAAAGTTTCGTGGTAGTGTTAATAGTTGAAATAACTATTCTCAAAGGATAGCCATCTTCATGAACCTTTCTCAAACCATAACATCTGGTTAGGACTGTGTCTTCTGTATTTATGTCATTCCATCTTATATCTTCTCCTAAAAGTTCATTTTTTTCCAATTGTCTAGAATCTTGAAAGTATCTCTTCCTAATTGTTTTAACGGATTTTCATTGAACAAATCAAAACTATCACGATTGGAAAGTAAATCCTCCATATCCCTAATATAATCTGATTTCTTCATACAAACTATGATATTGCCTTTATCAGCATTCATGCAAATTATGTCAGAGTTGCTTTTAAGAAAACCTCTTGTTATCATGAAACCTTCAGGAATCTTACGATCAATGCTACTGATGTGCAAACAATTCTCATCAAGAAAGCTCCTTGACAAGTGTGAAACCTTGTTCCGGTAATCTTGCTGATCCAATATTGGAATTTTGTGTATACTTGATTCAACATCTTTGACTATTTGCGTCATTTGTTTCGACTTACTTTCTATCACATGGTTACTAAAACCTTCACCTAATCAGACAATATCTGTAACTAAATTAGGAATTTGAATATCTGCCCAATTTACAAACCAAGAATCCCTATCTTCTTCATCCAAAATCGTATGTAAATTGAAATTTTGCTCTTGAACATTAGTTTGTTGATTAATCAAAATAGGAAGTTTGTTCTCATGTTTTTTATCAGTATTTAAAAATCTTCGATTTAGGAAAATCTGATATTTTACAAGATCAATGATTTTATCTTGTTGTAAACATACTTCCAATTCACTTATAATTCTGGAGATTTTTGTTTTTAAAAAATTAACATGATTTGAAACATGCTTGATCAGTACATTCAGCATTGAGAGTTTGAAATTCTTAGTCCAAATTTTTTTTCTTCTCAGGTATTGAGGCGATAGTGTCGTTGTTTCGTCGCTGTTCCCACCTGCTCTAAATTTTTTACCTTGATAAGCGTGCTCTATGAGCACCGAAATGTTGGTAAATATCATGAATGATTTGATTTATGTGATTTGATAAAAATGAAAATAATAGAGACGAAAGAAACACAAAAGAAAAGGAAGGGGATTCGGTTCGTTGCCTTCTCATTTTCCTTTCCTCTTTTTTATTTTTTCCAGAGACAAAATTTTGTTTGTTCTTAGGAATTGCAATACGAGAATTTTGTGGTGGTTGTCTAAATTTGATATTCAGATTCTTGTTTTATTTTCAGGAATTCTATACATTAACTTGGGTATTGGTAATAATATTTAAATTTAAAAATTGCATGAGAAAAAAAATCGTGTTCGTTTTATAGTTTACCTGAAATTATAGATATAATATTATATTATATATTTACCAATAGAATCGAGGAAAACGGCAAAAGCGAGGCATAGAGTACCACCGGTGATCCTCATTTTTTCTTATAGTAGGTGACAGTAGACGACAGTAGATGACAGTATATGACAGTAGGTGACAGCAGATGACGGTAGATGAAGGTAGACGACAGTAGACGTTAGTAGATGTCAGTAGACGACAGTAGATGACAGTAGGTGATAGCAGATGATGGTAGACGACAGTAGACGACAGTAGACGACAGTAGACGTTAGTAGACGGCAGTAGATGGCATTAGACGACAGTGGGCGACAGTAGATGACGGTAGATGACAGTAGATGGCAGTAGACGACAGTAGGAAAAAGCAGTTGATAGTAGACGGAATTAGTTCACAGTAGACGACGGTAGACGACAGTAGATGACAGTAGATGGTGCTGATTTATAGAGAAAAGGAATTTTCTACAAGATGTTTCCGCATATATACTGAAGGGCTCCTTATATTTGACCTAGCCCGTTTTTTTAATGACGCAAAAAAAATATCCGAGTCGTATATGGATGGCCGCTTGTTACTATCTCAATTCAAGCCTCGAAAAAAACTATTTATTTAACAATAAAGTTCCCTATAGATGTTCTATTTTATTTCCTGCTCACATTGCATATTACAGAGAAAATACCGTTATTTGCTCAATTATGTCGACAGACGCTAATAGTGTAAAGCAAAGTTCCAGAAAACCAGATCTTTCTGGTTATCTTTACCAATAACACGACCACAGAGAAAACGACAGCAAAAACGTTAGAAGATGACGAAAAAAATGAACTTCATCATACTATTCAAAATGCTACTTCAAAAAAACTAGAAAGAGATGGATTTTCAACCAAAAAGTTTTATTTTCTGTCAAATAAGACAAATCCTCAACAAAATAGATTAATTTTTAAACAAAACAAAAAATGGATTTTTAACAAATTAGATCAAGTTTGAATTGAGCAGTTGAACTTGGAACCCAAAAAGACGAATTTTCAAAGGATAAGATTAATTTTCTTCTGAGAAAAAAGAATTTTTAATCAAATACATAAATTTTCAGCCAAATATTCGAAATTTAACCCAAAAAGACCAATTTTCGAGAGGCAAAAATAAAAGATTTTCAAGTCACCCCCGGTGAAAAATAGACAAATAGTTAAAATTTTCAGAAAAAGCCGCAACTTTCTACCGTTACGCAAGGAGAATATTATTAACAATAATAACAAATTGATCTCTATCGCAAACATCTAGTTTTAATATAGAAGAAGATAGAAAAAAACATTTGTTCAAACAATTGTTTCCGCTATATTAAATTGAATGTTAACTCACTCCAAGTAAAAAGTGGACAATAAGTTGAAATTTCTAGAAAAAACCGCAATATCTAGCATTATTCAGACATAATATTATTAACAATAATGATAAATTGTTCAATCATTATTTTTTTAAATCAATGAACAATAGTTCACTCTAATAGAAAATTGGACAAAGAGTGGACAATTTCTAAAACATTTCGAAATATTTTAACAAAGACTCGAGAAAAGTTAAAGTCATTTTTTTTAATTTCGAAAAATTTTTTTAAATGTTGGTACAAATTTTGAATAATTTCAAATGCTATTCAGATGTTTATGAATTTCAAAAGCTTTGTAATCTATACTAACAGTTTGAATAAATAAGATTCTTGAAAAACTGATTTTTGTTGTTCCAGTGCTATCTCTCTTCAATCATAGCTAGAAAATTCCAGTTAATTCAAGATGAATGACACCATTTTTTACTTAGAATTATTTAAAATTAGCAGATTATTTTCCTTACTGGAAAAAATATAAGTCGACGCGTGTGCAATAATCCGGAAGAGTACTTTTGATATTTATTCAATAAAAAAAAAACATTTTCAAGGTATTTCCAGATCAACTAAAATGTATTAAAATCACATAAACTTTAAAATCCTTTTAGTTTTATACACATCCATCAGGTTTTTATAATTTTTCAGATAAGAGGCGCTTTCAAAGTGCTTTGAAGGAGTCGGTTTTCAGAATAATACAAAATACGGCTACAGAAATTAATTATTTGATTTTTGCCCCATAATCTGAAGACTTTTATATGTGCGTGACTAGAGCCCTTTTTCCAAGAATGATCTTGTTTTCTTTTTTGTTGATTTCAACGCACTTTGAAACGGTGAGCGCCTGTTTCCGGTTCACCATGGGTACTGTACAAGCCTTCAGATCATGTGGTAAAAATATAACAACAAACAATTCATCCTTGTAGCCGTATTTTGTATCATTTTGAAAGCGTCTCGTTTGAAGCATTTTAATTCCTGAAAACCAACGGTTAACAATCATTGAAAAGTGTGAAGATGAAGCAGAACTGTCTATCTGCGTAATAGCTAATTGACTAATAATTAATTGGCTAATTGGCTCATCTACCTGAAGTTGTAGACTCTGTAGGCAAATTAGTGAAATCAAGGGCAAATAAGCCACACAATGATGAGGCATTCAGGCTTCCTGTTGATCTGATCTTAGCTAAAGTAGGTTACAAAATCTATTGGGGTGATTGACATCAATGACAAGTTGACAGATGGTATTATTCAAATCAACTAAAATTATCCACAGGAACTATACAAACTTTTGAGAAATATCAAGCAACTGGATCAGATGCTCATCGTTTACTTTGTGCCTGCCCTCCTGTCTTCCAGCATTGTGAGATATAATAAACACCTCCTTAACAGTGGGAGTGTTCCTCTCTGCTTGGAAACTATGTACGTATTGTGCGCCTATTGCCGAAATAAGAAAGCCCAAGTTCCTACAAAGATCTTTGCCCAATCACCATCCTACCTTATCTCTCAAAAATCTTGGAGGAGATCTGTGAACAGAAGCCAACCTTCTTCTTTAAGAAAAACGGCTTCTTACTTTCTTGCCACTTGGGCTTCAGGAACGGGTTCTCTGCTGAGACAACCCTTCTACATGTTTTTGGTGAGATAGATTGGGCGTTAGACTGTTCTGAGGTAATCTTGATGGCCCTATTGGATATCTCCCGTGCGTTTGAAACATTGAACCATGGCTTACTCTCAGCAAAGCTGGCGTCGATAGGATTATCAAAATCCGCTCTAAGTTGATATAAAGTTCTCCTTTCGAATAGATAAGAATGTGTGACGATCTCTGACTCTCAAACAACTCGAACGTCTCATCGAAGAAGTTTAAATAGAGGCGTGCCGCAGGGGGCAGTTAATAGCCCAACACTATTTTCGATCTATACCAACGATCTGCCGTGGGCAATTTTGGAGGTCTTGCAGCTAATAGAAGTGATCGCTCAGGGTAGAATGAATTTTACCATACGTACGTACGCGGACGTATTTAAATATATGTGCGATGTAAATTAGAGGATATCGATGGAGAAGCAGCGATTCTTAACGTGGTATTGAACTGCGTGGCAGGCTGACCAGAACAACGCGCACTAGCCTTCAATCCGTCCAAATCGGTTATTCTACTGATCGGCAAGGTTGACCAAGACCAGTCACCTATCTCCAGTATCAACTCCTCGCAGCTTTCCGTTATTTTCAACGCAAAAAACTTAAGCCTGACAATGGATTCCTTACGGACCGTCGCAGAACACGCTGTTAAAAAGTTAAAGGCTGCTTATATCTTATTGAGGAAGCTATATCCTCTCGTCGCTCGCTTCAGAAGAATATCAAATTGATGATAAGTCAATCGTTGATTCTCTCCTTTTTTTATTACGCCTCCACTAGCTATGGGCCTGTCCTGAATGCGTCCTTTAGGAAGAGGATACGAAGAGTGCAAAATTCCCGCTTAAGATACACATTTGGTATTGACACATTTGACCACATATCCTCGGGGTTCGCTGAATCAGGTTGGATGAAGAAGCTGCATTTGGAAGCTGCATCTCTGTATTCTCGCCTTCAAGGTGTGGTCGAGGGGTGAACCCCCATATTTGAGAGGGCTTCTTGCTATTGTGGAAGAACGATGCCCATGAAAATCACTCATGACAAGATCCGACGGTGAATTTGTAGTTCCATTTGCCTGATCGTCTAAAGTGGAGGCTATTTTTTAATGCAGAGCGCCACGCATGCATGATGATCTTTTAGACCCGTTCTCCTACTATACAATACGTTCAGTCAAAAATGAAATTACTGAAGTGACTAATTATTTATAATCATTTTATAAACGATCTCTGCTTTTTTTTTGGGTTTTGATTTCAATTACGTTGGGATTTATGCTGCCTTGTTAGTGCTTCAATAGTACCCAGAACTGTAGGTCTCTTGTTCATCTGCTTTAGTGTATTCAATTGAATGTAGACTGGGTTCATAATGAAGATCTGTTATTTTTATGAGATAAGTTGTAGGCTCCGGAAGCTACGATCATGGTTCCTTAAAGCAACCAATCACAAAGCAACTGGAACTTGTACGTCATCCGCTTCTGCTCCTTCTATCCTAAAAGTTAAGCAAGAGCGGGTACTTTACGCGAGATAACATCGGGCAACACTGTTCCGTGGAGTCAGGTCTCTGGCCGCAGATGACCTTACGCGGCAGACGGGATAGTTGGAGATGAAGGTTTCACCTCTGGATACTTTTTTAGAACTATCAATCTTTGTAGAATATTAAGAGGAACGGTGTTGACAGACCAGATGGAGTGATCTCAGAAGAACAGCCTTTTGCATCCGGTTCGCGACGAAATGAGCCTGACGGTGGCAAGCCGGAATCTTGTTGACAATTCAATCACGGAAATGATCTTGTTCTTCAGATCATGACACATTGTGTCTCTCTATGAACCCGTAGCGTGCATATTTAGAGCATCCAATGAGAACATGTCCAAGTGTTTCTGGCTCTTGCTTGCACCCTCGGCAGTTGGTATCGCTTACAGGTACATTCATTATGCGCTCGTAGTGAACTAAGGTGTCTATAACGCCGTCTTGACAGGCAAAAAGAAATCCCTCAGTCTCCAATATGAATTCAGCAGACTTGAAAAACATGTTGGACAGACTCATTGAGAGCTCTTCTCTACGTATGATGCTGTAGAATTTACCATAAAGGGGCTTGTCAGCATGTTCTCTTAGTTGAAGCATATGTTCTGCTTCCTTTACACGACGTTTGAGCACCAGAGGTGTTAGTGATGCTAGGCCATTTGTAGTGTCGCTGGAATCAAATGGGAGGCCAAGCTCCTCTGTGGCCCAATCTGCGGCACAGTATGGAAACGCTGCAGCATTGGCGACTTCATTTTGATGTACGAGTCGCATAAGGGAATCTGTACTATTGAGAACTGGGCAGGCTGTAGCGAGAACCGTTCTTCGATGAAGACACTGTAAGCTTAGCCTGCCTCTAACCCCTTTACCTCGAGGGAGATATACTCGAGGTACGGAAGATCTAGGATGAAGACTTCGATGGATTGTCATCATCTTGCGTGTGCTTCGGTCAAGTTGCTTCAACTCATCGAAGTTCCATTTTAATGCAGCAAACCTGTAGAGCAGTATAGGAACGGCTAGGAAATTGGTATCCTGGATTTTATTCTTTCCAGATAATTCGGAAGCCCAAATTGTTCTGAGAATTTAGCGATACCTTTCTCCAAGGGCCGTTTTAAACATACGCATATTTTTGGTTTCCGCATGCGGTAATCCAAAGGATGTATAGGTTTCTCCAATACCAAGATGTTGAATGGTATTTCCACCTATGAGTTGAATATTATGATCGTTACGCGATGATGTAGTTTTTAGTCTTCCTTGGTGTAGGTGGACGTAGGTACACTTGTCCAGTCCGGAACTCATGCCAATCGCTTTAGAATACCTATTTACCGCATCTACAAGGATTTTGAGGTCCTCTTCCAAGGAGGCAAAGAGTTTAAGGTCGCCCATGTATAAAAGGTGGTTGAACTTATTTTCTCTTCTGTTCGGCGGGCCACATAGGTATCCAGAGCTTTTGCCTCGGAGCATAATAGAAAGAGGCAAGAGGGAGATGCAGAAAAGTATCGGAATTAGAGAATCTCCTTGAAAAACCCCACTCTTATATGTGACATAGCTTGTAGTCATTTGTCTTTTATCAGATGTTATGACAAATCTTGTTCGCCCCAAAAGCAATTTAATCAATTTGATAAATTTATTCAATTTAAATTTTTTTCTCGCAAACAAAAAACTTACCACATATGGTTAATTTTTGCTTGCTTTTTTTTAACTTGAGCTCATATCTGATCATCTGGATCCTAATAATATGAAAAAATTCGACATATCGGAAAATCTGTTTTAGTTCTAAAAACAACTACTCAGTTGAAATTGGAACAACTTAGTTCAAAATTCATTTTTTTTGGGATGATGATTCATGATTTTAGTTCAGAAAACTTTTTTTCTTCTAAACTGAACTATTTTGTTGAATTTTTGTTCAAAAATATTTTTTTCATCTATTTTTTCCAAATATTTTTGAAAAGTTTCTGCTAATAGAAGAAAAGCATTGTAACACCCTTATGCGGACTGAACCATTTCTGAGACTGGAAATAGTTAAATTTCCAGTTAAACAATTAATTTTTTAGCAACAAAAAAGATAAGAATCAACAATAAATTTAAATTTTCAACAAAAAAAGTAATTCTCTATCAATGGGAGAATGTAGATAGAAGTTGTATGGTGGAATTGGGACGAGGACAGGGAAGAGTTAGTAAAAAATAAGGTATCGAGAAACTAGGAGATAAAGGAACGGGAGGTAAAGAAATGAGAAATAGTAGGAAACAAAAAGAGACGAAAAACAAAAGTAGGAAAGATTGGAGGATATGCTACTGGAATATAGCAGGCTTAGAAAGAAAGGATAGGGAGTTTATGTGAAATTTGACACAATGGGATATAGTTGTAATGATGGATACGCGGCTAGATGAAAAGGGATGGGAAAGAGTAAGGGGAAGATTACCAAGAGGTTACAATTGGCAGGTTCAAAATGCAAAGAAGAAGAATAAAAAAGGCAGAGCGATGGGAGGAATGGTGATTGGAGTAAAGAACGAGTGCGAACAGAGAAGGGAATGGGATGGAGAGCGAGGAAGAAAATCCAAAGACAAGATGCTGAATGGAGAGGGGAAAAGGTCGTTAAAGAGCCTATTGGAGATGGGATGGTTTATCCTAAATGGAAGTATAGAGGGGGATCAGGAAGGGGAATATACACGTTCAGGAGGAGAGAGAGGAACAGCAATTGATTGTGTGGTAGTGGATGATTAGGTAAGAGAGAAGGTTAAGAAACTAGAGGTAGGGAACTATATCGATTCGGATCACTTTTCCATAATAGTGACAGTAGAGGGAGAAATGAGTAATAACAATAAGGCTAAAAAGGAAGAAATAGTAAAAACAGCAGGAAGAGGGGATTGGTCAATGTAAGGTAAAGAACAGCTTGAAGAAAACGTCAGGAATATCAAAATGGGGGAAGGAAATGTAAACGATTGAATGGAAATAATGGTAGCAGAAATAAAAGAAGTATTAGAATGCACAAGCAAAGAAGAAGTTAGTGAAGGAGGGGATATAAGTGGATGTGATGAGAATCGTAAATAGAAGAAGAAGAAAGTGAAAAGGGTATTAAGAAAATGGAGAAAAGGGACAAGTAGTGGAGAATAACATAGGAGAAAAAAGAAAGAGTATACTGAGTTGTGTGTTCAAAAAAAAAAGAGGAGGAAAATAAAAGGTTTGAAGAAGATGCGGAGAAAGCTAGGACGGAGAAAGAGGTTTGGAGAGTGGTAAAGAAAGAGAAAAGAATAAGGAAAAGAGTAAACCAGGATATTGAGATGATAGAATGGAAAAAATATTTTATGAAATTACTAGGAGGGGTAGAGAGAAAAGTCAGGAAAGGAGGAAAAGGTGGTAAGGAAACAGATGAGGAGGAGGACATGACAAGGGAGGAAATAGACAAGGGTATGGCCGGTATTAGGTTATGGAGCAGAGATATGGGGATGGAGAGAAAGAAAAGAGATTGAGAGTTTACAAAAAAGGTATATAAGGTGGACACTAGGGGTAGACTGAAGGACGCTGGGATATATGGTGAGAGAAGAAGCGCAAAGGGATAAATTAAGTACTAGAGTAGGAAAAAGGGCATGGAATTTTGAGACGAAGCTGAGGGAGAGAAAGGGAGGGGAGTTAGCGAGAAAGTGTTTTATGGAGGTAGAAGAAAGGAGAAGAAGGGCAATGAAATTAACGAGATGGGAGGAAGAAAGGAGGGAGTTCTTTAATACTAGAGAGTAAACTATGAAGAAGTGAAAAAAAGGGAGAGAGAAACACAATTAATGGATATATGAGGGATGATTGAGGAATTCAAATATAATAAATGGTATACGATGATAAGAAAGGAAGAGTACCAAAGCATTTAGAAAAGGGGATGGGGAGAGAAAAGATGGACCAGAATAGCAAGATTCAGATTGGGAGACGAGGTGAGGGCAAGTATGTATTTGGAAAAGAAAGAGAACAGGAAGTGCAGAATCTGTGAATGGGAAGAGGAAATATGGGAGGATGAATGGGAAGAATATAGGAGAGGAATGGAAGATGAAGGAAGCTGGCAAGAGAATGTGGTAAAGATTCTAGGGAAGATGATTTGGGGAAAGAGTGGATGAAGGAGTTAAAGGGTGCTAGGGGAGCAAATGAGAAAAAATTCAAGAATGGCTGCGAAAGTAAATTAAGATGTGTTTGCGTTACCGCTCTATCTCTGTCTCTCTCACTTGCACTCACGCTTTCGATCACTGGCTCACTCGTTCGGTAACACGTCCCAAATTGCGCTGTCGTCAAAAATAGAAACAAGGATATAGATATAAGATTTTCTGTAAATAGGTGAAAATAATAAAGGAAGTCATGTAAACCCTCAGGGGACACATTATGAATAAAGAAGAAGCCAAACCATTCTCAAATAAAATCATTAAATCATAAAAGTGGTTACATTTTGAACCACAGAAATTAATTTTTCACCATAATATTTGGATTATCTATCAAAACTGAGAAATTTTTTTACAAAATAGATGAATTTTCAATCAAAAAGATATATTTTTTACCAAGAAGATTAATTTTCCATCCAAAAAGATGAGTCTTCATAAAAATACACGAATTTTCAACTAAAAAAAAAAGATAAATTTTTGGCCGAACAGGTGAATCGTCAATTGGAGAAGAATAAATTTTCAACGAAAAGAGTAATAATTAAGTTATAAGTTGAAAAATTAATTTTTAATATAAAAAACGAATTTCCAGCAATAAAGTTTAATCTTCAACGAAGGAAATTTTTTTTTACCAAAATAGTTCAATGTTCAATCCAAAAACACGACTTTTCAACAAAATAGTTCAATTTTTAACTAAACTATTTGCATATGAAATCAATGATTTTCATCTAGAAAAACGAATTTTCAACAAAGTAGTTCCTCTCTCTGAAAAAGTAGTTAAATTTTCAATTGAAGAAGCTAACATTTTAACTGTAAACTGAATAGTTTATTTTTTTGTTGGAAAAAAATTAATTTTCAACAATAGCGACCTTTATTTTGACCTTGACGGTGACCTTCAAAATTTTCAAGGTCAAATTTCCTTCTTTCGAATGAAAACTCCCCTTTTTACATCGGAAATCGATAGAGCGGGGAATTTCACGTTCAAAATATGTACCCAAGTCATACATAGGTACATTGTAACCTTGAAAGAGGCTCTCCAATGGGAAAAATTGACCTTGAAGTGACCTTGAAGGTCATTGTAAAGGTCATGCTTAAGGTCAATATTGCATACACATTGTTAAAGCTAGTAGCAAAAAAGTTGAAATAGCTTTTATTCCTAGAGGTATGCAGACCTTGTTCGAATTTAAATCACTTTGGAGTGACCTTCAAGGTTACAATGTGCCTATGTATGACTTGTATACATATGTGAACGTAAAATTTTCCGCTCTCTTGATTTCCGATGTAAACAAAGGGGCTTTGATTTTTTTTAAAGTTGACTTTGATAAAACCCTGAAGGTCATCTTCAATATTAGAATAAAGGTCATCATTGAATTCCTTGTGAAAAGTTACTTCAAGAATGAGCTTGCCCTTCCTGGAAAATATCTTACCTGAAGAAATATTTATATTCAGTCGAGGAAATGACCTCTGATTTGTTTCAGAATTTTTTAAAAATATTTAGAGGTCGCCCAAGTCCATTTTAGTGCAGAAATGCTCATTCCCGATAGAAATGATGCTATTGATTGATTTTTTTTTGGCGCGTATGAATTGTGTTCTTTTCAATTCAATATTGCACTCGCATTTTTCTGATATATTCACAATGACATTCGAAGGTCGTTCAAGGTCATTTTAGACGGAAAATTTCCATTTCTTATTAAATTGATGTTATTTATTGATAATAATCCATTTCTGGCATGTATGGCATATATTTTACTAGAATAAAAGGCGTGCGGTAATGACGTCTGGAATGACAAAAATCGAGGAACAGACTTTCTGGTTCTTACAATATTATTTTTTTGACTCAAAAATGTGCACATATTAAATTTATATTCATCTGAAGTTTACAAACTTGATACTTTGAGCATGTTTCGGGTTACTGTCTAAAAAAAAGGAGAAAATCAGTTTATCCTCGTGCAGAGTGAGGTTGGGACGCCGTACGGAAATGACGTTTGGGGTGTTCTCATATGAAATTAAAAGTTAATCCGAACCAATATGAAAAAAAATAACTGACAGAAGATTTTTAAAAATAGTGGAATACAAAAAATATGCACTATAATAAATTTATGTAAGTTTATTCACTGCAACAGATTAAAATTAAATTTCATTCTCAGATTCGGGGTCATCAATTTTCTATATTTTTTCACGTCTTCTGGCAGTAGTGTTCCTACAAATACAATATTCGTAAGGGACAAAAAATCGTAATAATATAAATTAACATGTGTACTATTTCAAATCAAAACCAATTAACTTTAACAGAAAATAAGAATTTTCAAGAAACTAGTTGAATTCTCAAACAAAACAGGCTAATTTTCAAACCAAAAGGAGGACTTTTCAATCAAGAATGGAATAGTTACATTTTCAGTTCCAATGATGATTTCTTAACTTTAATAGCAAAAAAATTTTTTAAATGAATAGTTAAATTTTGAACAAAACAAACAGATTTTTCAACCAAAATGATGAATCATTAACAACAAAATTTTAATAAAGTAGTTCCATTTCCAATGAGGTAGTTTAATTTCCATCCAAAAAAGATGAATTCTCAATAAAAAGTGTAACAGTTGATATTTCATCCAGAAGAGATTCTGAGCAAAAGCTGTTGAATTCAACCAAAAATGTTGAATTTTCTACAAAATAGTTGAACCCTCAACCAAAACAGATTAATTGTTAAACAAAAAGTTGCGATTTTTAACCAAAAAGATAACGTTTTCACCAAAATAGATAAATTCTTAACTCAAAAAGACAAATCTTCAACAAAACAGTTGAATTTTTGAACAAAAGCAATTAGTTTTTAGCAAAATTATCAAATTTTCAACAAAGTAACGAAATTAACTTAAGTTTTAATGTATCGAAAATTTCCTGACACTTTCAGGCTTTCCTGAACAATACCTGACTTTCTGGAATTCCCTGACCTGTAACAACCCTGGATAAAGTATTACCGCTTTGAAACTATAAAAATCAATATAACTCACGCATCCAAATTCAATGGTTTTATCCTCCAAGGTGGGAAATTCCTGCACTATATTTTTAGCTAAAGTCCACTTTGATTCATCAGGAGGATAGCTAAAATAAAAATAAAATGTTCGAAGTAAGAAGGAAAAGCAATAGCGTATACTATACGATGTCACACTTACTGTGAAATAATTAATTAGTCTTTTTGAATATTCTCCTAAACTTAATGTTTTTAAATAAAAAATTATTTTGAATTTTTGTAGGAATCTTAAGAAAAATTTGCTATTTTTATGGAAGCTTTCACAATTCTTGGAATAATCTTAAGTACCTCTTAGAATTACTTACATTTTTTCTAAACCAATAAGTGTTACATTTTCATTTATACACAAAAATTTTAAAAATTCACTTTCAAATAATATGTTTTTAAATAATACATTTAAAATTATTGTCAAACTTTGAATTTAGCTCTCTCAAATATAATTTAAAAAGTTAATAACTGAACTTAAAATTAAAATAACAAGTAAGAATCCAACTTATTTTGAATTCGTAAATAATTTTTCAAAAAAAAAAAGATACAGAGATTATTTTAAATTTCATTATATCATCAAACGATACAAAATTTGAGACAGTTCAACAATTCGAGACCGCTTCCCTTCGCTTCTGACACTTCTGACACAATTGGTCGAAATCATTACAGTTCAATAATTCGTTAGTGATCGCGCTAGGTTACTATTGAATCAGTAAAGCGAAGTTGCTAAAAGTGAACCATGTTTACTAATTGATATTAGTAAAACTCATACTAATTTATTAGTAAAATACTTTTATAAAATAATATATGTAGATGGAAAAGAAATTGACATACTTCAAACCAATAAAGTAGATGTAGATGTTAAAAACATGTATTTCATCTGCCAACGTTTCAAAAACGTGTGTCGTTTTCCTCTTCAGGACGTAGAATTAATTTTCAAAGTTCGTCATTATCTTATTAAAATAATTTTAGAAACCTCTTCCTCATCATTATCTCTATAAATATAAAAGACTATTAGTTATTATAAATATCAATTGAATAGAAAATATTTTTAGGTTAGAAATTTTAAAAATTGAAAATTTACCTTTTGGAGCTTCATTTTATACATGAAATTTTGTTTAATTCTTGTAATAACTTTAATTCGTTCAATAAAACTTCTCAATTTGTACTTTTTTGAAATTCTTTAGTAATTTAGTTTCTGTTTGTTTCGGTTTATTTGTTTATACTCCCTCCCTTTTACGGGTTTGAGAGTCTGTACAAACCCACTTTACATCTCTCCAGCCTTTTCACTTTCTTATTGTCTCTATCTTTCTTGAATGTCACTTAGAAACGGAAGCCCACGACACTCCCTCTCAGCACATATCACTTTTCTTACTATATCCTTACAATCTACCTTATTCTAATATTGAGAGAAAAACGAAAGCCCATCATATTACCTCTCCCCTACTACCTATTCATTCAGTTTCCAACACACCACCACATTTCCCTCACAAAATTTTCCTACACACAAACAAAAAACCAAAACAACAAAACCAAGCCGCTCAGCAAAACCAACCTCCTCTACAGTCATCCCCTTATCACCTTTCTCTCCTACCCCCTCTTCATCCCCTGCTGTATTCCACTCTGTTCTTTGCTTTCTCCCTCTCTTCGTTCTTCTTATCTTCTTCTCCGTCTATACCCTCCGTGCTGATTTTCTTCTCCTTTTCCTCGTCTTTCTTCACTTCACCGTCTGTTTCCTCCGTGCTGACAACCACCATGCTCCCTCTCTCCTCGTTCCAGCTCCAAATTGTTTCTCCCACCTTAGCCATCAATTTCTTTGTCAGCACTTTGATACCAGCTCGCTCAAGCCTCGCCTTCTCCTTTTTCAGCCATTCTCGAATAGTTTCCTCTCTTTCCGTTGCGTCTTCTTCCACCCACAATCCCGAGCCTTTCAATTTCCCGCTTCCTCTCAAAATTTCGGCTCTGTTTTCCGCTGTTCTCAACCTTAGCATCCTTCCCCCGTCTATCCTCCAAGATTTTTCAATCTTGGGGATCTTCTGCGTCCAAGCTGCCAAAGTACCTGCCACGCTCATAACATCGTTCTCGTCTGCTTTCACTCCCAGGACTCTTATATTTCTCCCTCTCCACTCTCTTTCTTCCTTCTCTATTCTCCATTCTGCCTCGTTCAGTTTTTTCGGTTGCTTTCTCCATGTTTCCTCCTCCTCGCCCGTCTGGCATCCTACATCGCAACCCTTCTTCGTTTGCTCTTCCTTCTCCTGCCCCTGGTCCTTCTCTGCTATAATGCCTCTGCTCACGCTCAACCTCTCGATTCCTTGCCTCAGTTTTTCCATTTTTTCCATCATGGCCTCGTACTCCTTCCTTTCTTTCCTTCTCTCCGCAACTGCCCTCGCTCGCTCCATTTCCCACTCAAATTTCATTTCTCTCCTGAAGTTCCCCAGTTCCTCCCGTACCTCCTCTTTGAGGTTCTTTCCCCCAAACACTTCCTCGTCGCTCCAACGTCTGCCGTTTCCACTCATCTTCGTTCACTTGGACTTCCACTTTTCTACTCAAACCTAACTGCCACCGTTCACTTCTATCACTGGCTCCAGTATCCCCGTTTTTCCTTCTTCCGCCCTTCTCACCTTCACCACTTGAGTCAAACGCACAACCTCCTTCTTCCCTTTCTCCTTTTCTCCACCAGGTGTCTCTACCTATTGGATCTTCCGGTTCGGTAACTTCTCATAACCTCTAATTCTCCACGTGCTATTTTTTCCGTCGACTATTTTCTTCTATTACCTTTTCCCTTTTCTGTGCCTTCACTTCCACCAATACATGTGACCTCTCTTCACTTTTTTAACACCTCTTTCTCCACTTCTGTCTTATTTTCACTTTGCACTCCACCAAAATTCCCCTTAGCACCTCACTCACGTCTCTCACGTATCCACACCGAACCGGAAGTCCTTTAGTAATTTAGTTAAAATAATTGAAGAGTCAAAGACTCCCCAACTTTTTCGCTCCATTTTTGCGAAGAGTAAATAGAGTAAGTGAGGAAGAGAATTCTTAACAAGGATAGAAATTAGCAATGACGTATCAACGAATTTATAACATAAGGTACTATAGTTTCTATGTCAATCTAATGGCAATATTGACATTTGAAAGATCTCTAAATTTAAACATTATTGACAAATTAAACATTATTTTGAAATTTAAATTATTACTATTACTAATTAATTGATTGTATAGACATATGATGTGATAAAAAAAAATTATATAAAAATTTATCAATTTAGAATTTTAAAAGAATTTCAATTTTTAAATTAGAGAATCCAAAATTATATTATATATTGGACTATAATTATTTAGATCTGAAATTATATTCAAACAATTATTGCTGTTTTTCTTTATAAAAAACATTTCTGCTATTAATCTTTTAAATTCATTAGGTTCATGATGTAAAACAATAACATTATCCCAATCAATCAAATGTCCAGTTTCAACCTGATGTTTTGCTATGACTTTACGGTTATTAGGATTTTGTCTAAAATTATCATGATCTTCTTTTATTCTTGTAGCCAGTAATCTACTAATGAATCTCCTCCTAATTTTATGAATTTATCAAGTTCAGAGTCAATTCTAAAATTTGTTGTAATATTAAAATCATTTAAAATTCTTTTAATTCCAAAAGATAACTTACCATGATAAGAAATTGATACTATTGGTTTGAAATTTGAATTTCTAACTATTTTTATATTATTTTGGTTGGATAATAAATCTGTAATTGTTTTAATTTTATTATTAATATGTAATTGAACAAATTCTGTTGGATAATTATTTGAATATAAAGTTTTTAAAATAAATTCTATGATTTATCTGATAATTTTAAAGCTGTATCAATAAGATTTTTTACTATCGAAATTTTATGTTGTATTGGATGGTTAGAAAGAAAATTTAAATATCTACCAGAATAAGTATTTTTACGAAACCAATCAGTGATGATATTACCTGTATCAGTTTTCATAATTTTAATATTTAAAAACGAAATAGAATTATTGCTTTCAATTTCATGTGTAAATTTTAGCCTTGGATGATAAGCATTAAATTGATTTAAAACGTGAGTAAGTTTATCTTCAGGTAATATAATGAATGTATCATCAACATATCTAAAATATGTGTGTAAAGAAAAATTTAAATTTTTTTTACATTTGATTCTAAATCTTGCATAAGTAAATCAGCTAATGTTGGAGAAATAGGAGAACCCATCGGTGTTCCAAATATTTGTCTGTAAAAATTGTTATCAAATTTAAATACTGTTTGTTCCATCAAAAATTGTATTCCTTCTTCAAATTTTTCAATCGGTAATTCTGTTCAGTTTTTTATATGAATCCATCTGCTTAAAATACTAGTGATAACTAAATCAAGTGGAACATTTGTGAATATTGAAGAAACATCTAATGAAATCATGATATGATCAGCTGGAATTGTTTTTTTAATTATTTTATTTTTAAATTCAAAAGAATTTTTTACTTGATATTTTGGTACTATTCATGCTTTTTTAAGAATATTATTAAAAATATTAGCCATTTTATAAGTGAGTGAGTTTATTAAAGAAACAACAGGTCGAAGTGTATAATTATCTTTATGAACTTTAGGTAATCCATAAATTGTAGGAATGTTAGTATCATGAACTAAAATATCTTTTCTTAATAATTCTTTACCTAAATATCCATCAATTCTCCAAGAATTTAACAATTTAAATGTTTTATTTTTTAATTCTGTTTCTGGGTTACCATTTAATTTTTCATAAGTTTTGTTGTCATTTAATAATTCTAGCATTTTTTTATTATAAGATTCCTTTTTTAATATTACTGTAATGTTACTTTTATCTGCATGAGTTATTAGTAGTTGTTTATTAGCTTTAATAAATGTTTGTGTTTTCTTAATGTTTTGTGATAAAATTCTATCAACTTCAGTAATTTTATTATTATTCTTCAAAAAAATTATTTGCTGTATTAATTATTCCATGTCCTAATGAATCACGATCTACAATGTTTTCAATTAATCCAATATTTGACTCTATATCTTTAACCATATTCAAAATATAAAATTCAATGTTTGAGTTGTGAAAAATGTTATGTGGGTCAAACTAGTAGATTACTGGCTACAAGAATAAAAGAACATCATGATAATTTCAGACAAAATTATAATAACCATAAAGTCATAGCAAAACATCAGGTTGAAACTGGACATTTGATTGATTGGGATAATGTTATTGTTTTACATCATGAACCAAATGATTTTAAAAGATTAATAGCAGAAATGTTTTTTATAAAGAAAAACAGCAATAATTGTTTGAATATAATTTCAGATCTAAATAATTGTAGTCCAATATGTAATATAATTTTGGATTCTCTAATTTAAAAATTGAAATTCATTTAAAATTCTAAATTGATAAATTTTTATTTAATTTTTTTTTATCACATCATATGTTTATACAATCAATTAATTAGTAATAGTAATAATTTAAATTTCAAAATAATGTTTAATTTGTCAATAATGTTTAAATTTAGAAATCTTTCAAATGACAATATTGCCATTAGATTTACATAGAAACTATAGTACCTTATGTTATAAATTCGTTGATACGTCATTGCTAATTTCTATCCTTGTTAAGAATTCTCTTCCTCACTTAGGGCTCGTGCATAAATTACGTAACACTTTTTAGGGGGAGGGGGGGTCTAGCTTAATGTTACACAATGGTGAAAAACTACTGGGAAAAGTCGGAAAAAGAGTTACATAGGGGGGGGGGGGTCAAAATTGTCGGAAAACTGCGTTACGTAATTTATGCACGACCCCTTACTCTATTTACTCTTCGCAAAAATCACGAAGTAGTATAAAGAGACCCCACTCCCATGTGGTCTTTGGAAAATCCGGACGCGTAGATTAGAATTTAGTTAGTTTGCATCGCTCGCGGCGCCTCTTGCGGAAAAGCGTTGAAATACATGATTTACAAATGGCGGCACCAATGGTGTGAGCCAGTGTGAGCCGGGGAAAACAAACGCGCACATGCTTGTCACGAAACACAGATTTTTACGAATGTGTATGCCTGTACGTATGTAGATCTATATGTATGTATGCATGTTTCCGCAAGAGGCGCTACGAGCGATGCAAACTAACTAAATCCGAATCCACGCGTCCAAATTTTCCAGGAGTGGGGTCTCCTTATACTACTTCGTGGCAAAAATGGAGCGAAAAAGTTGGGGAGTCTTTGACTCTTCAATTATTTTAACTAAATTACTAAAGAATTTCGAAAAAGTACAAATTGAGAAGTTTTATTGAACGAATTAAAGTTATTACAAGAATCAAACAAAATTTCATGTATAAAATGAAGCTCCAAAAGGTAAATTTTTAAAATTTCTAACCTAAAAATATCTTCTATTCAATTGATATTTATAATAACTAATAGTCTTTTATATTTATAGAGATAATGATGAGGAAGAGAGTTCTAAAACTATTTTAATAAGATAATGACGAACTTTGAAAATTAATTCTACGTCCTGAAGAGGAAAACGACACACGTTTTCGAAACGTTGGCAGATGAAATAAATGTTTTCAACATCTACATCTACTTTATTGGGCTGAAGTATGTCAATTTCTTTTCTATCTGCATATATTATTTTATAAAATTATATTACTCAGACAAACAACATCAAGTTTTAACACCATTACTTATCCAACTAGTAAAATACTTATTATTTCAAAAGTCAAACCTCAAAATATTACTATGTTGTTAGTGAAACATACATTTACTAATTTAATCAGTGAAATTTTCACTAATTTAGATTTAGAGGGTTGAATTTTAAAAAATCAGTACGCGTTTCTAAGTTAATGTTATATTACTGGGACTTCAAGTTTGCCTTCAATTTGACAATTACCTATATATACTGTCGCATCGTAACAGGTTTGGTCGTATAGGAAATTGAACCGCCCACACAGTGTTACTATATTAATACGGATGCACTTTGGAAATACGTCTCGTGTGCAGACATGTATGTATTACTGGACATTCATATTTATAAATGAATGCATTTATTCTATTAAGAAGGATACCGCAAGAGGAAAGCGTTCGTACGCATCGTTATTATTTATGTGACGTTTCATTACAACTCTTAATTGTTTGACTAATGTGAAGCTAAGTGCATCAGGACTCACCGCTAAAGACGGGTTTGAGGGTTGCTTCAAACATTAACTAATTCTCAATTACTTTCACTTCCTGGAAGGAAAAAAAATTGAAACAAACCTTTAATAAAATGTGGCAAAAAAAACATTTCTTCTTGAAAGGGGGTCTTGCAATAATAATTTAGTTATAATAAAGTACAGAATGATTCTATTTTATGTTTATTAATTATTTTCTCATGACTAAAATGCCAACGCAAAGTAGGTTTAATACGGACGGGAAATCGATGGAGAACTCCACTGGCGCTCAAGTTATAATGTTAATTTGCATTAATCATCACCTAATTTTGAATAAAACATCGACAAAAGGTTGACAAGGCCACAAACGGACTAATTTTCGATGATTCTTAAATTCTTGAAATATCTTATGAAAATTCAGAGTCTGAAAAATTCTTTAATATCTTCCAAACTGACAAGATTTTTTCTTAATTTTTAAGAATCTTTCGAAATTAGAAAAATTGCCTTGAAATTGTCCAGCTTTTTTTAACAGCATTAAATATCTTTCCATATGCTCTTAAATTATTTGCAAGCTTCGACATTTTTTCGAAATTGTCCATAATTCACATTTTGTTTAAAATTTTTCAATATTTTCAAATTTTCAATTATTTTTGGGTGTTCTTAAAACTTTCAAATATCTTAAAATCTTTCGACTTATTCCTAAAATTATTTGGAATGAGGCATGATTGAAAAATTACTCTCAATATTGATTTTTCAAAATAAAAAATCATTAAAAATTTTCCGAGGAATCTCAAGAAAATTCTGTCCTTTCTTGAACCCTTTTGGAATTCTTTAAAGGATTTCAAACTTTTTGCTAGGAATTTTCAAAAATCTAGATTCTGTTGAAAATTGTTTGCAATCTTTTTTAGTCAATTTTTGAAATCTTTTGAAGTCTCTTAAAAACCTTTTTGAATATCTTTGAAATAAATTTTTTCAAGAAAAAAATCATTCAAGTTTTTCCGAGGAATCTTCAGAATATTATTTAATTCTTTGAAACGTTTTGAAATTCTTAAAGAGCTTCCAATTTTTCAGTTCGAAATTTACAAAAATCTGCATTTTGTTTTGAATCTTTTGAAATTTTTTCGAGCTTAAAATTATTTTCAATTTTTTCGAAACTTCTGAATATCTCTTCAACTTACTTACATTTTTTGCAAAAATTTGAACTATTTGGGAAATCTACTTTTTTGTTGATAATTTATATTTTCGCGTTGAAAATTCAACTATTTTTTTGAATTTTTTTTCCAGTTGAAAGTTCAACAATTTGGTTGAAAATTCATGTAATCTGTTGAAAAGTTTTCTTTTGTGATATCAAAGTAATTTTCAACTATTTGATTGCAAATCAACTTTTTCTTTTGAAAATTTACATTTTTGGGTTCAGGTTTCAATTATTTTGCAAAAAATTGGTCTTTTTGGCTTTTGGTGAAAAATTCAACTAATTTTTTGAGAATTTGTTCTTGTTGTCGTTAAAAATTCATTTTTCCATCTAAAAATACATATAAATATTCCATTCGACTATTCGGTTAAAATCTTCACGTTATTTAAAAAATTGTAATTATTTTGTTGAAAATTGAACTATTCTGTTAAAGTCATTTTTGCAGTCTAAAATTCTGCTGTTTTTTTTTAATTCGTCCAGTTGCATTAAAAAATCATCTTTATGGTGGAAAATTAAAATTCCACAGTTGAAATTTTATTTTTTTGGTTTAAAATGAACTTTTGTTGAAAATTAATCTGTCATTGACAAAATTCAAAAAATTTTTGAAAAACCATTATTTTGGTGCAGAATTAAAATATTTTTTTGAAAAATCGTGTTTTTTAGTCAAACTCAGCCGGATAAAATTCCCTTATTTTGTTTTTTGTTAAAAATTTATGGTGTACTGTGAATAATGTGATTGTTTTTTGGAAAATTTACGTATTTTGTTAGAAATTTGTCTTTTTTGGTTCACTGAACTGGTAGAAAATTGTTTTTTTTTTGTTAAAAATAATTTTATCAAACTATAAAATTAACTATTTAATTTTCAGTTGGAGACTTTTTTTTAGTTGAAAATGCAAATATTTGGTTGAAAATTGAAACATTTTGTTGAAAGTTCAACTATTTTGTTGGAAATTCGTCTTCTCGAAATTACCTTCTTTGTTAAAAATACAATTATTTTCTAGAAGGATGTTTTTTTTTTGTTTGAAAATTTATCTTTTCTGTTGAAATCTTAGTATTAGCTCGAGAATTATATAATTTATTTGAAAAATCAACTACTTAGTAGAAATCCAACTTTTTTGTTGAAAATTCATGGTATAGTTTGAAAAATGTGGTTCTTTTGTGGAAAATTCACGTATTTTGTTAGATATTTGTATTTTTTGGTTCATTTTAACTGGTGGAAAATTGGTATTTTTTTTGGAAATATAATTTCTTCCAAAAAAAGTAACTATTTTATCTTCAGTTGAAAACTTTTTTTTAGTTGAAGATTTAAATATTTGGTTGAAAATTCAACAATTTTGATAGAAAATTCAACATTTTTATTGAAAAATCGTCCTTTTTGACAAAAATGCAACTATTTGGTGAAAAATTCAACTATTTTAGTAGAAAATGTAACTATTTGATCGGGTGAAATATTCAACTGTTTTGTAGAAAATTCCTCTAATTTTTTGAAAATTCGTCCTTCTGAGTATAAAATCAATCTTTTTTTTTTTAATTCATTTTTTAGCTGTGGGTTCAGCTATTTTGTTAACATTTGATAATTAATTTTTCAAACTAAAAATATGACTATTCCATTTTTCGTTTGAAACTTATCTTCTTGAGTTCAAGGCTTCAATATTTTGTTTCAAATTGAAAAAATTTTGTATAAAATTAAACTTTTTGGTTTCGGTTTAAAAATTCAACTATTTTGTGGGAAATTCATGTATTCTGTATAAAACTCGTCTTTATCGGTAGAAAATTAATTTTATTTTTTGAAAATTCTTCTTTTGTTTTTTTATTCGAATTCAACAGGAAGAAAAATCTTTTTTTTCATTTGAAATTAATTTTTCAAGTCGAAGATTTAATTGTTTCATTTTGTTGAAAATTATTCCATTTTGTTGAAAATTAATCTGTCCTTGAAAAAGTTTGTCATTTTGGCTTGAAAATTCAACAATTTGGTAGAAAATTAAACTAGTTGCTTAAAGATAATATTTTTGGTTCAAAATTAATTTTTGTTGTTAAAAAATTCGAAAATTCGTCCTTTTGGGTACATAATTAATCTTTTTTCTCTTTTTGAAAATTCGTTTTTTTTTTGGCTATGGATTCAACTATTTTGTTAAAAGTTGATCATTGATTTTTTAAACTGAAAATTTAACTATTCCATTTTTGATTGAAAACCTATCTTCTTGAGTTGACAATTTGAATATTTGCTTCAAAATTCATATATTTTGGTAGAAAATTCAGCTATTCAGTGTCGGTCAGAAAATTCAACTATTTTGCAAAAAATTCATGTATTTTGTAGAAAATTCGTTTTTTACGGTAGAAAATTAATCTTCCTTTCTGAAAATTCATCTTTTCAGCTGTGAATCAAACTGTCTTGTTGAAAAAATTTCTTTTCTGGTTCAATTTGACTGATCGGAAATTAGTTTTTTTTTTTGTTGCAAATGACTTTTTCAAACCGGAAATGTTAGTATTTTATGTTTGGTTGCAAAGTTATATTTTCAGTTGAAAATTCAACTATTTTGTTGAAAATTCAGGTATTCTGTTGAAAATTTATTTTTTTTAGTGAAAAATTACTCCTATGTTTTGAAAAATCATCATTTTGGGTTAGACATCAATTATTTTTTAAAAAAATTCGTGTTATTTAGTCGAAGTCAAACAGACGAAATTTTTTTTTTAAATTAATTTTTCAAGCTGAAAATTTAATCATTCCATTCTTGGCTGAAAAATTATCTTCTTAAGTTGAAGGTTCAAATATTTGGCTTAAAATTCTAAAAATTTTGTATAAAATTAAACTTTTTAATTGCGGTTTGGTAATTCAACTTTTTTTTTTTGGCGGTCGATGCAACTATTTTGTAAAAAAATCTTCTTTTTTGGTTCAATTTAACTGATCGAAATTTTTTTTTTTAAATTAATTTCTTAAACCGGAAATGTAACTCTTTCATGATTGTCCGAAAACTTATATTTTTAGTTGAAAATGTAATTATTCTGTTGAAAAATGGTCTTTTTGGACGAAAATGCAACTATTTGGTTAAAAATTTAACTATTTATTAGAAAAATGAACTTCTTGCTAGAAAATTAACTTTTTTGTTGAAAATTGATAGTGTCGGGTGAAAAATTCAACTGGTTTGTGGAAAATTTATGTATATTATGGATAATTCGTCTTTTTGAATATAAAATTAATCTTTTTTGAAAAAATCATCATTTTGGTTTAGGATTCATATATTTTGTCAAAAGTTTGTATTTTTTAGTTAAATTCGACTGTTTAAAAATTCGTCTTCTTTTTTTATGAAAATTAATTTTTGCACTAAAAATGCAACTATTCAATTTTTCGTTAGAAACTTATATTTTTAGTTTAAAATTCAACTCTTTTGTTGAAAATTCGTCTTCTTAAGTGAAAAATTAATCCTATGTTTTGAAAATTATCATATCAAGGCTACAATATTTTTGTTTGAAATTCAAAAATTTTTGTATAAAATTAAACCTTTTGGTTTCGGTTTGAAAATTCAACTATTTTGTGAAAAATTCATGTATTCTGTATAAAATTCGTATTTTTCGGTGGAAAATTCATCTTCTTTTTCGAAAATTCTTTTCTTGGCTGTTTCATTTATTTTGTAAAAAATTCTTCTTTTTTGGTTCAATGTAACTGATCGAAAATTAGTTTTTTTTTCTTGAAATTATTTTTCACACTGGAAATGTAACTATTTCATTTTTGTCCAAAAACTGATATTTTCAGTTGAAAATCTAATTATTCTGTTAAAAAATCGTCCGTTTTGGACAAAAATGCAACTATTTGGTAAGAAATGTAACTGTTTATTTGAAAAATTAACTACTGGATGAAAAATTAATTTTTTTGTTTGAAAATTTATCTTTTAAAAATAATTTAAAAAATAATATGTCTTTTAAAAAATTTTTCATTTTATCTGTAGGAAATTAATCTTCTTTCCTGAAAATTCTTTTTTTTTTTGTTTATCCAACTATTTGGTTCAAAATTCTTTTTTAGTTCAAATTAATTGGTCAAAAGTTCGTTTTTTAAATTAATTTTTCAAACCGAAAATGTAACTATTTCATTTTTGGTTGAGAAATTATATTTTTATTTGAGAATGCAACTTTTTAGTCAAAAATTAATTCTTTTCGATGAAAATTCGATTATTCTTTCAAGGTCTTCTTTGTGGTTGAAAATTCTACTCACCACAGAATAACTTTGATTAGAAACCCGAAAAATAAAATAATATAATAATTTCAAAATTGGTAACTTAGTTTATGGCTGACACATTAGAGCCACTGTGAAGTTAGCTGACGGACGCAGCTCGACTCTCACATGCGGAGAACCCTCGGCCTGGCAGAGAGGGGGTCGCAAAGAGCGTGCCCGGCGTGCGCGCGCATATTTACCACTGATCGAGCAGGGGTTCTCCGCATGTGAGATCCGAGCTGAGCTTGGATCTCACTTCAAATTTTCAGCAAAAAATATTGATTTCTGTGGAGAAAGAGCCAACGAAACTGATATGGCTCATAGATGTGTAGTAAGTATCGTATGTTCTCCATACGCATATTTGACCGAGACCTTCTTGTTGAACGTGTTTCGATCGAATATCTTGTAAATGATATCACTTTTCAAAGTGGGTAATGCGAAACATGATTTGAATCGTTTATTTACATTAGCGACAACTTGATGCAGTCTATCGGATTTCAGTCGCGCGTGCTTCTCTTTTTTGCAACACTTGCAGATTAACAATTTTATTCACTCTGGCTAGACTCTGCTGAGCAATTGAGGATTTCCGTACTCAGCTCTTTCAGATTCAAGATTGGATCGAATGTCTCTGGAAACGCATTCCTGGAGAATAAGGTCTTAACTACCTTATCTTTATCTGTATTTTTATTTTGGATTATTTAAATAGGAAAAAGCACTTGCATGATAATTTAAACATTGAAAGAAACTATTCTTATCTGTGCGATGCACCTAATCAGGGTCACAACAGCACTTTTTCTTCGTACTTAATAGTGATACAATGAAAAATGTACATATTTCAATTTTAAATTAAGAAAAATAATTAAAAAAAAAAAAAAAACAATTTGTCAATAAAATAGTTAAGTTCTCAAACAAAGAAATTGATTTTAAATTAATTATGAATTTTCAATTAAACTGATGAATTTTGAAATAGAAAAATCAATTTTTAAACAAACAGTTAAATTTTCAACCAAAAGGATGAATTGAAGTTAAAAGATTTCATTTTGAAGACAAAATCGAACTTGGAAAAAATAGCTAAATTTTGAATGAAACAAATGAATTTTCAAATAAAATTATGGTTTAAAAAAAAAACATTTTATCCAACAAAAAAAGAAAGAAAAAATCAAGAAAACAGTTAAATTTGCAACCAAAGAAATGAATTTTCAAATGAAATGATGAATTTTCAGTCAAATAATTAAATTTTAAGCCAAAACGATGAATCTTCAATCAAACAGAAGAAAAAAAATGTTCAACAAAACAGTTAAATTTTCAAACATGTAAATAAATTTTCAACTGAAATGATAAATTTTGAAACAGAGAAAATACGTTTTCAACCAAGTAATCAAATTTCCCACAAAAAAAAATGAATTTTAAACAAAATGCACAAATTTTCCACTAAAAATGGAATATTTCAATTTTAAGTTAAAGGACTTCATTTTCAAGACAACTATTTTTCAATTGAATAGTTAAATTTTGAATAAAACAAATAAATTTTCAACTAAAATGAGTTTGAAAAAATCAAGTTTTGGCCAACCAAAAAAAAATCTCCATAAAAACAGTTAAATTTGTAACCAGAGAAATAAATTTTCAAACGAAATGAAGAAATCATTTTGTACCAAAAAGACGAAATTTCAACAAAATACACAAATTTTCCACTAAAAATGGAATATTTCAATTTCAAATTAAAAGACTTCATTTCTAAGACGAAAATAAATTTTCAACCAAATAGTTAAATTTTGAATAAAACAATTGAGTTTCTATCTAAAATTATAAGTTTAAAAAAATGAAGTTTTATCCGAAAAAAAATGTCAGCAAAACATTTAAATTTTCAAACATAGGAATTAATTTTAATCTGAAGATATGAGTTTGAAAACAATGAAATACATTTTCATCCAAGTAGTTAAATCTTCAACCAAAAAAGGCAGAATTTCTACAAAATGCACAAATTTTCCACTAAAACTGGAATATTTTAAATTTTAAGTTGAAAAACTTAATTTTCAAGACAAAAATGAATTTCCAACCAAATAGTTCAATTTTGAATAAAAAAAAGGATTTTCAATAAAAATCATGAGTTACAAAAAAAGAAGTCTTATCCCACAAAAAAATATTTCAACAAAACAGTTAAGTTTTCAAACATAGAAATGAACTTTCAACTAGAATAATGAATTTTAAAACAAATAAAATACATTTTTAACCAAGTTGTTGAATTTTCCACCGAAGATATATATTTTCAATCAGCGGGTTAAATTTTGTACCAAAAAACACAAAATTTCAACAAAATGCACAAATATTCCATTAAAAATGGAATATTTAAATTTTAAGTTGAATGTCTTCAATTTCGAGACAAAAACGAACCTTCAATTAAATCGTTAAATTTTTGAGTAAAAGAAATGAATTTTCATTTTAAATGAGTTTAAAAAAAATTAAGTTTTGGCAAAAGACAAAGAATTTTCAAAACAACAGTTAAATTGGCAACCAAGGAAATAAATTTGTAAATGAAATGATGAATTTTAAGACAAACAAAATACAGTTTTGATCAAATAATTGAATTTTCAACAAAAAGGATGAATTTTCAATCAACGGGATAAATTTTATACCAAAAAAGATGAAGTTTCAACAAAATGCATAAATTTTCCACTAAAAATGAAATATTTAAATTTTAAGTTGAAAGACTCAATAATTTTCAAGATAAAAACGAATTTTCAACCAATTAGTTAAATTTTGAATAAAATAAATGAATTTTCAACTAAAATGATGAATTTTAAAACAAAAAATACATTTTCAACCAAGTAGTTAAATTTCCAGCCGAAAAGATGAATTTCCAAGGAACGGGATACATTTTTACAAAAAACAAAAAAATTTCAACAAAATGCACAAATTTTCCACTAAAAATGGAATATTTCAATTTTCACTTGAAAGACTTCATTTTCAAGTGAAAAAGGAATTTTCAACCGAACGCTTAAATTTTGAATGAAACAAACAAATTTTCAACTGAATGATGAGTTCTAAAATGAAAAAAATGATCTTTCATCCAACCAACAAAAAAAATGATCAAAAAAACAGTTAAATTTTCAAACATAAAAGTGAATGTTCAAATGAAATTAATAATTTTGGAACAAAAAAAAAAGTTTTTCAACTAAGTAGTTAAATTTCCCACGAAAAATATTAATGTTTAATTAAGGAGGTAAATTTTCTGCCAGAAAAGACGAAATTTCAACAAAATGCGCAAATTTTCCACTTGAAATGGAATATTTAAAATTCAAGTTACAAGATTCCATTTTCAAGAAAAAAACTAATTTTCAACCAAAAATTTAAATTTTGAATAAAAAAAAAAAAATTTTCGACTGAAATGAGTATCAAAACAAACAGAAATGGAGTTTTAACTAACCAAAAGATTGGGGAATTTTAAACAAGACCTATAGCCTGTTTCCGTTTTCAAAAAATTCAAATTTCCAGTTGAATAAGTTAATTTTCAAATAAAAAATTTTTTTTTAGAAAATAGTCAAGTTTACACCCAAAAAAATAAAATTTCAACTGAAATGATGGATTTTTGACCTAGTAGTTAAATTTTTATACACATAAATGAATTTTCTACAAAGTAAATTTTCTATCAAAAACAACAAATTCAAATTTTAAGTTGAAAGAGTTCATTTTCATCGCGAGAACAAATTTTCAATGGAATAGTTCAATTTTCAACAAAACGAATAATTTTGCAACTAAAATGATGAATTTTAAAACAAAAAAATACATTTTTAACAGACTAGTTAAATTTTTATCCGAAAGGATGAATTTTCAATCAACAAAATTTCAACAAAATGCATAAATTTCACACTAAAAATGCAATATTTCAATTTTGAGTCAAAAAAGTTAAAATTTCAAATAAAGACCAAATTTTAAACTAAAATGTTGAATTTTCAAACGAAAAAAATGAATTTTTCACCGTGTATTTAAATTTTCAACTAGGAAACAAATTTTCAATAAAATAGTTGGATTTTTAACTCAAAAGATAAACTTTCTACCGAAAAAGATGAATTTTCAACTAAAAATAGAATATTTAAATTTCAAATTAAAAGAGTGAATTTTCAAGCAAAAAATTTTTTAACAAAATAGTGAAGTTTACATCCAAAGGAATGAATCTTCAACTAAAATCTAAAAATCTAATATTTCAGTTTTGATTCGAAAGAGTTGATTGTCATCACAAAAACAAATTTTCAACGAAATAATTGAATTTTCAAAAAAACAAATAAATTTGCCATTAAAATGATGAGATTCCAAATAAAAAAATAAAAAGAAGTTTTAACCAACCAAAAATAAATTTTTCAATAAAATGCATGAATTTTCAAATAAAAATGGAATATTCCAATTGCTAGCAGATAATTAAATTTTTAACCAAAGAGATGGATTTTAAACTACAACGTAGAATTTAAAAAAATTTAACCAAGTTATTACATTTTCAACCAAAAAGATGAATTTTCAACTAAAAAGATAAATTTTCCACAAAAAAAGATGAAATTTCAATAAAGTACGTGAATTTTCAACTGAAAATAAAATATTTTAATTTTAAATTAAGAGAGCTCATTTTTAACCCAAAAACGAATTAAAAACAGATGGTTAAAGTTTCAACCAATGAAATGAATTTTAAACTAAAATGGTCAACTTTAAAACAAAAAAATTAATTTTTATTTAAAAAATTATTATTTTTTACCAAAGAGGACGAATTTTCAACAAAATGCAAAAATTTCCTACTAAAAGTGTAATATTTCAATTTTGATATGAAAAAGTAAAATGTCAACCAAATTTGTAATTAAAATTCTGATTTTTAATTAAAATATAATGAATTTGTTATCGAGTATTTAAATTTTTAACAAAAAGACGAATTTCCAAGAAAATAGTTGAATTTTGAAACAAAAAATAAATTTTCAACAAAAATAATGATTTGAAAAAAAATGTTAACCAAGTACTTCAATTTTTACCCAAGAGGATGAATTTCCAACCAAAAATATCTATTTTTTCCCAAAAAAAGAAAATAAAAAAAATGCATGAATTTTCAAATAAAAGTCAACAAAGTACTTAAATTTTGGAACTTAGAAATGGATTTTCAACTAAAAATGAAAAATTTAATTGGAAGTTGAAAGAGTTCATTTCTAAAAAATGTTTAAAAATTTTATTTTATTTTCAAAAACACAAAAATGATTTTTTTTCAGCTCGCTAATGATTCCATAAAAATAATGATAATTCCTCATCAACAAGGACCTATTATATATATTTTTCAATTAGAAAAAAAAATTTTTTTTTAATTTTTTGAAAAACTGTGCAAAAAAAATCTTGCAGACTAATTTGCACAAAAAGATTCTCAACAATCCACCTAACCAGGTTCACAACACGATTTTTTTTATTTACTTATCTCTACCTTTTATGAAATCGAGATCTCTGACAGTGCACTTATTCGCTTGCTTCATGTGCTCATATCAAAGATTAAATTCTTCTCTAAATGTTTTTCAAATTAGTCATAGAGTTCGTCATCGGTAGAGTGAAACTTATTTTGAATAAATTTAGCATAATGTTTAAAATAATTAATTAATTAATAATATAATATTACTAGCAACCATGACTTTGTTTCAAAATTTGAATTTTCCCACAGTATTTTGAATAAATAAAACCAAAATGAAAAGTACCATCAAAAATAGTTTGCACAGGACTTTTGAAATTGAAGGTCAAACCATGGACAAATGAAATCGATTGATTGTGAATCCTCTTTCGTTAAAGCTCCTTCGGCTTAAACTAATACATTCTCATCACGTGTCTTGTGAAAAAAAAGCTAAATGCAAATTTTTGGATCTGATTCAAAAACAATTTTGTTCTTAAACATTTTATTGTACCTGGTGCCTTTTTTTCAAAAATTTAATTTGTTTATTTTGTATTTCATAGTTCACGGTTGAAACAAAAACTAGGCGTGTTATCAAAAAATGATCAGTAAACAATTTTTTTTAATATTTTGCATCGTTTGGCTTAAAATTTGAATTTTCGACATTTATTTTGAATGCATGAAACAAAAAAAAGAGTCCTTTCGAAAAATGGCTGAAACAAAAATTGTAGATATTTTGAAGAGCTACAATTTGAATTTTTTAAGAAAATTCAAAAAGTTGTGATAATATTGTAGGGTTTTCAAAAAGCAACGTTTTTCTCCTTCTGACTTTTTTTGATATCGTGGTTTGTTTAGCTTGAAATGTTCAGTTTGGATTGATTTTTAAAATTTTGTAAATGCTATAATTCTCATAATTTTTTAAATGCCATCGATAAACTGAAATTTATTAATTGTGAATTCTCTTTTGTTAAAGCTCCTTCGGCCTTAACGACTTCATTTTCAAGACGAAAATGTATTTTCAACCAGAGAGATAAATTTTGGATGAAACAAATAGAAATAAACTGGCTTAAAATTTTCATTTATTTTTTTTCAATTTTGAAAAACCAGAAAAAAATAAAATTTTAAAAAATAAAAGCGATTATGAAATTTAAAACGTTTCGTAGCCTGTCTCCAATTAAAATTTATTTTGGTTTTAAATTTTTTTAATTTTCCATAGAAAATTGCAATTACATAGCAGTAAAAACTTTCTCCTAAAGATTATCTTTTTCTTTATAAAAACCCTTTTTTTTGGGTTAAAAATTTAACTCTTTTCATATAATATTAACTTTTTGTTTAAAATTCATATTTTTTTGTTGGTAAGTGAACTGGAATCTTCTTTGGATGAAAATTTAACTATTTTTTACAATTTTTTTTTTAATTCATCTGTTTTAAGAAAAATATTTCATTTTTCTTGAATAAAAATGCAACGGTTCAGTTGAAATCGAACTCTTTTTTTCTTAATTTGTTTTTCTGATTCCAAAATTTGCTGTTTTTTTGAAAACTTAACTATTTTGAAAAAAATTTACTTTTTGGTCAAATTTAGTATTTTGGTGTTGAAAAGAGAACTGAAATATTTTCTGGATGAAAATTCAACCATTTGAAAAAAAAAATTTTTTAAATTAAAAATTCATCCGTTTTATGAAAAATGTCATCCTTCATGGATAAAAATGCAACTGTTTGGTTCAAAATTCAACAATTTTGTGGAAAATTCATCTTTATTGGTTAAAAATTCAGCGGCTTTGTTGAAAACTCAACTATTTTGTAGAAAATTTACTTTTCGGTGAAATTTAATATATTTTAGTGTTGGAACGAGAAATAAAATATTCCCTGGATGATAATTCAACTATTTTTTGAAAATTTTTTTTTTTATTTCTTTTTCAAATTAAAAATTCATCTGTTTTAAGAGAAATTTCATCTTTTTTGGATGAAAATGCAACTGTTTGGTTGAAAATAAAAATATTTTGTTAAAAAGTCATAGCTTTGATAGAAAATTCTACTGTCTTGTTGAAAATTTAACTATTTTCTAAAAAATTTATATTTTGGTTAAATTAAATATTTTGTTGTTAAGAAGAGAACTCATATATTCCCTGGATGAGAATTCAACTATTTTTTTGAAAAATTTTTTTTATTTAAAATTCATGTGTTTTACGAGGAATTTCATCCTTCTAGGATGAAAATGTAACTGTTTGATTGAAAATAAAACTATTTTGTTAAAAAGTGATATATTTGATTTAAAATTCTGCTGTTTTGTTGAAAATTTAACCATTTTGTAGACAATTTTCTTCTTGGTTAAATTTAATATTTTGGTGTTGAAAAGAGAACTGAAATATTTTCTGGATGAAAATTTAACTATTAGAAAATTTGTTTTTTTGTTTCATTAAAAATTCATCCATTCCAGTTCACTTTCCAACACCAAAACAAAAATGGTAAACTATAAGTTAATTTCCTGCTAAATAGTCGAATTTTCAATCAAAAAGTATGACTTTTTAACAAGATTGTTAAATTTTCAGGTGAATTTTTAAATAAAAAAAAAGAATTTTCAAAAAAGAGTTGAATTTTCATCCAAAAGTATTTCTGTAGGCTTTTATATAGAAAAATACAAATTTTGAACAAAAACTAAATTTTCTAGAAAATAGTTGAATTTTAAATAAAACAGTTGCATTTTTGTCCAAGGAAGATGCTATATTTGTTCTGAAAAAAGATGAACTTTCAAATTAAAAAAAAAAAATGTCAATATTTTTCATCCAAAAAAGATTTCAGTTTACTTATCACTAACAAAATATGAATTTTGAACAAAAGGTTAATATTATATGAAAAAAGTTCAATTGTCAGCCCAAAAAGACGAATTTTTAACAAAATAGTTGGATTTGCAAAAAAAAAAAGATGACTTCTTAAGAAAATTTTTTATTTTTCAACAAAATCATAAAATTTATTTAAAAAAAGATAATCTCCAGGAGAAAGTTCTTACGAATTTGAAAAAATGACGTACATAAATGACTGACTTTGGTTGAAAATTGAACTATTTAGTTCAAAATTTGAGTAAGAATACAATGCTTTTTGCAATTTCATATTCTTTGGTTAAATTTAACTGTTTTTTATTTTGATTTAAATCTTCCTTGGTTAAAATAAAATTTCTCGTCTAAAATAATATTTTGTGGTTCTAAGTAAAACTATTTTGTTTATAATCATTTTTTTGCAGATTCATCAAATTAGTCAAAATTTAATGTTTTTAGTCGAAAATTTTGAAAAATTAAATTTAACAAAATATTAAAAAAGATTTTAAGACATCCTAAATTATCAAAAAATAATTTGGAATATTTGAAGTGATTTTTTTTAATTTTCGAGGACTTAAACATTTGACAAATTTTAAAACGTTCCAAAAATTTTAAAACAAAATGTAGATTTTTCAACATTTTGAAATAATTTTTTGAAGCTGTTTAAGGATTTTGAGAGGATACAAGATGATTCATAATTTTTTTTAAGATTCGTGGAAAAGTTTTGAATGATTTTTTATTTAAAAAAATAATAATTTTAAGAGAATGTTTAGAATAGATTTCAAAACAAGTTTTGATTTATGAATAACAATTAAACAATTATAAATTTGTTAGGATCTAAAATTAAAATGATTTTTCTTCTAATTTAAAAATTGCTCAGTTTAAAAAAATGTATTCTTTCCATTTTTAATGATTTTAAATTACACAATTTGTAAGAGTTTAACAATTATTTACACATTGTGAGTTCAAATAAAAAAAAATTAGGCTGAAGGCTCCTTCAGGGTGAAAAATAAATAAATAATTTGATTTTACTTTTTATGAATAAAAACTCAGTTTTTTTGTTCAAAATTCATAAATTTAGTTAAAAAATCTTTCTTTCAGAATTCAACTATTTTGTTAACATTATTTTTAATTATTTTTCCAACTATTAGTTGAAAATTATAATATTTGGTTAAAAATTCATGTATTTTGAAAAAGATTATCGTTTTCTGAAAAAAATTCTTTTTTTTTATTGAAAATTTATTTTTTAAACTACAAAATTAACTTAGTTTTTTGTCGAATTTTTTTTATAGAAATTTAATCTTTTCAGAGAAAAATTCATTTGCTTGGTCGCAAATTCAATCATTTCTCTGTAAGTATATTTTATTTGTTTAGAAATTTATTTCTCTAACTAAAAATTAAACTATTCAATTCTTCGTTAAAAATTGACCTTTTTAAATGCAAAATCCATCTATTCAAAAAAAAATTTTTTTGTAGAAAATTAACATTTTTTGTTAAAAATTTCATTAACAATAAAAATATTTGCTTAAAAATTCATGTATTTCGTCGAAAAATTTTATTTTCCTGGTAGAAAATTAACATTTTTGGTTCAAAAAGTTCATTACAATTAAAATATTTGTTTAAAAATTCATGTATTTTATTTAAAATGATTATTTTTTTTAAAGAAAATCAGTTTTTTCATTCAGAATTAATTTTTTTAAACTAAAAATTTTACTATTCCATTTTTCGTCGAAAATTGTTTTTATAGACATTTAATCTTTTTGGTTGAAAATTTATCTGTTTGTTTAAAAATTGAGGTACTTCGTTAAAAATTAATTTTACTTGCTGAAAACTTTTTAGTTGAAAATTCTATTAAAAATGAATTCTTCTTTGGTTGAAATTTCATTCTTTTGGTTGAAAATTATTCTCCTTTTTCTTGACAATTAATTTTTTCAACTAAGAATTTAATTATTCAAAATGTAACTATTTTATTGAAAATTTATTTTAATTGTTTATAAACTTTTTTCTCTAACCTAAAATGAAACCATTATATTTTTTGCTGGAAATTTACCTTTTTTGGTAAAAATATAACCTTTTTGTTTGAAAATTTAACTATTTGGTTAAAAATTTATTTTTTAGTTTTTTAAGTTGAAAATTTAACAAAATAGGCTGAAATTTTTTTTTTAATTAAATCATTTTAAGCAACTCGAATTTTTCCTGCAATTGTTTGAAAATCCTGCAAATAAAATTCATAACTCTGTTAAATACCCGAATTGGGAAATTCCCGAATAATAAAATTTTCGAATGTGGAATAAAATTCCGCAATAATGAAATTCCCGAATAAAAAATTCCTGTACAGCTTAAGATATTACAAAAATGGAAAATTCCCGACAGTTTATGATATTACTGATTTTCAAAACACCCGATAGAAAATTCTTGAATTATAAAATTCCCGAAACAATGAAAAAAATTGTTTTTCAATCAATATTATTCGTTTATTAAAAATGCAATCTTTAAATATTTTTATAAAAAAAAAATATGTTTCTCCCTGTTCAAAGTTTCTAACATTATTGCTTTAATTCAAAATAACAATTATTGAAAAAATATATTTTTGGATGAAAATTTAGGGACGACTGAAAAATCCTGAAATAAAATTTCCGAATGATATAATTCACGAATAATGAAATTCTCGAAAGAAAAAATTCCTGAACAGTTTATGATAATACCGAAATGGAAAATTTCTGACAGTTTCTAAAACTATTGTTTGAATTTAAAATAACAATAAAGACAATTTTCAGCCAAAAATATATTTTTTCAATCATTGTTATTCCAAAGTTAAACAATTTTAGAAACTCTGCACGTTAAAAGTAATATTCTTCTTGATAAAAATATTTGATTATTATACTTGTTTAAATTCGGGAATTTTCTATTTAGGATATTCTATAATTTGGCAATTTTCTGTCGCAAAAAAAATGATGTTCAATTAAAATTGAAGCATAGTTTTTACAGTTATGAAACATTTTTGACATATTCTAAATTTATATACACCTTGGCATATTTTTTCAGGACAAGCTAGGTTGATTGTTCCGGTATCAATTTTCACTCGGATTTTCATAGTTCGAAGAATAGAGTACAGGGTCTATCAAATATTGCTTTCAATGTTAAAATTTTTTACCACCTTGAAAGGTATCAAAATTCTTCCAGGTAGTCTCCCCATATTGCAAATTTTCGAAATTTTGTAGGTTTTCCGGGTAATTATGACCGATACTGATAAGTATATATAGCAGTGAATATGTTCAATACTTATCACTCATCGTGTACAACCTTCATCTGAAAAATGGAAATTCGTATCAGCACTCTGCTCCTCATCATCAAGGTTCATCTGCATTTTGATGGTAAGCGCACTCAATATAATATAACTCTCGTAGTGAATATAAAATATTATATATATTTTCAAAATAAAAAAGTTCAAAAACTCATTTTTTTTGCATAAATCCAATCTAGAGCATGTATGGAACATACTGGTAAAGTTATTTTCCAGAATTCGAAGTCGTTGGAAAGTTACAGTAGTAAGAAGCTAAAGTGTTTAGAGCGCGCGGCCCTAACTTTCAAACGTGTTTTTTCTCGAAACTACGTTTTTTAAACTGGCGACCATGATTTCTCAAAAACGGTTCAATCGATTGCTTTCAAATTTTAATGGTACATTCAGCACACGTACGGCTATCGCCGGAACTAGGATTTTTGAAAAATATTCAACCGTCTTTTTCTTAATAAAAAAATAGTCGCAAAAAATCATTGAATTTCGGGTCTTAATGTTTAAAAGCATATATAAAATTAAATTTTCAAGATTTTCGAAAAATTTTGGTTCCGGCGATAGCCATCCACCTATTAGATGAACATCCAATTTTGTTTTTTGATTTCGGAAGAGCCACTCTGAGATAATCATGGTCGCCGTTTACCTACCTTTTTTATGTGGTTGCCATTCGCTCAATAAGACTCGCGATCAATATCAGATTTTTGCATATAAAAATTCAGAGTTACTACTCAAGACTATTAATAATCATATAGAAATCAAAAATTTTTTAATTCATTTATTTTAAACAAAAAAGTGACTTTTCTACGATAAAACATGACTTCTCAAGAAAATACTTAAAGTTTCTACAAAATAATTAAATTCTCTACAAAACCATTAAATTTTCAACAAAATAGTTGAATTTACAACCTTAAAAGATAAATTCGTAACAAAAAAGTGTAATTGTTGATATTTGAACCAAGAAGGATGGAATTTCATTTGAAAAAAAAATGAATTTTAAAATAAAAAAAAAAAAGAATTTTCAACGAATAAAGATTTCTCAGTAATGAAAGAAAAAAAAAGTTCACCTAAATTGTTGTACCTTAAAGCCAAAAGACGAATTTTCTGTACAAAAATTGAATTTTAAAGGAGAATTATCAGCAAAAAAATTAATTATCAACAAAATAGATTACATTTTCAACCAAAGAGTTCATTAAAAAAAATTCCAACAGGATAGTTGAACTTTTACCCACGCAGTTAAATTTCCAATTAAAAAAGAACAGTTTTGAACTAAATAGTCAAACTTCACCAATTAAAAGAAAAACATTTTCAACTAAAAATATGAATCTTCAAAAAAAAATAGTTTTCTTAATAAAGTGGTTCCAACAAAATTTTCAAACAAAATCGTTTAAATAAATAGTAAATTTTCAACGGAAATGCTTGAATTTTCAACCCAAAAAGATGAATTTTCAATAATAACAGTTGAATTTTCATACAAAAAAATGATTTTCTTAAAATATTATTTAATTTTCAATCAAACAGTTCCATTTTCATCCAAGAATTGTTAATTTCCTACTGAAACAGATGATTTTTTGAATCAGAAAGACAAATATTGAAAAATATAGTTAAATTTTCATCCAAAAAATATTAAAATTGATTATTCAACACAAAATGTGTTCTTTAAAAATGTTATTTGCATTTACTCAAACAAATGATTTTTTTAAAGCAAAAAGACCAATTTTCAAAAAAATAGTTGAATTTTCAACAAAAAAGTAGATTTTTGAATCAAAAAGGATGACTTTTTAACAAATTTATCGAATTTTCAACCAAACAATTGCATTTTTATCCGAAGAAGATGAAATTTATGCTAAAGCACATGAATTTTTAAAGCAAAATGACAAATTTCCAAAAAAAATAGTTGGATTTTTATCTAGAAAATATTTCAATTGATTTTTCAACACCAAAATATGAATTTTTCTCTAAATTTGAATTTTCTACAAAATATCTGATTTGTTTTTTTTTTTAATTTTTTTTCAACAAATTTATTGAATTTTCAACCAAACATCTGCATTCTTATTAAAAAAGGGTGAATTTTCAAGTCAGATGAATTTTTTAACAAGAAAGATAAATTTTCAAAAAAATGAGTCGAATTTTCATTTAAGAAAGATTTCAGTTGATTTTTCAACACAAAATGTGAATTTGTCTCAAAAGGTAAATTTTCTATGAAATAGTTAAATTTTCAACCAAACAGTAGATTTTTGGATTAAAAAAAACGACTTTATAACAAATTTATTGAATTTTCAACCAAACAGTTGCATTTTTATCCAAAGAAGATAAAATTTATGCTAAAGCAGATGAATTTTTAAAGCAAAAAGACAAATTAAAAAAAAAAGTTGGATTTTTATCCAAAAAACATTCCAATTGATTTTTCAACAAC